>VXBO01001121.1:0-40299 GCA_013400135.1 Rhinoptilus africanus
ATTTATGAGGCAAATTCTTATTAGCTCCAATACCAGTAACTATTCAGGTAGTCATGAATTGTACTCCATGCTAACTCTCTTCTGAGCAACTGCTTGTACTTTGATTTAGCAGCTGAGCAAGCGTGCTTATGCGTGCTGGGGATTTATACTGAAGTGCTCAATGTGAGTAGCTTGTGAACACCAGAGGCAGAAACTTTCCTGGAACTGAGGGTCCACTACAAGGAAATTGCTTAGTATGATACTAATCAAGCCTACTGCAGCTCTGCTCTTGCTGTGGTTCTTGTTCTTGTGCTGCCTTCTACATACACACTTGGATTTTGAGATATGCAAGAAGAACGTTTATCCTAATCCCCCTTTTCCCCACTGCCCTTTTTAAAAACACACACACAGAGGAGTTTGAAAAATCATAAATGTAAAGTGTAGTATTAGTTTGCACAATTTTCTCAGCTGAACTTAAAGTGAGTATTTATTAACAATTAGATACGCTCGCTTACAATTAACAACATAAAATCTGCAGCCCAGTGTAAGGCACAAAGTAGCCAAGTAGAACAAGTCAATAGCTGGCACTTATAAGTTTGAAAAAGAAAGCCTAAGTGGATTAGTATGCAGAGCATTAGTGCACTGAAGTAATTTTTTAAATTAACTCTCTACAAGGAAGTTTGTGGGTTTTTTAAATAGAATTCTATTTCAAAATTCTTTTTTGCAGAAATCCTGAAAAGAACTAAAGAGGAAGCTGACATAAATTTATATAAGAGGAAGAAAACAAAGATTCTTCATAAACTAGTGGCAAAGTGAAAAAAAGGGAAGTGTGAGTCTGTAGATCCCTTAAGATGAAAGTCTGGAGAACGGATACATTGAACATATTGGATTTCCTCCCCATCATCTGAGGGATGACACTCGTTGCATTGTTTCTATGCTTCCTTTTGAGTGACATGGAACTCTTCTACAAGCAAATCTTGTCAACTAAAGGCTATACACAACACAGGCATATTGGCTGTCTACACCCTGTGCTCACTGGGCATGCTCACTAGTATTAACTCCAGTTTGCTCTCACTGCATGACAAAATGAGAGACAACTACCAAAGAAAATCTTTACTGTCATTTCTGCTCCCTTTTGGCATGTTCCTTTATATTATCTCTTCTTTAACACATCTATAAAGTTGAATTAAATCTTTCAGAAGGCAAGTGTGTAGCTGTATTTTTATTAATTAAGTATTTTTAAAACTACAAACTTTACAGTAAAGCTGACACCCTTAACCTGCCTACAACTCTTTGGTCTTTGATCTGAATATTTTCCATAAAAGTTAATGCATCGTTCCACAGAAGCTTTTTAACATATGCATGAAACACACTAATTCTCTTTCACCTATTTTTTTAAAAAAAAACTTCCCTACCTTTATTATATATATATAGGAGTATAGCCTCAATTATTTACCTCTTAACTTTATTGTATTTCATTTTTTTTCCTTCATTTAAAGAGGGTTTGTATTGCTTTTTTTTCAGCGTGATCTCCTGAGGAAGGGAGCTTTAAGCTCAAGTTCTGTGTGTGGAGGATTGATCTTATTTAAATTTGGTGTATGTGGAAGTCTGTCTCTGGGCAAGTCACCCTAGGCTCCCTATATTATAGTCACTAGGGAGAAAGGTATTTTAAGAAGCAGTTTATCTGGCCTATTCTAGAATAAACTTCTGGATGGGAGGAATTGCCCTCTATGCTCTGTGATTATATTTATGATAACTTCTTTGACAGTTAATCAGACTGGAGAGATTGTCTTTTTTGTAGACATCTGTACTATGAGCTACATTTTGCCATTTAAACCCCTCCCTGTCACTGTATGAACTCCCTCCCTCCTTTCCACTCCAGGAAGTCTTTTAGCAATTTTGCCACTTCCAAATATATTTGATAGAGGAGCAAAAATCTCAAAGATATTTAATTCCTGGAAGTTCTGTGCAAAACAAATGCCAGAAGGAGCTTTCTACTGGCATCTACATGCAGGAAAGCTGCAGACATAAGACTCAGATATACACAAGAAAGAAACTGTAAGAGAAACATCATGAATGCTATAAACCACCTTATTCAAAATGAAGAATACAAAGAAAAGATGCAAAGCCATTGGACACAATCAGTCTTCATTACATCTGCTACTTGTTTACTTTATAAAGGCTTTCCAATAATTTTTATACTCATGACAAAGAATTCACTGATTGAGACGAAGTATTACAGGATATTGACCACTAGAATGTAATGAAGCAATCCCTAATAAAATGCATCTGTGGAACTAGCAATTTATGATCTGAGGCAGATTTTATTTCACTTTTTTCAAAGAAAAAAACAAAATTAATAGGGTAGGAGGTTTGGTGACTTTTCTATGAAGTGAAAACCAGAGTAATTCTAGCCCTGAATTTGGAAATTACGTATGAGAATAATTTTCTCTCATTAATGAAAATAAATGCTGACATGGTCATCAAGAAAATGAAATAAAAGATGTAAACCTGGGTTTATTTAACAGTTTTTATTTCTACAGTTTGACCTACATTATGTTAAAGATGATTTAAGCAGACATATTGTAATCATCTACTTGACACGTCATTTTACCACTGCTGCCCTCTGCTGTATGGAACAGTTTCCACGTGTTTGTATTTAGTACTAAGCTGGTGAATGACCAGTTTTAGAGATAGATACTCAAGCGCATATGCCAGATTGCTTTTGTTTATTCCTTTAACTTTCAATGAAGTTTTTTTGGCAACAGAGGAATGTGATTTTTTTCAGTATGACTTAAAATTAACAAAATAGATAAATGATTATCACAGATGATATATGATATATAGAAGAAATGTATTCTCAAATTTGTTTTGTAAAGTAGAATAAATTACTTCAAAAGATATTTTGACTCAATTAAACATGCTACAATATCCATGGCATCAATGTTAATGTCTTGTTAAATGTCATCTCTCAATGAACATTATAAATGAGGAGGCAGTAAGAACAGAAGAAAATCCAACATGAACAGCCTATGAATTTATATCCTTCTCTCAGTACAGTTTGTCACCAATATTTCTCTCTTTCAATTTCTTTTTTTTTAAATCCACCCATCCATCTGTTCATCTGCCCATCTCAGGGGAAAGTCTAATCTTAGATGCCATACTCCCAACAATAATAAACCTTTTACCTGAGAAGATGTAACTTGCACTGCAGGGTAGCCTAGTTATATTACCATAGGGTAATATGCCTTTGCAAGCACACCCTCAAATCAAACACAAACACATCAAACTATTTAGCTAACAAAATGTATTTAGCTAAAAAAAGGCATAGATAACTATGTACTGCTTGTCACAGAGTCTTAACAGGACCCAAAAAACTTAGCTTAGGCTCATCAAAAATTTATCCATAACTCACAAACGTGAGGCAGTTTTTGAGGAAATTCTCTTTTTTCCCATGGATTTTCTCATGAACAAATGGTTTTGTTAAAAACCCTGCAAGAGTCCATGGTTTTAGTTAATTCTATTCTGTTAATAAAGCCCAGTATTTTTCATTAATTTTTGACTGAAGTGAGCATCAAACTGCAAGGCAAACCTTATGAAGCAAAGGATGGGAAATGAAATTAAATGACTAATCAAAAAGATACCTGGAGTAGAGGACCATAAGGACTCAGAAATGCCCTACTGGCTCTGAGCAATGTTTCACTTAGCTCAGCATTCTGTTGCAACAACAGAAAATGCGATTTAGACAGTGCACGCAAGCCTCACACTGCCTGTGGACTGTTCCACTCACATCCCCAGCTCATTTAGTCATTAGAATTAGCTGTTTGAAAGTACACCCATGACTGTTGCCTTTAGTATATGCTTACAAACCTGTTTTCCACAAATTTACCTGAACTCTATTTGCACTGCCTGCCTTCAGAAGGTCCTGTGCTAAAAACTTTCACAAATTCACTACCCACTGTGTAAAAGAGTAATTTCTTTCCTGCCTTTTAAGCCAATCTATTAGTTTCAGCTACTGTAATGTAAAATCTGATTGATAACAATTATGTATCCATTTTATCCACAACCTTCATGATTTTGTAACCATGACCAATGCCTCTCACCAGCTTTCTCCAGTCCAGATTTAAGTATTTTCCCTCTAGTTTCTCTCTCATAAAGGAATTGCTCTAGCCCTAAATCATTTTACTGGCCTTTGTACCTGTTTTAACTCTATGTCCTTCCCAAGATACCCAAATTTTAAACAATAATCAAGATGTGGGTAGTATGCCACACTTGCATAGCTGAAACTGAATTTACCTTTTTTGTTTATTTTAACAGAACCAGAAGAACCCTTTCCTCCTTTATTTCTGAGCAAGTACTGGTAGCAGGCATTTGATTTCGTTAGCCATCTTGATATAACACTGCTCTAGGAATCATTATATTGTTTTGTAGGTCATCTTAACTTTGGTATTGATGCATAAAGGCAGTAACCTGCAACGGTTTTCGCCCTTCTCCCACACGTTCTGTAAGGTGCTTGTCTCCAAAAATCACCACAAGGAAAACGTGTGCTGAGGTGAGGGGTGGTAGATAAATACAGCATGCCATTCACTAAAGCTTACAACTACTGAAGCCGAGGGCAGGAAAGAACATGCCTTTATTTCCAAGAGTCCTGTCTCACCGCATGTTCTAGATATGCATTCTCCTGGTGACTACTTAAGCATTTTAAAGGCATTTACTCAAACTACAAATATATGCTGTTTGGATTTACCACAGTTGCAGATGAACAATGCATCCTGTGTTCTTGCAGAAAATCTTGTTTCTTACCATTTTCTTGGTGTCTTCAGGGAACATTCTCTGTCAGCCATCATTAAACGCATGCAGCACTCAGCTCAGAAAAGTCAGAGTTGGTATTGCTTCCTCTTGAGCATACCTTAAGAAAATTACCAGAAGGCTTTTGTAAAAATAATTATTTATAATCCAGGTATTTTCTACAGAACTTCATGATTTTTAACAAACTGAAATACTTGGGCTGAGTACGAACAGATTCATTTCTAAAAAATAGAGTTGATGACTGACAAGTTTTACTTGGCAGCACTCTCCTGTTTTCCTCAAGAACTGATGCTTGTTCAAATGAATTTCTCTCTCTCTCCCTCCCCCCACCCCCAAAGCACTTAATCCTTCCAAGTTCCTGAAGCTCCTATTTTTCCAAATGCTCCTTGTTAATATGTATCTAACCCACTGAATGCAATCCTTGGTGCACTTAAGAAAATATCATGTCTCTAAACTGGAATCGTTAAATTAAATTGCTTACTTTCAAGCTGTTTACAGAGAAGTAATTTTCCTTTTAAGTTGTTGTCTTTCAGGTTTCATCTAGTTCCACATAAACACTGGATACAGTCTGCTTTTGTTTTCTTCTGGCTTTTTCAGCAATATAGCCCATTTTCAACGTGCGAGTCACTTGGAAACACCATTAGTCTAAAAGCAAAAGAAATTAAAACAGTATAGGTAGAGCCTCACAGGAAACACGATTATATTTTCTTTAAATTGTAGTGACTACTTTCAGTTGTTGTTAACATACTGATAGTGATACAGGAATAATGCACTTATGTAAGACAGTGACACAGCACATCGTGCTGACAAAGATTTTAGAAATTCTCCACAAATAAGGGAGCCACTGCCCAGTGGAGATTAGAGCTGTTACTCATTGCCTCAAGAACACACTAAAGCTCCTTTGGGTACAACTAGTCTTATACTCTGTAAGTCCTTTGAGTTTGTACCTAAACAGGAACTGGCTAAGCTAGGAAATACTAAACGTATGTGTAGACATATTCTACTTTGTCAGTTTTGTCGCCTAGGGTTGCTAAGGTAATATATCCAACATATTACTTCCACTATTAACACAATTCAGAAAAGAGCTGCTCTGGAGTAAGCCAATGTGAGAGAAGACTAGCTAAGTATAAAGGAAGTCCTTTGCAAACTCAATTTATATTTTCTTATTTGACATCATTAATTCCAGCTGCTGTTTACTAGATACAGGACAGCTGAACTGCCAGGAACCAAGATATCCACAGCCACAGTGAGTGCTGTGACCCTCTGAAGTAGGGCCACGCACGAGAGTGGACGTGCCTTGCTGTGGGGATTTGCAGAAGTGTGACTGAACACAGTTCTACATGCTAGAATAGAGGAAATGCTAGCAGTACTACGTAACGCCCAGCTGCTTAAGGGTGGTAAATTTGAATGTATACATCAACATAGACAACCTTCATACTGTTAGCCTGCCTAAAACATGATCTTCGTCTGTACGAAAGCATTAGCTGATAGTTTCCCTTACAGTACCTATGTTTCCCATCATCTGCACGACAGAATACTCTGTTGATAGAGAGGCTTGCACAGGGGTCATCACTGATGTAATTTTTAAGGTTCCTTTAATCAGGAAAAGGGCCATTCATGCTTTTAATTCTGATGGTCCTCTTACGGTGGCTACAGTCTAGGCCACTATGTAATAGCACACAACCCCAGCAGCTCAAAGAGGAATCTGGCCTTACCCAAAGGCAGGAAAGAGAACCATGGTACACCTGGACACTAGTCCCATGATGTTTTCTTTAAGTATGAAGTAAAAGTATTTGAAATTCAATTTCTAGCCTTGGTTATAACTCAAGTTGTGAACTCATCAAGGATAATATTACCTAAGACTAAGAATCTTAAACTGATATGTAAAACGTCTTTATAAGTAGTCAGTTTAATGAAGAATCCATTTAATTTGATAAGAATGGAGCTCTTAAATCATGTTTCACAGAGGACCATACATGAAACATTAAGGATGACAACAGCATAATAAAAAAATATTATCAAGACAAAGAATTCATTTAGAGTTTGATTACATACTATTGTAGAAATATGGAAGACAGCTGCAACACTATCACTAAAACCTACCAAGCTTTCATTTTTAATTTGCTAATTGAGCCAATGAATATTCATGATCTCAGTCTTGTAGCAATTCTGCAGTTCATTTCTCTGCTATTTGATTTGCAACATTGCCATAAAAATCCAGACTAGTAGAAAACGTCAAAGAAAACTATCAGACTGTGCAAATTTCCCTTCTTCGCACACTGCCTCTTACTCCCTATGCAATAATACGCTGTACTGAAGACCCTGCTCAGATTCAAATTCATGTCCTTTTGAACAGGGAAAGCAACTGACCACAAAAGATTTTTATCATTTAGAGCTCTGTATGAATTGTATCTTTTTCTGATTCGCCATACTTGAGAGAACTGGCTTTATATTTTTTGCTTAAAAAGATGGCATTTGCAGTTGCCCACTATTTTTCTACTACAAACATAAAACAAAGATAAAATAGTAAAACTACTAAACACACCAAGTACTGTAATGATAACTGCGTAATGATTGCTTAAGGTTGGAATAATTCTAGATTATGTTCTTAATGGTTTAATATAAAGCATTGGATTAATGTTTAATATAAAAAAGCCCTTCTAATAAAAAGAAAGATGTGTGACTAAATAATGACTGCTTTAAACTGTGTAATTAGAAAAAATTTCTTTGTTCATATGTTATTCATCTGACAAATATAACGTTATAGTTATTTGATACAAAGGCTTTTTAACCATGTTTGGTTTGTTTAATAACACAGTGGGACATGCCCAAAATAGAGAATTACTGAAACTTCTGCTGAATTTGTAAGACTGTGATGAATTTCACTGACAAAAGTGTTCATGTAAGTGCAATTTATGTCATTCCAAACCCAATTTAAATATAGAAAATAACTCACTGGTTGGGACTGACATTTGCCATGCAAAATCCATCACAACAAATGTCTCAATTCACTAAGACATTTTCTCAAGGAAAGACAGATAAAGTACATCAGCAAGGAACTCACAAACTATGGGACTTGAATTCATCAATGCACCTCATCTATCGTATTTATGTAAGGCTCCAGTCTTGCCAGTCACTGCAGGATGTGCAGCACAGAGCAGTTGACTAGAGTGAGCAGAGCCTACACAGGAGCACAAATAAACCCAACTAACGTTAGGAAACCTCCATTTTAAGCAGCAGTGAATTTCAAATACATTTCTCAGGGAGATGTAGATGGTTACAGGCTTGTTTACATGTATTTTTCCTATTTCTGTTTTGAATGTGATATTTAAACTGGTTTTGCTAAATTGGAAAAAAAAAGCGTCCTTTATTGTGATATAAAGAAACTTTGCATTTTTCATATTAAACTGACTAAAAGTCAAGCTACATTTAAATTAATATGAGGACATCTGTGAAGCAGGTCAAACTAAGGTAATGACTGATTCAATTTTGTGTACAAACAAGGATAAAACCTGAAACTAATTATAACTGGAAATTGCCAGTGTTCCTTGACTTTTTAGTTTTCCGGCAGAAAAAAGACAGCAACCAAAGAGCAAGAGAGGATATCATTACATTTTTTTTTGGTCCAGAGATATTCTTTCTTTTGCGTTTACAGGCACAAAAGCAAAACAAACCAAACATTCCCCCCCACGCCCCCGTCATGTACAAACACTATTTTCTTCAGCAATTTAACAACTGGGCTCAACTGTATTTTAAATTGCATCATGACTTGGGTTTTACAGCCATACAGTTAATAGCACATCAGGAAACCAGCAATTATGGAAGTTGTCCTGCAGCTCTCTCCAACACTCCTGTTATTCTTAACCTTCTCTATCTTTCTGCAAAATCCTTTTCTCTAGGTTCTGTAATTATCTCCACGAGTCCAGCTGCCAATTTCTTCTCTGTCAATTTATCCACTTCTTATCTAAAGGGTGTCACAGATCAAACTGTTGCGCAATACAGCCAGTAATAAATATTTTGGAAAATTTAACTACCTGGCAATGAGAAATCCTGCAGTGCTGCCCCTCTCACATGCATAGTCCCACTGACACAACAAATCTCTGAATCCATCTGTCCTGCCCTCAAGCCTTTCCCCTAACTACTTTCCTATTCCTATTTTTCCTTAGATACAATTCTTATTTCTTTTGATGGCCACTGCCCAAGATACTAATTTACTTAATTTCAGCTTGGATTTGCCCCATTACCCAGCTGTTACAAGTCTCCTCTTAGAATCACCTCGTCTACAAATCATCCGTCTTCCCCTTCACCTCGACATTGGGATTGCTCAGTCCTTTGCAGCTTCCCTCTACTTTCCCTTTATTTAAGGCAGAGTATATAGATTCAAAGTGAATATGCACAAATTTAGGAAAAGGTTATAAATAAGGAAAGAGTAGCAGTTGATTTAGATTTCATGGACACAAACATACCTGTCAGCTATTCAGGAAGCTGTAACTTTAGTTCTGACTGCCTCAACACAGGCCATCTTTTGGGATAATGCCCAGCTGAGAGTATTTTAGGTCCTGATCATTTCAGAGAAAAAGATCCTCAATCTTCGACAAGATTCAACAAAATCAAATTTACAGTGGATTTATTGTTTCTCTGAAATAGAAGGATTAGAAGACCTTGGGGAGTGGGGAATTACTTTCTGAAGTCAGTTTCTTCTCTCTGAACATTTTTACCTGTTGTTGTTAGAATCGACACTCTGGGGAGAATGTTTAGTGTTTGGAGACCTGGACTCAGATCAGGAGGTCCTATATTCTTAGGATACAAGTACTGCTGGAAATCATTCTTCTCTACTTTTTTGAATTTGAAATAACTTTCCCTGTGTAAAACTTCCTATCTCATATTTTCCTTTTAACACAGATGTTTTAATTTCACACAAAAGAGAAAAAATATTCTTTAGAAAATTCAAAATATCATGAAATGATGCAGAATTTGCCACAGATGTATAAGAAAGCTTGATTCTGATTCTAAAAAAGGTATTTAAGCCTAGTTTAAGATTGCAAATTCTCCCTGAAAGCAAGTGTGATAGACTTTCTATTATGCAATTGAAGACAAAATGGTTACTTCTTTACATAATCTTTTGATTACTCAACATGAAACCCATATGATATGATTCTTCTTTGTAGTTTGGACAAAATAGGAAAACACTATATTAATTTAAAAGTTCCTATTATTATAACAAACGGTCTTTGATTTAGTAAGAATTGTAGTGTTTCCCATTCGTTTCAAATTATTTGAATTGAATAACAAATATCTGGTATGTAAAGTAAAAGTAACATGTAAAGTAAAAAGTAACATGTAAAGTACTGAGATAAATGAGAGGGAAATACGGTCTACCTCTAACAGATGATTTGCCTCAAAATTTCTATTTTGGTCTTGGATGTTTTGTCTGCAATAAAGTTAGTTTCATTAATATTTATTCAAAACTTTCTGTAAACATGTTCCAGTCAAATTAAGGGACAGCACCTTAACAGGAATTTTTTTAAAGAAGGTGCTCATGAACATCATCATTTCAGTATGACTCAGGAATGCCCAGTAATTCCTTCAATATAATTATTTCATCTACTTTCATCAGCCTTTTTGTATTAATTTTCATTTCTTTTTCCCGTACAGCATACACATGTTGAAGCATGCAAAGGCCTTTCCAGAGGAGCTTACAAGCTACAGTGGTTTCGCTTGCCTATCAGTTCTGAGACGTCAACAACCTCGGGAGGCTTACATACATCAAGACATCAGTACAAGCTTCAGCTGCATGAAGGAGATGCATAAACTACATAAATCCAGGTATTTCATTCTTTTGTTTTCTTTACTACTGCACGCAGGAGGTATAAAATATTGGTTGTAGAGGTAAAGCTTCACTTAACGAAGAGGCTTCTCAGCTGTTTGAGTTGATTTACAGTAGATGTGCCTGTATGCACATGCGCTTCCACAGAAGCTGTAGTATGGCTGTGAATCCATTTTAGATAGATTCCTCAGCATTCAGGTTGGCTTGGAATCATTTCTTCATTCCTGTATTGGAACAACTCAGTATCTGAGATTTTTTGAATGTAAAGGTGTGATCATGTAGGTAAAGGTTGAGTAGATGAGCATTTTTCAGACGAGTGTTTTTCAAACCAAGGCTTTCTTAGGGTCATTAAAAACATATTGAGCTCCAGGAACCTTTGTCAGTGGTGGTCACTGGCAAGGTGTATCCAAATTGCTTGGAAAGCCTTTCTGATAACACATGATGTACCCAGTGAAATATCAGTATAGTCATGTTAGCAACTACGAAACGTGTTTCCTAGTGTACGCTTTACAGGATAAAACCCACAAACACTTTTGGGAGGAATGAGAAGAAAAAATACTGTGAAATAACTGGTTTATTCCAATTTCACTGGAAACTTTAGATGCAATATTATACTTTCCACTTTATATTTTTCAGTAAGTGCAGGAAATTATTTCTACAGCCGTTCACTGCCCTGTAATGCAGTTATGGGGAAAAAACAGAAGTACTGACAGGGCAATTGAGGTTTCTGATGATACAAATGACTTTTAGATATCTCTCATTTCCACAACAGTTGAAGGACAGCATTTGTAGTCACCCAGCTAGATAGAGAGTACACTGTTTATTTCAGGAGGCTGTAAGTTTATCGGTTAAAAGAAAGCTGAGGTTGACTTCTTCCTGCAAAGACTGTTAATTTAGTAGGACAGCTGGCTTCCGCCTGCAAGGTCTGAGCAATGACAGAGCAGCAGAAAACTGGGGGGGGGAAAATCAGAATATCATCTAATCAGAAGACACACGTCTTAATTAGTGATAAGGTGGTTAGAAAGCTGCTGTGCTAAAAAGCATTATTGCCCTATCCTAGGTCATTTTAGTAAGCAATCAGCATTCTAAGTATCCTTAGATTTGAAGGACAAATCAGCCTGTTCTGCATTTCCAGCATGGTGCAAAGGTAAAGACAGGGCTGAACGTTCATGACTTAGTCCCGATAGCAAAGATTAAAGGATGTTTTAAGGTGAGAAGTGATAAAAGGCCCAGAAAGGAAATCTTGCATATTTCTGAAACAAAGCTGATGCTACAAAAACAAAGCCGGGAGACTGTTTAATGTTTGTTTCTGTTGTTCACAGTGCTGGGAAAATACTTAATCTGTTTATAGAATAATCAAGAGATATTGTAGAAGAATAGCTTGACAAGAATTGATTCAGATAAGTTTTACAATCTCTGGTCTCTGATTAAGGAGGTAATTACCATGCTGTTTTCTGGCCTTGTAATTTATGAATCACTTGTGCTATATAAATATTTATTTAAATACAAGCAATTTAGCATGCCCCTACAGAATTGCTAAGCACCTGAATCAATGGAAAAGCAATATCTTAAAGTGTAATAAAGTCAAACACTCAACATTTTTCAGAACACATGGATTTCTACTCATGTCCTGAGCTCCTACTAAAGCACTGGTATGGAAGTCCTTAAGATATTCTCTTAGTAAACAGAGCTAGAACCCACTCCTGATGAACTATATTTGTGGCTTTCAGTGTTACAGAAAGTGTCTGCTGGTTAGTCAGTAAAATCTGCCTCCACGAATGATTTCACGCAAATAAACAGATCGTATCTCAGGTTTGTGCTTCAAATGCTGCAAGACAATTAAGAAAGCAAACATGGAACCTGAGTGCATAGTTTCTTCATGGCAATGAATATTTTCTTCACATGGCAATGTCTTCTTCTCCAAGACAAAATTAAACATTTCTTAAACTGTCAGAATTCCTGAGTGGCAGACAAAGGAAAGTTGGCTGAGTATTTTAGACAGCAAAAGAAACACATTGAAGGAATCACACCAGTGACACATGCAAGAGAAAGAAGTACATTTTTTTTCCCTCTGAGATACTCAGTGTAAGGTATTTACTCTCTTCATGTCTCTGAATGGACACTACACCTGCTTTTGTGAAAGAAGTGATGAAGATGACAGCTGCTCAACCATCAATGTTTCCAAAACACTGAGTGAAGCCCACTTGTTTTCAACTTTGTCACTAATAACAAGAAGAATTTGTAGAACAAGTAGTGCTACAGTGTCTCAGACCAGAAATCCAGCTAATAAATTGTATTCTCTCTTACAGTCTAATAATGGACATTTACAGGAATGTATAAATAAGCGTATACTGAATAATTCTTCCCTGCTACATCATCCTGTTTTCTTTGAATTAAAGGTTTAGAAACATCCTGAGCCAGAGGACACATTTGGATGACTGTATTCAACAGCCCCTGTGGACCGATCTGCCAGAAACGTGGCAAATCCACCTTTGACAATATGCCATCCTATGGCAATTAAAAACCTCCTTATTTTATAGGCTTCCATAATATTTACCCTTAACCACCTTGTCTTATAAATGATAGCTCCTAGTGCATTTAATCTCGTTGCGTCCAGTAACCCCACTAACAACGCTGATGGTTTTGGTAACTGTCTGCGCGCCTATTTTTAGGGTTATTTTTCCCAAATACATTACTTTGACTTTCATAACACTAAATTTAGTTTCCATTTTATTATCTCATAATTCAGGAATGGACAAATCTTCTGCAGGTGTCCACAGTCAAGCTCTAATTTTGACAACCATGAATAATTATGAGTAATCAGTAAATACCATCATTAGCTCTTTCTTTCAGGTGACTTGGGAGTTTTTGAATAGCACATGACCTATATTCTCCACGTTTGCTGTGTACTTCTAGTAGAGTTGTTAGGCCTGATTTTCCAATACAGATCCCACGTTTACTCTTCTATAAACTATCAGAGATATTTCCTAATTCTTTCCTTATTACTGTTTTTACCAGTCTACATTGTAGAAAACTAGATTAGCTGTTTTATAGTGCTCTGGAAACACAGAGATTGTTTTATAGACTGATGTCGTTATTTGTGACTTTATATTCTTTTGGCACTGGAGCTGTTTTCAAGAAGAGGTCATGTAGTAGAGCAAACAGCAATTTTGAGTTCTTCTAGAACAACTTCTAGGATATTTTTTCCATTTTTTTCTTAAAGTATGTCAAATTTGAGGAGAATGTGATTGGTATTACAGTGACCTACACCCAGCATATCACAAACAAGGCCTTGTGTTCTTGGGATGGATTAACCTGTTTTGAGTTTTTGCTCCAAAAATCAATGAAGTATGTGTACATGTAGGCGTGCTCTCTGCATGACAGCACATATGATAAAAATAAGTCTATGTGCAGGTAACTGAAATCTTCCATTATTACTGCTTTCTTTATTTGAAGTCTCTCCATTTGTTGTAGTCAGTAGCATCTTAGTGAACAGTTAAAAAGACAACAAAAACAGGAGAAAAGAAGTACTACTAGCAATTACAATGATGCTCTCTGGTGTGTCACAGTCATATTGCTTCTGAGTGCAATTCCATTTCACTTCTTGAAAAATCTGTAAAGAAATAAATGTACCTCATTAAAGTCTGGAAAAACATCAAATTAACCAAAAGGACATTTACTGAAAGACAGTAAATGACATTTACAGAAAGGCTAGTGATGCAGTGAGATATCTTCATCCTGACAGTAAGACAAAAAAGCTGGAAAAGTGGCCGTATTTATATCCCCAAGAGGGGTAAGTCTGTTCTGTAAACGAGTTTCTGTAATTGAGCCAGGAGAATTCCTGTCAGTTCTGTGTCACTAATGATAATAAGCTAATGTTCTTCGCACTTTCGTAGACTTTTCAGATTTAAGATTTAAATGCAATTAACCGATCTTGAGAATGCTTCTGCAAGATAAACACACATTATTATCCCTTTATTAGCGAGGGAGACGCTGAGGCACACAATTTTTGATTTGTCCCGTAATGAACTGATTACCAGAACCAACAGTGAACCACCCACATGTCCCCTGTTGCTAATACTGTACAAACTGACCCTAATAGTGTACATGATCGCAAATGCCTACCTGGAACATTAAAGTGATGGTCCCACAAGACTTGCAACAAAGGGGGAAAAAAAAAAAAAAAAAAGAAACAGAAAAAGAGAAACAGAAGAAAACGATCAGTATTTTACTAGTTGTGCATCACTTACAAGTCCAACATAAGACCTACAAGAAAAAAAAAAAATGTATATACCACACTAGACTAGAAAAAGGGACAATACTAGCTGGAGAGGGAAGACCAGGTCATTATCTCATTCATCTAGAAAAATTAATCATGAAATATGAATCACTGCCTTTCATCTCTACTGTAATTAATTTGCCATCTTACCTATTTTGTTTCGAGCAAACCCTGCTCCTGCCGGGTTGGCCGTCCCCTCACAGGAGAGCACAACCTGCCTTTCACTGGGCAACTCCCACTTGAGGTAATTCCCGTGGCGCCTCGTTGCCCTGCAGAGAAAATAGTTTCCTGTCATGCCACAGATGTCGGCTTTGACTCCAGATCTTATGCCAGCCTTTACTCCATTCAAAACCAAACAGAACCGAAGGAGAGGAGCCCACCCAGGCTCGCTGCCCGGCCGCAGCCTGCCGCTGCCTCGCTAGGTGGCGCCGCCGCCCTCCGCCGAAGATGGCGCCCCTGGCACCGGCCGCCATCTCGGGCGCGAAGCGACCCAAAGCGCACGGCGGCCGCTCCGGTCGGCCGGTCTTACCGGCACTGTGGTCTCATCGCCCTCATCTGCCCCCCAGCCCCGACCCGTGAAAGAAGAGATACCCCTAGACCCAGTGAGCCTGACTGGCTCCCTCAGCTCCCACGGGGGCGGCAGGGGAGGCTTCCCCGTGCCCTGCCAGCGCGTGTCGGGCTGCAGGGAGCGGAGCCCGGCGGCCGCGGGGACTGTGGAGGCGGTGCGAGGGTGGGGGGAAGCGAGAGCAAGGGACGGGGGGGAGGAGTGCGGCGATGGAGTCCCCGGGCTGGGGCGCAGGGCGCTGTGCTCTCCGGCACTGGGGAGGCTGCGTGTCTCTGGGCCCAGGACTGCCATTAAGAATATGTCGGGCAACATGGCGGGGGTGGGGGATGGGGAGGCGTGCAGGGCAGGAGTCTCCCTTCATTCTGGGGCACAGCGGCTTTGTGAGGCTTGTCTGGCCGTACCAGGGGCCAGCGTGGCTGCCTGTGCAGCAGGGAGGATGCCGAGTCGGGGAGTCACCGCAGGGTTGAGGCTGGAAGGGAACCGAGCAGGGCTGTGAGTGTCTCCAAACCCGGAGGCTCCACAGACTCTCTGGGCAGCCTGTGACAGTCTTCAGGGCACACACCAAATCTGGGCTTTTTCACTTGTGCGGAGGTGACGCTCTCCAACGGTCGTTCCTCAGCCCACTGGCAGAGGCATGGGGGACATCTAGAAGGTGGCTCAGGATGGAGAGCACCCCTCCCCAAGGTCTTCAGTTGCTTTGCGGATCCAGGAGGTAGAAATAAAAGCTTAAGTGTCAGCCATGGCTGGTCTTTGATGAAGCCCTGTCCCGCTCCCCATGGAGTACTGGGGTGCCGCTGCAGGCTTGTCATCCCAATGTCTGTCTGATCTTGNAGCGGCCGCGGGGACTGTGGAGGCGGTGCGAGGGTGGGGGGAAGCGAGAGCAAGGGACGGGGGGGAGGAGTGCGGCGATGGAGTCCCCGGGCTGGGGCGCAGGGCGCTGTGCTCCCCGGCACTGGGGAGGCTGCGTGTCTCTGGGCCCAGGACTGCCATTAAGAATATGTCGGGCAACATGGCGGGGGTGGGGGGTGGGGGGGCGTGCAGGGCAGGAGTCTCCCTTCATTCTGGGGCACAGCGGCTTTGTGAGGCTTGTCTGGCCGTACCAGGGGCCAGCGTGGCTGCCTGTGCAGCAGGGAGGATGCCGAGTCGGGGAGTCACCGCAGGGTTGAGGCTGGAAGGGAACCGAGCAGGGCTGTGAGTGTCTCCAAACCCGGAGGCTCCACAGACTCTCTGGGCAGCCTGTGACAGTCTTCAGGGCACACACCAAATCTGGGCTTTTTCACTTGTGCGGAGGTGACTCTCTCCAACGGTCGTTCCTCAGCCCACTGGCAGAGGCATGGGGGACATCTAGAAGGTGGCTCAGGATGGAGAGCACCCCTCCCCAAGGTCTTCAGTTGCTTTGCGGATCCAGGAGGTAGAAATAAAAGCTTAAGTGTCAGCCATGGCTGGTCTTTGATGAAGCCCTGTCCCGCTCCCCATGGAGTACTGGGGTGCCGCTGCAGGCTTGTCATCCCAATGTCTGTCTGATCTTGTAAGAAAAACATTTCTCCATTTTGCAGCTTCTGCAAAAATACCCAGAACCTGACTCAGCCAAAGTTCAGAATAATGTAAACTGTGCAAGTTCTGTTTCTATTAAAGAAGGGATCAAATCGGGAAGTTGAACACTTTCCTCTAGATACATAGCAGAGCTATGAACAAGGAATTATGACGTTAGGAGCAGCTGGGAACTCCTGAAACACACTAGAGAAAACTAATGTTCAGTTAGGAAAAAACATCTTTTTTCATTGTGCTTGTGAGCTAATGAACATAAAGCTGTATCATTTGTTTTAGTTCAAATAATCCTTCTCAACCATAAAGCTCTGCAAAAGATTTTTAAGTATTTTGCAAAAGATTTTTAAGTATTTTACAAAAGTACTGAGATTATTACATAAAGAGCTTACGTTTAAATCTCTCTCCATATGTCTCTTCCAAACCTGTATATGGTAGATAGGTAGTCTTGGGAAATTGAGTTTCCTCTAGAGAATCATACAAATATATAACCATTTAGGTAACTGTAGTAATCAGTCTACTCTCATTGACATAATTTCTTGATACAGCATTCAGTGAAAAACTGTGATGTAATATTTTGATCATCTTCTAACATTCAAATTTGGAACTTAATGGTAAAATCACAACAGAGAAAGAAAATGATGGGGAAGAGAAAAAGTGTTTCTTAAGAGAATGGTTCAAAGCTGTGACAGGGGGGGTTTAGACTGGACATTAGGAAACGTTTCGTTATTTAGAGGGTGGTCAAACACTGGAACAGGCTTCCTAGAGAGGTGGTTGATGCCCCAAGCCTGTCGTTGTTTAGGAGGCATTTGGACAATGCCCTTAATAGCATGCTTTAAGGTTTGGTCAGCCCTGACTTGGTCAGGCAGTTGGACTAGATCATTGTTGTATGTCCCTTCCAACTGAAAAGATTCGATTGTATGCTATGCTATGCTATGCTATGCTATGCTATGCTGTGCTATTCTTGAGAGAGGAAATAACCTATATATTGGTCGTTCTCACCACTGACAGTAACTGGAAGCAGTTAGCTTCTAAAAGTTAATTTGTGCATGAGGATGGTGAGAAGTGAATGACCAATATTCCTCTTAAAATATTTGAAAAAATAATTGTTGAGACAGTTTATAAAAATGGCACTAATTTTCCTTAATTAGGGAAAGTAAGCAGATTCTCCAGTTTACTGAATTGTGCTGAAGACTTACCATTTTGTTCTCTTTTCTCACTTTCCTTTTTCAGCTGGATTGACATGGATAATATCTCCCTCAGACTGCAACTGAGTGGCTTCCACAAAAGACTTTTTACAAGTATTTGGAAGAAGAGGAGAGAAAGAAGACACTTTTTTAGTTGGGATGAGTGCCAGGAGAAAATGATATTGCACAAGTGTTGGCGAGCCAGTTTGTCAGACGTTTGGGAGTCTCTGAATAGCCAGTACCAGTTGTACAGCAGGAATCGAACTTGCTCAGTGAGCAGTCGGAGGGTACCTTGTTATGTTGGAGGCAGGTGTGTGAAGCACACTGCCTTCAAAAGTCTCCGCCAAACTCTTGCAACAATCTCCTATATAGGGCATGCATAAAAGGCAAAACGAAAACCAAAGATTCAGGGGAATAAAGTCACAGAGCAAGGGAAAAAAGGAGGAGAATGTAACAAGATGCAAAATAAGTTCATTTGAAAATAATTTATTAATCTAGTTCAAGTAATGAGCCATTTCTATTCACTTTTTACCAGTGGAACATGACATCGTTTGAAACAATTAGGAAAATAATGCCACATAATTCATGAAGGTTTCGTGCATTGTATGAGGACAGTGTTGGGTAGAATGGCTGAGACATACAAGGTCTTAATGTGCAATGATGATTAAATGATATTTAAGATTTATCTGTGACTAAAGCTGTGATAACTAAACAGAAATGGGGCTTACAGAAATTAAAAATAAATTATGTTCAGATTTTGCTGAACTAAAAATCAAAAAATTCTTAGTAAACAGAGATTATCAGCCAAAAATTATCTGTCTCCTATTCTAGCTGAGCATTAAGATCATGAAGATAGTAGGAAATGGATGGCAAAAATATAGACAGAATGCAGCCAAAATGGGTGTAGTGGTTTTATGCCAGTCTCCGCAAAAGAGGAGAGGGGACTTTCAAGGGCAGCACTTGGTATAAGACTGAACAGGACTTTTATGCTCAGTTTTTCTTCCTCAGCTATATGCATCAGTGATGGAGATAGAAGTGTCAGAGCCCTCATTTCTGATGCTCAGCACAACTTAACCTTCTCAAGGGTTAACTGGTGTACTGTACACATCATCTGCCGTTGAGGGAAACAGAATTGGGTGTGCTTTAGATAGAGAAATCAAGACTATAAGCAGACACAGTACACTTATATGTCACCCATGCTGGCACTGGGATGGGAAGTGTTCATAAGAGTACAAAGGCAGGTGGTTACCTTGAGAGTTTATTTTAGATGTAGTTCCTTTGTAGTTACGGTAAATGATTTGTGCTTTCATAGGAACTGTCAATGTTCTTAACATTTTCTTAAGAAATGCTACCTGCTCTGTTTCCATTCTGAATTAGTGTGAAAAATAAAATCAACATGAATTTTTGAATTTAGCAGAAGCTTTGTTTCCAAAAGTAGCGGTTTTCAAGCAGGGACTGGTTTTGCTAGCTGTTTTCTGAAATAGCCTAGAGCTATTGACAATAAATGTAATCAACAAAAAACAGTGTGTGCTGTGCCAGATTGAATAAGATATCAATTAAGAATTGGATTCTGCAGAACCCTGTTACTGTGAGATAATTGGTTTGGGCTTTCTGTGTGTCAGTGAGAGTCTAGAGGTTTTCATCAGTCTCTAGACTAGATCAAGTAATTGCGCCCCAATGTATCCGTTTTTCTCTGCTGACCACAATGAGGACCTTGGGTGAGTAGTTTACCTAGATAATGTCTGCATTTTATGTGCCTACATTGTGTGAGATGAATTCCATGCCCTTCAGGTGTCTTAGGTAGCTGGGCCTATATGTGAAAGAGATTATGTTGTTATTGCAAATTATTATGATGAAAAATAAGGAAAATACTGTGTGAAAATGTGTCCAGGATTTTTCTTAGACCATTGAAACTAGCCTGAAACCATTTCCACAAATCTTGTTTGTCTTCTTCTTAAGACACAGTACAGTTATTTGTAGAAATGTGAAGATTACAAGTTTATTTTAATAAGCAATTTAACACCTGGATTGAGCCTTTATGCTTTGTCCAACTGTGAAGCTTTAAAATATATAAGTAATGAAAAAAACCTTAGAGGTTTTCAGGATGCACTTTACTGCTGTTTTCCTAAAATACTCAAAAGCCTAAAAATTATTTCTATGATTGTAATTAATTAATTTGCATGTTACAAATATTACATAATTCGTAAAGGGAATTTACAACCCACATGGCCCAGATCTGGTCCAGCCTGTTATATACAGCAGCTTATAAAGGTGAACAAAGAGAAAAGTAGGCCTGATGCCTTCTAAAAGATATAATAAACAGGTAGCAGAATATAAATTAAGTAATAAAAATCAGTGCATACATAATTAATGGACAGTAGCAAGAAGATTAATTTTTTCATGCCTCCTTTTAAGATGCATTGTTTGAGAGATACCAGAAGGATTGAGAGAGAGGACTAAATTTTATCATACTGTGTACTGTATTTACTGTCTCTGAGTTCTCATAATTCGCTGAATCTATTGTGTGCTTTTTCCAACATAAATGCAATGAGGAAAGTTTACAGATAAAACCAGCCATGGCCAGCAGTGCCAGTCCTGTTGTCTATTCTAAAATGTGCAGTTCTGTCAACAGTTTGGTCCATTGTGCATTAGTAGTATCAGATTTAAAATCTTCTAATGGGTGCAAAAGCAAACCAGCACAGAAAACTGAAGAGACTAATTCTCGGAGAGCTGACCGTAATTTTGAGAACAAATTAGTTGTAATTCCATACATTCCCACGTGTTAATCGTGGTGTTTTGAACACAGTATCATACCAACTCTTCTGTGGCCACAGTTCAAAAATAACACTTTTCCTTTGGCTGCAAGAAAAATAAGGATTCTGTATTTCCATAACTGCATTACATTTTCCTGTCACAGAATGGTCACAGTCTGGTTACAGGGAAGGTGATATGTCGTTCAGAAACTCGTGAGGAAAATCAGGCAGCATTTATTTATGAAAATGAGAGGAAAAATCCTACACAAATACACGTGCACACATCAATACAAACACATATTTGACAAGAGTGCTGGTGTGTCTTCTCTGCTCTGAAGCTAATTTAAACAGAGGCATTCATCATAAGTAGTGGTTTTCTCATCCCAGACACTGAACTGACAGTGGTTTTAAGGATATAGGATTTTTTGAAGATAGAAGAGAAGCATGCATACACTGAATTACGCAGAAATGCTGGGATTTGGGATTAAACATTGAAAGGGGTGAGGGTTTCCCCTGCCCTATGCAGTTTAACCAAATGCCAGCCAGCCCTCTTCTGTGTCTGAGCAACGCATGAGGTGTGTGGCCACTGCCTTAGTCACATCCCGTATCAGGTCCAAAAGACAAATACAGAGGAGTCAGAGTTTGGATGCATTGATCTCAGCCCCGTGGCTGTTCAGTTGCTTGAGACTCAGTAGATTGAAGGACCTGTCCTTGCTGTGCCGCAAGCAGTGGGTGCCGATGCCGGTGCCTGCCTGACGCGAGCAGGGCTGGCCAGGGCTGTGGCTCTCCTCCTCTCAGCCCTTTCCCCAGCTGCGGGCACTGCTGCACTGGCTCACGCTGCCCTCGCCTGTTTTCACTGCTGTTCTCACCACAGTGCTGTCTTTCCTGTTCCTGTAAGAGGTGCTTTGGATCAGCCTTTGCAGTGTCTCAGGCTCTTGCAGAATCTTCTATATATGACGTTTATATGTCTCATATAAGGCATAAGGTATGCTAACTATAAAATAGCTGTACATAAAAATGTATGTATCATAGAATCATAGGGTTGGAAGGGACCTCTGGAGATCATCTAGTCCAACCCCCCACCTTAGAGCAGGTTGCACAGGAACCCATCCAGGTGGGTTTTGAATGTCTCCAGAGACGGAGACTCCACCACCTCCCTGGGCAGCCTGTGCCAGTGCTCTGCCACCCTCAAGGTAAAGAAGTTCCTCCTCATGTTTAGGTGGAACTTCCTGTGCTCGAGTTTGTGCCCGTTACCNAATATTGTATATCCTTGTATGTCCTCCTTATGTGTGCCTTTCCTTATTTTCTTGTTGCAGGAGGAGTAGCAGACCTTATGCCTAATAGATCCCATCCATTTCTTGTTCAGGCATGATGTGCAGTCTAACAACAAAATAGCTGTAGATAAAAATGTATGTATATCAAAAGATTTTCACATGGTAACAGAGATAGCTGGCATGCAGAGCAGCCTGACTGTTGAGCTCTCCATGCTTCCCATGTGGTGGTGATACCAGCCAGGCTTCTCCTCTGGAGTTCCTAGCCTGCGCTGATTTTAATCACCAGAATAGATCTGTTATGAGCTCCCAGTTTTTACAGTTAAGCTACAAATTACTGGGGAAAAAAAAAAAAAGTCTCTTTTGTTGTACCTTTCCTTTTTTCTTTTGGGGAAGGTAATTTTAATTTATCAGGTTCACTAAACTGGGCATATATACAGTAGGATCCAGCAGCCTGTACTCTTTGTAAGTATAGAACAGGAAAAGCACTTCCACTATTTACTCATCCAAAAGGCAAGTATAACGATGTATTCCCAGATTTCTGTAGCACATACCAGGAAGCAATTTTATCTCTCATAATCTCCATGGGAAGCAGGTGGTGTTTTTCTCATTTGCACAGTTTCATGCAAAGTTCTCTCAGCCATTTCCTATTTCCTCCTGAAAATAGCAGTGACTGTTTCTTTATCACAGAAGTTGGTATTACAGGACTTACTATAGTAATTTAAGGAATTTCTTTTTATCTAATGGCTTTTATCTCTGGGCTTTGCAAAGTGTTCAAAGGACATTAATTGTAAAATTTACTTTTAGTGTCCTTAATTTTTAACTCTACTTTAAAGAACCTGTAGGGGTTTTTTGTTGGTTTTGATTTTTTTTTAAACAGGTGTCTTGGTTAAGTAATGTCACACAGGGGTACCAGAAAGGGAAAAAGCCATACAGTCTTTAGTCATCTTTCTAGATCTGTGATTGGAGAAACTTCTTAGCCAAAGCTGCAGAATAATGTGTGTCTGTCCAGGAAAAGAGTGCAGGGGAAAAAAATTGAAAGCTCAGGAGGAAACATGCTAGCAGGAGTGCCCCACATTTTAAGATAGCCCTTGATAAAACAACTGAAGTCAGCATTCCTAAAGGAAGTGGGTACTTGCATTCTAAGTAGCCATCAATAGCATTTTTACTTAGGAGCCTTTATTATTTACTGGTTATCTAGAAAAAAGGTAAATAATAAAGGTAATAAAAGTGTGTTCTCAAGCTCCTCGGGCATAGGCACAGATCTCCTGGTGCAGAAACCTGTTCTACTTATTCCAGATATTCTCTTCTCTTTAAAAGAGATCTTTAACCTCGCGTCATCTTCATGTCAGTCAGAGACTTTAAGCATAAGGAAAGGGTAAGAAATTCTGACTGCAATTCTCACAGAAGCACCAAAGAGAGAATCTATTTCCCTTGACAGATATTTGGTAGAAGCTCCTCTGCTCTAGCCCTGCTCCTCTGTGTGCTTCTTCGCTGGGGCCTGTTAGTGCCAGGTGCCCTCCTGTGTCTTGGAGAAAGGTGTTTCCATAACTCAGGAGGCACGATGCATGTCTTAAAACACACAGAATGATGAACTGCCCCCCTGAGGCAAACACTGCTATTGTGTACAGTTGAAGAAAAGCTGAAAGGGGACCTAGGCAGTATATCATCAAATGAAATTACAACAAAAAATGGAAGGATTTATTTTCAAAAAGTACATCAGTGTTTTTATTTCTCTAAACTGGAGAGTTATAAAGCAGTATAAGATAGCCATTTATTATATGTGCTTGGATTTTAAAAGGGGCATCTCCATATACTGAAAGCATCGTTACTGAAATAAAACCCAATTGAAAGATCAGCTATTGTTGTACTTTTATTATTAATTCAAACCTGTCAGAAAAATGTTGATATTTACTAAATAATAGAAAAGTTCTATGCTGTAGAAAATGGCATAATTATTCCCAAAATTCAGATTAGAAGTAGGAATAAAGGAGACTCTTCAATTTTTATCCATCTTTCCATCTATTTTCTGGTAAGGAAATAATATTCAACTCACAGATACAGGTATTATATAGTTTTACATGGAAGAAAAGATAGTATTGTAAACTGTGAAGCTGAGAATCTGAAATGAGTAGTGTTTCCCATTGTGGTCTAGATAACACTGAAGTAATACAGCAGGAAAAAATAATGTAAAGATATGAGTAATGATTTCCCCTGCATGTGAAAAGGAGAATTTCTGCATTGAGTTAAATAAAATGATTTCAAATAGTAAATATCTGTGAGAGTTTTCCCATAACACCTCTGGAGCCAGCTTTTCAGCCGTGCTCATTTATGTGAAAAATCTATGTGTACTCCCCAAACTAAACAAACCATAACACTTTGTAGGGAATTTTGAACAGTGTATATGTGTGTGTTTGTATAAATCCATGGACTTTATTTCTGTGATGAGAGGAGACTGTTACCTGTGTAGGAAAATGCAAAGCTGGCGTAAGATTTCGCCAATTCATAGTCAGTTTTTTGTTAGTTGGAACATAGAGGGATTTTGTCAGACTACATGTCAGTATGTGCATCTTTTTCTTGGATATCCACAGTTGCTTCTGATCCAGTCATTCTTGTTGAAGTAGGTAGCAGGTTTTGTCTTTTCCTCCTCAAGTAGAAATAAATTATACTTCCAGCTCCAACAATAGAAAGGGATAGAAGAACGAACAGCCAAATGATGCTGGCAGGAAGTACTTTCTCCATTTTCCCTTCTGTAAGCAGATGAAACAGAATCAACAGTCTTTTGGTGTTAAGAGATTTCAGAATCTAGTGTTTAATGAGAATTCTTTAACCAGAAATCAGACAAATGCAGTATGCATGCAGATTTTCAGTTTAGTGAGTGGCTTTGTTATTTTTTTTTTACTAACAAAACCAAACAAAATACGATTAAATCTGATTGAAACCGAATTTACTTCCTATATCTACATACAGATATATTCCTATATCTAGATGCAGATGTAGTTTATGGACTTTTTATTTTTAAATACTCTCAAAATAGTACCTATAAACTATGTAATTATGCTGCTCTTCTATTTGAGCAACTCCTTATAATTCTACTTAAAAGGAAGTATTCTTACCTGTGTTTTCTGTTGACATCTCTGTGTTTTCAGGCGCTTTTGAAAGGAAAATAAAATGTTTATTCTGACTGCTTTAAAAACAAATGAGGCATTTTAAACTTCCTGAGTGCAGATATTCCTGACAATTCCCCCTAAATCCAACTTGCTGGTGACAGTTCTCTCCCAGAGGGATGGAGCTAAGCATGTGTAAACCACTGGTAGGATGACTGGCTCTCTCATTCCAAGAGCATCTGACCTCCTCAGTCAAGATACCCAACAAGACATGAACTTAGAGTCAGATTTCTGTTATTTATAAAAGTGTTTTCAAATATGTTCTTTTCTGAGAAACTGCCCACAGGATCCTTAGTCATTTTAAGGTATTTTCTGAAAGAGGAAAAAATCCCTGGATGAAGACGTCAAGTTTTATAGATGTGTCTGTCATGAGCATTTTATTTGCGCTGAACAGGATCTTCTTTGAGTTCAGTCCCCTCTGTCAGAGGCAAACATTCCATGTGGGTGTGGTTCCTAAGGTAATTGCACTTCCTAAACTTATCAGGTAAGGGAAAGGTGAACGGAACTATGAAGTTTAACCTAACAAATTGTTCATGTTCTGGGCCACTTTCATTTAATCTCAGTTGGTAATCCAACTCATGCATTTTTGCACAGATGGTAGTTTTGCTATGAGGATAGAACCAGTATTTTATTAAACATGATTCTATCATACTGTAGATAAAGAGTGTCACAAGAATGTATGTTATCATGTTGCTCTAATCCATCAGCTCAGAGGACAGTAGTGAGTGGAATCGCTGATTCCAACATTTTCAGGCAGAGTTTTCATTGCACTCAACAGAACAAGATCAGTCTGGAGAAGAGAAGGCTCCAAGGAGACCCCATTGTGGCCTACCAGTATCTTAAGGGGGCCTGCAAGAAAGCTGGTGAGGGACTTTTTAGGATGTCAGGTAATGGTAGGACTAGGGGGAATGGATTAAAGCTAGAGATGGGTCGATTCAGAATGGACATTAGGAAGACGTTCTTCACCATGAGGGTGGTGAGGCACTGGAACAGGTTGACGAGAGAGGGGGTGGAAGCCCCATCCCTGGAAATTTTTAAGGTCAGGCTGGCTGGGGCTCTGAGCAACCTGATCTAGTGGGAGGTGTCCCTGCCCATGGCAGAGGGTCTGGAACTAGATGATCTTTAGGGTCCCTTCCCACCCTGAAAATTCTATGATTCTGTGATTTTTTTTTAGAATATATTCGGCTGAAATTAAACAAAAGATTGCTTTGGAGCTTATATTGTGTGATATTTGAGGGGAAATTCTACTGAAAACTGGCTTTTTATTAAAAATGAGTGGTCTTTGGCCATTCTTTGCTTAAACATAAGTGATGGTAATTTTACAGGACTTCTTTAGCCTCCTGAGGAGGCAGTTAGAAGCCATGTGGGGCTCATTAGTATTTAGGCAGCCAAATCCTGCTATTAGGGTCTATTGGTTTTGCACACAAACCTGTAATGTTTTACATTTTTACATTATACAATGAAAATACATTACCAGGCATTATTAACCTTAATGTATTAGAAATATTACTTACTTTTTGGTTTTTTACAGATATATCCTTTTTTGAAAGAACAGACATTGGTGTTCCAGTAGCCAGACAATGCACATACTTCTCCACATTCTTTATACCTTCTGTTTGAAGGTTCTCCCATTTGCCAGTTGACAAAATCCATTGTAGATTTGTCTGTCCATTCCCACTGTCCTAATATTTAAAATGAACATATATGTATAAAATACAGGGGATTAGACAGATGGAATAAGTTGTGATGGGGAAAACAAGCAATTATATTACCAATAGGTAGTTAAACATTTCAGTTATAAGCATTCATTTATAAGCATATGTAAGCGTGCTTTGAAATAACTGTATATTTTTTATATATGTGTGCTTTCAAGTACACAAAGTTTCCTTCTTTTTAATATAACAAATCATCGTTTTGTATGATATGATAATGTGTGGTTAAATTTGAAGATATTACCTCTGTCATTTTTCTTTAGCCCTATCCAAAAGTTCCGTGATTTTCCGTGGAGTATCTTAATGGTGTCTGACAGAAAGTTTGTTTCAGTATAGTCTCCTACTGATACCAAATTAGCAGCTGAAAAAATATTAATGAACACATCACAATGTCTCATTTTATTACAGCTTAAGTCAATAAACAGACAAAAGATATGCAAAAAGATATAAAAGACACTGATTCATGCACACAATAATCACTAGCCTCGTTATGGTTATTGTATAGCTGTGTTATGTTTTGAGCATGACTGTGAGCTGTATGGATGCAGATCAGCACGAAGACAGATTTTTGTTTAGCCTTTGGTATTTCAGGGAAGAAAAATTGCTCTCCTGCAATGCTTTTTGGACAGGTCCAAGCACACCCCAGAACGTGATGCAAGTAGGCTGAAAGTGGTATGTATGATGTAGTCAGCACCCTGCTCCTTGCCACTACAGCTCTGTCACCCACCAGTGGCCGGGCAGCATTTTTATCAGTGCCTGCTGCTAGGTACTGCAAGGGTGGAGAGGATGTGTAAGCGGCTAGAGGTTGTGGTCCAGAAGAAGTCCAGAAGTTGATTTATAATTGCCATATGACCTGGCATTACAAGTACACAAAGCTGTGTTGGGATCATCAGGAAGCGGCCACCTTTCTGGCCTGGCATGTCGGCAAAAGTGTTGGAATTTAGAATGTGGACAAACATCCAAATGCGACCTTTAATTCTGGTTATTACTGTAATGTTTATTTTTTCTAGGAATTATGTGATTCGTCTTTCTATAGAGACATTTCAGGAATTCTCTTGTCACACAGCTGTAAAGTAAAATGCCTTTTCAGAGCTACTTTTTCTGTTTACTCAATCATAGGTCAGTGTTTTCATACATGCAAGGAAGTGTTGCTAGAAATCCTTGTATTCTCTCTTAGAATTATAATACTATCACTCAGACATATAGTGCTAAAGTATAGGATGTTTCCTATCTCAGTCACACTGAAATGCATGCTGCATCACAGCAATTATCAGTGAACAGTCAGGAGGAATCAGAAATGTAAAGTGTCTTTTCCTCTCCCTTGATCTGCACACAGCTCTTTGCTCAAGATCCTAGAGAGCAGTCGGGGCTGTTCCAGACCAGGAACTGCATGGCTGGTTGTGTTTTACTGGTTCATGAAAGGTAAATGACCCCTCCATCTCATTTCTTGTCCAGCCAGTGAGATCCAGTTGATAAACTGCCCTGGAACTACCAAAGACAACTGTCCTATGAGTTTGTGTCTCCTAGTTTACACTGTGTGTGGATTCCCTCATGTTTGGGGAAGGAAAGGCTAACCCTGCAGACTGGCCCTCAGTGGGACTCTTAAAAATGTTGGTCTTCCTACACAATTACTGACTTCCATAAAACTAGTAGGAATTTCATATTTTTGAGATATTCATATTTCACCTGTTATTTGAGATATCAGGTGCCTCTGCCTCTGACAATGTTTACTTTTATAGTGAAAAAGAATGCTCAGAAAAGCAAGCTAAAAAGTATTAAGTTTGAAGTTTTAAAGTAATATAAGATTTGCTTAGCAATATCACCCATTATCTTATGTGTTTAATTACATCCTAAATTTTCCTAAAACAAAACACTCACCTAGTTGGGCACATTCCTGATGAGCTTGAGACCAGCTTCTTTTCCTGGAGGCGTCAAAGTAATAGCAGTGGCCATGGAAAGGTATCCAAGATTTGTGTCCTCTTGATTCAGGGCATTTTCCAGGAAGTTGCGGGGGCTCAGTAGGGGCCGTGACTGATAAGAGATCAGGTAGCTGGATTATTTATTTTATAAAATTTGGTTTTCCTGTTACACTAGTCAAAAAAGAACTAAACAGACTATATTGTTTGTCACCATAGAAGAAATGAAGCATGTTCTAAAAAGAGCTTGAATATAGGGTTAATTTTGTGTTTGAGAGCACATTTTGCATCATATTCATTTATCAAGGTGATGAGGAAGATACATTAGTCTATCAGAAGAATAGATTCTATCCAATGATGATTTTGTAATTACTGTAGTCAATAAAATATCCAGATGGTTTTCTGGCATAAATGTCTGCCTAATTAGTTAAAACTGCTATTTTTAAATGTCCTCTGACAATTCAGTCTCATTTTTTGACAGGATCAAACCCTTATAGCAGAAAATGTGATTGTGAATGAAAGTGTTGGTATAACTAAACATGGCTTGCAGGATTTTTTATTAAACTGCATCCTGAATAAAGTCCATAGTGATTGATATAATAGGAAGATTTTGGATGAGAATATAAATGCAGATGGAACGAAAATTAAATGTTCTGCCAAATTACATTTTCTTCCTGTGAGTCTTCTACAGTCTATTTCTTTCCCTATCAAGGAACATTCAGCTCTCAAATTAGATTCCAGAATATTAAAGTGGAAAGAGAAGTTATATATCAAATCTGAGGACTTGTGTCAAATTATAACATCTTTGAATGTAATTTGGCATGCAATTTTAAATTTTCTTAAGATTCAAGATCTTCCATAATATTGACAAAATGACAATATAGCTAAATTGTGAAATCATATTTATATTTATGTCCGTAGAAATTATAGAAGTTTGTACTTGGCTGAAGGGGTTGTTTGCTTCATCCTTGTGCTCACAAGTGACATGAAGTTGATACGTAATTATATCATTTCTAACAGATGTTTGTCCTGTCTGTTCTTAGCAACCTGTAGTGATGGAGATTCCCTGACCCGTCCAAAGTATTTACTAAAGGCTTCTGTACTGATAAAATTAGAAGGTTTTCCTTGCTGTATTTAAGACTGTTACTTCTTTCCCACTCATATCAGACATAGAGAAGAATTTAATTTAATTCCTTAGGGCTTGTTTTCAATATTTAAAATTTGTAATCTGGTTTCTCTTTATCTTTTGTTTCTTAGTCTTTTGTCCAACTCCAATTATAAACTTTCTTTTTAATTCTTGTTTCCTGGCTATCTGAAAACCCTAGTTGACTGAGAACCTTTTCAAACTTTGGTGCCCCAAGCTGGATACAGAATTTCATCTGATGCCTAATCAAAACAGATCTTATAGCAAGTCAATGAATTCTCCTATTAGAATGAATAGTTAAGAAGTTAATGAATATTCAGTCCTTTGTTTCTTAGGCTTTTAGTAATTATTATTATGAATTAATTTACTTCTGTGAAGAATTCATGTCAATATTTAGAGCTAGTTAGTTAGCTACTTGTGTCTTGCTGTAGACTAGTGTATAAGTACTTTTCCAGTGGCTTATTATATTTAGCACAGTTGATAAATCTTCAGACCCTCTAGTTTCTCATATTCAATTGCTTACCTTTTGATTTTTTACAGACAGAAAAGAGTTTTTCCTTGCAAGACGCTGTCTTCCAGGTGCCATCAGTGTCTAGGTAGACACATGCTAATGTCTGTTTTGGTTCCCCACCGGACCACTTGCTGTAAGCTAATCTCCATCTGTCAATCCATTGATACTTGCCATTGGTCTGGAACCAAAATCCGTATGGTAATTTTGAGGTCGCTGAGAGCGATACAGCTAATACACAGAATCCTCTCAAGAGGATTCTCATGTGAACAGTACGGACTCCTATGCTTAGTATTGCTCCCTTTTTTTGCTTCTAAATAGTAACTGCAACAAAATGTACAGTGTCTGTTATCCACAGATGTGAATGCAGAATGATTTTTTCCTCCCCTCCAAAAGGTATCTAACGTTAATTCAGAGCATTTTTCAAGCACTGGGAAATGAAAGGAATAAAAGAAAGGAGGCATGAGAAAAGGCATAAAAATGGGAGTCAGATAAGATGTCATGTTGGTAGAATTACCCAAAAGTCTGCATGGAGAATGGGAGTGTGAGTGGGAGTGTTCTTAATAAACAGCGCTCATCACCATCGCTTTTGTTGTAGTTATCATGACTGTGAATCATGGGAAGAGTGTACCATGTCAAAACACACCTACCACCCAAATGTTCGCTCTCCCCTGTCATACAACTGATGTAGACATCTCACAAACAGTAAGAATTTTTTTCCATAATATTCTAACTTTTTAATGGGAACACCATTAATAATTGCATTTTCACATGAAAAAAAATGTATCCATTGGTCAATATGTACCATATCATACAGCCTCCAGATTGCTATTACTAATTTTTACCCTTGTTTCTGTTACCAACTGTATTTTGCTACTGCTTCCATAAATAAGACTATTCTAGTAGAATGTGTGAGCATAAACACACACATAAAAAATGTTTCTTCATGGGTTTCAGATCTGCAACCTGAGATACAATGTCAGTGATCACTAGATCCATAAACACATGGCAGGAGGGCAGGATGGACATTATTCCTGGAATATTTTTTATATTAAAATAAACTCAAAGTGTGGGAGATTTTACAATCTGTATTCAAGACCCTTTAAATGACTCCAGATAACACACAGCATTGTTATATACTGGTTTGCAGGAGCATTTCCTTGTGCATTTAAGAGTTCATTAAAATCTCCACTGTAAGAATCTTATTGAAGAATATCGGTAGGTCCTGTACTGATGCAGCATGCTGCTTGCAGCACTACACAGGCAGAAATTAGGTTACAAGATGAGAGCATAACGTAAGATCAGGTCCAGTGTCAGCTTGACTACCTGTGGGTAATGTATGTGTTCTTACCACATTGCTGTTAAGACCAATCCACAGAGGCTCTCCATACTCCTGTGCAAGTAAAAACAACAATGCCTGGTGATATGGGTCCAAAATGCTGGCAAGTTCTGAGGAATTGTTATTGCAGTTTTTCTGTGCTTCCTCCCAATTCATTTTCAAACGGGTGACAGCGTAGCTAACGCCACCGGAATGGTCAAAAGCAAAGTCCAGCGCTGTTGCTGATGACTTCAGGAGTTCAGGATCTGTAGCAATAATGTGAAAAAAAAAACCCAACCCAAGAACAGTAAAATCTGGAGGCCACATTTAACTTGAGCAACTGAGTGACATCTTAATTATTTACGAACCTAGTAGAAAATGGAACGGAACACTTTCTCATTAGTTGTTTATAAGTAACACATAGCATCAAAACAACGGTGAACTTACTGCATGAAATAAATACATTTACAGCCTCTGAGAATTTTGAATCAATAAATTCACAGTAACTTACATTGCAAAGGTAAACTCACACCATCAGCCAAAAATAACACACTTATCCTGTGTGTTTTCAAAATACTCTTTGTGGCTTAGCAGCTTTGTGACTGTCAGGTTTATTTGGATAAATAAAACTTACTGGTTATGCTAATCTATAGATCATTATGAATTTATGTAATTAAAATGTTTGTGGTTTTTAGCTATTTAATTACACTTTTAAAAATAAAAAGATTTTACTTTCCTAAATTCTGATATTTTATTTATTGTTCCCTTCTCTAAAGCATTGCTAAGTAACACTGTATGCAAGATGGGCCCTTAGATTTTACTGAACCATTACCTAAAAAAAAAAAAAGGATGACTGATCTAAAGCATGTTAAACAAGTAAATTGATTTTAATCCTTGTATTATAAATTTCAAGATTAGTGATAAAGAGCTCACCGCTGTTCTTCTGGCATATATACCCTTTGGACTTATAACATTCCTCATTGTTCCATTTTCCTGTGTCATCAGCATGACCTCTCTTCAGAGAAACACAATCAAACTGTTGGAGTAAGGGAAAGAATATGAGTACATTGATATTAGAAGTTATAAAAAAAGTACTATAACCCCCTGGGTAGTTTCACTCCTTTTTTCTTTTAATTCTGATATTGTAGGGTTTGTACTAAAACTCTAGAAACCCCTTTTTATCCTTTTTGGTCCTTTCTGGCCTTCTCTGTGGTGGCCAGCTCCGTCTTGGTACTGTCTTTGTAATCTTCAGTTCAGCCTACTTGTTCGTTTGGTTATTTTCAAGGAGATGTACTTGAAAGGCACTATTATTTTCAAGAACTTTCTGTAACACCTTCTCTCTTGACTAATGAGTGACTATAAGTGAGTTTGTTGAGCCCAACAAAAATAAAAATAAATGGAGGTCATGCTTTGTATTTGGCTTGCAAAGCCAACTTTAAATAGAAGTTATTCTTGACAGAATCATCTAAATGAGTTATCAGCTCTAGTTCTTAGAATTTCTGTTTCAGCTACACCAGAACAGGTGCTGGGTACTTAAGAAGCTGGAACTTCAAGTTTATTACAACCTGCAACAGCCTTATTATGGAAATAAATGGAAGAAAGGCAATGTGGATGTTCAAAGCAGTCTGTCTTTGTCTGAATATGTAGAACGCTATTTTATTTACAGCATTCTGAGGTTTGATTTCAGTGCTAGCAGTGGAGAGGGTTTGACTGATTTAGAAAGTAGTTGACGTCTGTTGGCCCTTTGCAATTTTACATAAGGAAGAAGTAGAAAAAAATTGAACTCTTTCCTCTTGCATCCTCTCCTTCCTTTTCAAACATGAGTTAACATGTCAAACATGAAAATATTTCCAATGTATATTAACTTCTAAAACTCTTAATGTTGCATGTATATTTTCTCCAAAATGAACAGCAAATTACTATGAAAAAAACTTTATGCAATCTATCCAATCTTTATTCAATCTGTCCATTTTGTGCTCTGAGATAGCTAGAGTACTCAAACATCGAAACTTCTTATCACTAATCCCCGTGAACAACTTGAGGAGAAGGCTGAGGCTGTTTACTTGAATGATATTTCTCCTCCAATTTAACCTGATGGTAAATGCTAGGTGGTATTTACCTGCTGCAGGTTGTGGCCGTCTTCTGGACGTAGGCTGGGAAACAAAACAGGTTCTACAAGTTGTGGGGAATCTGGAGCCCAGTTTGTATAGGAGACAGCACTTCCATCACTCCAAACAAAGTTGAGTTCCCGGAGTAGGTCATTCAAGCCAATCCAGGGATCATTTGAAACATCCTTCAAATGGTAAGTGAGAAAAGCTGTAAAAAAGCCAGTAGAAAAGATGAACATTTCATGTCATCAGAGAGCTCATAAACAAGTCCTAAAGTATTTTGTTTGTTGAAGTCTTGTAAATACATTTTAATCAGCATTTGATTAGAAATTTACCCAGGTCTATTATTTCAAGGTTATGCCAAGCCTTTGCCTGTGAAAATTCTCAAAGAGTGAAAGTATTTGCAACTACAACGCAAGATTGGAAAGAGGAAAGATACAAAAAAACCCCTGCCTGACCACCGTGTTATCTAATGAGTTCACTTATTTCAACACTCAGGATGAGCTGATTTACTGATGGAAATGCGTAGCTGTATACAGGTGCAAATGGAAGCCTGGGAACACGGGCAAGGTGAAAATGTGTCAGTTATTTCAGAGATATAGTAATATATCCCTTTCTGTTTCTGGCAGAAGCAGCCCATGGATTCCTTTCTCTGTGTCTAAAACTAAAATGCCAGGTCAGGATTTTTTATTTTATGCTAATTCATACCCTATAAATAATGTCAAGCAGTTTGCATAGAACAGGAGGAAGCAGCCCTTAGCATCACTTTGTCTTTAGCATGACAGATGGTTCCAGTTCTTCCAAAAACATTTCATGCCATGGCCATATCACCTATGTTGAGTATACATATTATAAAATAAATATGTTTATGTACTCTCTCTTTTTGCCATATTCTTCTTTGCATGAAATGACCACCGCATACAGAGTAAATGCTGCCTATTACCTAAAGAGATGTTGCACTGTACCTTGTACTTGTTCATTATGTATGCTCGCTAGATTTCCTCCAAGGCTTATGCAGGTTCTCCTTGCACTGCGCCAGTTTTCATAGGAATGGCCAAAAAATTTGTAACACTAGGGAAGAATTAGTATGGAATGTTAGTGAGTGACAACAAAAGGAATCTGTGATGGAATTACACTAGTTTCAGCAGAAATTAGCCCAACTCCCACCCACAAAATAATTTTCAAAAATTAACAGGGACTAAGCTCTTGAACCAAGTCAAAACCATTCACAAATTTTAAATTTACTCTGTGTCTTTCTCTGAGGGACTGAGAAAGTCACAGCAAAATTCAAATGACCAGTTATAAATCACAGTAGGAGACTGATGAGAATCTAATGTGTTAAGTAACAGGTTTTGGGAAGTCATACTCCATCATTAGTAAAAGACAAAGAAGTGCTGGCATATAAGAAAAGGCCAGCCCAGGGTTTCATGTAGAATCACCTGAACTTTCTGAAAAACATTTTTTACATAGAGCCTACAGTCAGTGTGCTCTCATGTGTGTATTCAGCCTTTTTCATTTTACAACTTTTTTATTAATGGAAGTATATGACTCATGATTTCTTAAAAAGTGCATGGTCATCACATTACAAAAACACATTCACCCTGAAATGCTTTTGGTAATTATGAGTGTGCCTAGTGGGCCCTCTCCATAGCTTACAGCTCATCCTCTGCTCTGTGGCACACCAATAGCACTGTCTTGCACAGTTTGTGGAAAATAACAACTCTGCCAACAGCAACAAAAATGCAAAAAAAAGTGTCCCGGCATAAACTCCACTGCCATGAGTATCTATGGGTGCTTTCAACAATATTGCATATATTAGAAAACAGAACCCTCGTTTAAAAAGCACATCAAATTTATTCCTTTTGGGATGAAGCAAGCATTACACTGAAGTTTGTTTGGAAAAATTTGGCCTTATTTCTGATACATGCCAGCTCAAATGACTGGTTTTACACTATAGTTGGTACTTTCAGTTGAATTCAGTTCAATTTTTTGGAAAGTATATACAATGTACCAGTTTTTCCAATGTATCTCAGATCACCACTTCTCAGGAAAACAAAAACCTGTAAACCCACCATTCGGCATGAATTAGGTAACTGGTTCAATTTTTAATGCAACTTTGGATAATCAATGTCAAAAGATTTCTTGGAGACAAAAGGCATCTTATGTATCTTTAAGCACCTTCCCAAGGACTAATATCATTGTGCCTAGATGGATGTTATCATACCTGATTTTTAAATAAAAGCCAGTCTTTAGGACATCCTCCAGGAGGTGAAGGTACCGCTGAAGGAAGTGTTGAATTTTTAAAGTTCCTGTGCCTCTCACAGATATAGCCATTTGAAAAACCACAGCTGACATCATTCCACAAACCTGAAATCAATTTAAATATAGATAATAAGACACTAAATAAGACTGAAATTTGTGTGAAAGTGAGCTGACTTCCGTGCTTGGAGGTTCGAAAGCAATCTGCCTGGGAATGTGAGATAACAGGCTTCATCCTAACTCTACCTCCCATCAACACTGCTTACAGGAGGACTTTGGTCCTGCTGTGACTGTGGGAGTAGTGGTCTTACGAGATGGATGGCAGCTCCATGACCTCTGAGTAGATCCCACCCGAACAGCTTTGTTGCAATGAAACATGCAAACGTAAAGTAACACTTTATTAATGAAAACACTATAAAATGTGAAACTCCATATATGTTCTATTCCTTTGCAAACTTTTCTCTAATTATTTTTTGAAAGACCAATTTGCTGTTGATTTGGATAGAGCATATTGTTTGTGCAGCTGAAAAATCAGTGTTCAAGTTGTCCCTACATTCCCCATTAGAATTAATTTATTTTATTCCACATTTGTGGCCCCTGAAGAAGCCTCAGATGTAGTAACTAACTTTATTATGCCTATTTTCTCAAATTGCTGGGAAAGAATGGATTAAAGCTGGCAAGATATTTTTAACAAACAGGGTAGGACAAGTACCGATAAAAATATTTTTTTTAAAAGAGGTTTATAACTTACCATCCTCTTTATTTAAGACCACACAATTTTCTTGACTGTGTGCAAAGCTGGGCTCACCCTGGGCCCAGGCTGTGTAGTGCACTGGGCTTCCACCCATCCAACTGAAAAAAAAACCCAACAACAAAACAGTAGCAGTTGCTCAGGTAACATGCATGGAACAGTTCAGAAAAATCTACCTTAACATGCTAAAAATATATTTTTAAAAAATACAGCTGAGTCTGTCTGTAAATTGAGGTCCCATTAGAATTAAAAGACCTTTGATAATGAAATCCCTACATGTCAATTAAAAGAACAAAAATACCTTTATTTTTATGAGACATTATCTGTGTATTCATAGCATGACTATTACCTATTAAAATGCCATTTAAACCAGTGTTTTTACAATGTAGTTAAACCAAGGGAGAGCACACATTTCAACATGCAATATAACTCTCTGAATCTGCATTTAATTCCCTTGCTCTGGTCCCTCTAGAAGGAACTCTGGCAGCACAAAACTTCTACAAACACTTTTTATGAATCTTGATGTAGCTTGTTTACCTACCTAAACTGTCGATCAGCATTCTGAAACAATCCTATGAGATATGTCTCCAATTTGCCATTTTGTAAGATCTGAACACAAAACATGTACTTTTAGTTAGTGCTTTCTAATATTTAGCAGTTATCTAATATTAAAAAGTGCTATGGAAGCAAATAGATGATTACACGTTTTAAAAATGATCACGTGTAGTCAACAGAGAGGACCTCTGATGATGTAAATACCTTACAACACATACTTTTGCTTTATTATCTTTATCTTGCTGCTTTCCCACTTTTGGCTGCATTATTGGTATGCTCAAGGATTTAAAGTTGTGTTCTCAATTTAAAAAGAAACAAAGAAGACTTGAGAAAAAATTTAGTATAAAATTTTTTTGTACTTTCCTGTTCTTAAGCAGCCTTGTAACTCCTGTGTCACACCTTGTCTATCCTCTCCTCCTTTCCTATCCTTTCCCACATAATCATGGAATCATAGAATTGCCTGGGTTGGAAGGGACCTTTCAGATCATCTAATCCAACCATCAACCTGACTCTGACAAAACCCATCAGTAATCCTATCTCTAAGCACTATGTCTACCGGTCTTTTAAATACCTTCAGGGATGGTGACTCAATCACTTCTCTGGGCAGCCTGTTCCAATGCTTAATAACCCTTTCAGTGTAAAAATTTTTCCCAATATTCAGTCTAAACCTCCTCAGGTGCAACTTGAGGCCTTTTCCTCTTGTTCTATCGGCTGTTACTTGGGAGAAGACATGAATCCCCACCTCACTACAACCTCCTTTCAGGTAGGGAGCAATAAGGTCTCCCCTCAGCCTCCTTTTCTCCAGGCTAAACAACCCCTGTTCCCTCAGCCGTTCCTTATAAGACTTGTGCTCCAGACCCCTCACCAACTTTGTTGCCCTTCTCTGGACCTGCTCCAGCACCTCAATGTCAAATCAAGCATCTAATAGTGTGAAACAGAAAGGAGGTTGCGTGGCTACTTCGGTATTAGTAAGCCAAACAGGATTATGGCCCAGGTTTGAAGCACTCTACATGCTGTTAAATTTTTAGCATGCCCCTGCCATGGCTTTGGCATGTACCCATCAGAACCATCTCAGGCAACACGTAGGCAGTGCCCTTGAAATACATGAACAGTTTTGGTGCGTGTTGCAGGGAAACTATTTCATGAAGGTTGTAGTTTGTCAGTCCTTGACCTGGGCCAGGCTATACCTTTCTTTGAAAAGTTGTTTTGTTCAGCAACATGATGTGGTATGTGACCACCAGAGCTACAGTGGCCGTAGCCTCACATCTACACATAACATTGTATTCTAGAACATGATTTTCAGATGAGAGGTAACCACCCTGTCCAAAGGAGAGTTTTCTCAGTATACACCTAATCTGCCTGTTCAGTGCTCCTTAAGTATATTTGGTCATGGGCAGAACTCTATTTAGATTAGAATATACAAGAATATACCCATCCTAGTAAATGGTAGATTCTTTTGTATTTATTTTCCTAAAGAGAAGCTCTATTCTGTAGAATAAATATTTTTTCATTGAACATTTAAATCCACTGGTAATGTAGTAATGATATGCAACAAGCACCTTCTCCTGTACTTCACAAGTACATGCAGCAGTGTATATGGCCATATATTATATAACATAGCCAAATTTCCTCTTACATTTTTCCACAAAAATTTTCTTTCACTATTATTTCCAATAGTAGCAAGATCTCCATGATTGTTTTTGCAGAATGTTCTGGCTTTCTCCATAGAGGCCTTTTCTGTGCTGAAAAAATATTGTTTGTCTCCTTTTATAATCCAGCCATCCTCTGTGACTTCATACGCTGCAACACAGAAGAGGAATCTCTGTATTCTTCACAGTTCTTAGCCGGAGTGGTATTACACTTTAGATAAGAGAAAATAAACAGAAGCTTACTGGCAGAAGGGCCTGGAGGTTCTGGTTTCAAGGTTGTCCCTATAATGAAATGGGAAAAAAATGAACATGTAAAATATTCAAAAATGTTGAGCCAGTATAAATGTTCAATTAGTGGAAATTATCTTAATGTCTATCAGTTTCTCATATTTTACATATTCAGTGCAGAATATATTTATATCATGTCTTTGGCGCAGAGAAAAAAAGGATGTTCAGGAAATAATAGATGCATTACAGTCCCACATCTCTGTCTTCATAGATTATTGGTAAATGCATCGTGTACATCCTGAATGTTGCCTAAATTAGGTGAGTGAAGTTTGTGCCCGTTCCCTCTTGTCCTGTCACTGGGCACTACCGAAAAGAGCCTGGCCCCATCCTCCTGACACCCACCCTTCAAGTATTTATAAGTGTTGATTAGGTCCCCCCTCAGTCGCCTCTTTTCCAGGCTAAAGAGACCTAATTCCCTTAGTCTATCTTCATAAGAGAGCCCCCTAATCATCTTTGTAGCCCTAGGCTGCACCCTCTCCAGCAATTCCTTGTCCCTCTTGAGCTGGGGAGCCCAGAACTGGACACAGTACTCCAGGTGGGGCCTCACCAAGGCAGAGTAGAGGGGGAGGATGACCTCCCTCCACCTGCTGGCCACACTCTTCTTGATGCACCCCAGGATGCCATTGGCCTTCTTGGCCACAAGGGCACATTGCTGGCTCATGGTCATCCTGTTGTCCACCAGGACTCCCAGGTCCCTTTCCTCAGAGCT
>VXBO01001121.1:40732-116588 GCA_013400135.1 Rhinoptilus africanus
AGTAAAGACCGAGGCAAAGAAGGCATTCAATAACTCCGCATCCTCCGTCACCATGGCTCCTGTGTCGGTCAACAGTGGGCCCACAGCTTCTCTGGTCTTCCTTTTTCCTCCAATGTACTTGAAGAAGCCCTCCCTGTTGAGCTTGACATCCCTTGCCAGGTTGAGTTCTAAGGCAGCCTTGGCTTTCCTCATTTCATCTTATATATTTTTATTTATTTTATTTTATTTAAATCTTATATATTTTTAAAATAAAAGACAGTCTACCTTTAAGAGTTGAAACATTGTATTCTGAAAGAATTTATATGTCTTGGCCTATTTTCCTGTATGTAAAATTACCATGAAATTTTCTACCAGCATGTAACTTGCAGAACTTCCTGTTTTGATAGAATGAGATTCTGTTTAAATTTCTTCCTAATGTGAGTTTGGAGTAAAAAGTAACCTACCTTTCTTTATTTCACAAATCCAGTTATGACTGTATTCACAGTGCACCTTAATCCATGGTATGTAAGACTTTTCACTGATTGCTCCACAATATTCAAACGCAGTATTGTAAAAATAATGGTTTGCTTTATAATTCACCTACAGAAGAAACAGAACTTTGGTTTTTATTCTTATCATGCAGGGAAAAAAGTTGTACTCTGGAAGGAAAGAGAAGTAGCACTGAAGTTTCAAACCACTCCTTACTTTCCTCCTGTGGCTGTGCAGCCTATGTGGGCTATTAAAGCAATACAATCACTCTGCAAGAAAAAAGAAATGCTGCATTTACACAGCATTTAACAGTCTATTAAATACTAGGAGTCCCATGAAAACTGGAATCAAATGGGGTTATCAAGCAATAGCAGGGGAAAGGAATGTGGCAATATATCACCAGAAACTAATAAAAATCAGCAGAGACCTTTGTCATATAGTTTCCACTTAGATAATCATCTCTGTAGTTGTAGCTAGTACTCCATGTTACCATTGTTGTGATGGTGTAACCTCAGAGTTTATTGGCCTTTTTCGTTTTGAAACCAGTATGAAGAATAATGATTTAGAGCTACCCAGTGGCAAGGTGGACATTTTTGGGAATTCTTATACAGCTTTAATTTATACTAGTCATGGAAACAGCTCCAATGGTGAAAAAGTCAGAACAAAAAGAAACTGGCAGGGTCCAACACTTACTGGTGATCCATCACTCCAGGAAAGCCCACCATCAGGATCCAAACACTGCAAACCTATCCAGAAAGGCTGAGATGATGGGGATTTTTTCCTAGAGTGTGAAAAAATTTATCATGGAAGAAGAGGACATATATGGTTAGCTCTGCTAAATTTTGCAAGTTACGTGGTACAGTAACTCTCACACTTATTCAAGACTTCGGATAGAGTAGAAATTTTAAAAATAACAAAACACTGTTGGTCAGCAAACTCCCATTAGCAAGTCAGTGAAGTTCACACCTTAAAATCTTCTACTTTGCAAATGGTTGTGTTGAAAACACAGCACACTCTTTTTCTTCATTTGTGTTGTGATTATAGTGTTCTTTGAGAAATAAAATGTTCAGGTTTGCTGGAAGTCACAATTTAGTTTCAAAATGTTTCAGTGAACAAACTTAGAAATCAGTCTGAAGGAGAAGTGTTCAACCAATTTGGTTGCTAGGTTGGTTTTTTTCAATTTAAAAATTTGCAGATGATGACACATTTTTGTAACTCAAAAAATGTCTTTGAAAATAGTACCCATATGAAAGATTTTCTCTTTTTTTATGACTATGATGATAAAAAGATACAGATTTTCAACTAATTATCTCAGGAACAACTCAAGTATATTGTCATTTATTCCTATATAACAAATCGTTACACTGAAATATCCTTTATTAGATAGTTTGTTTACTTACATTATTAAGTTTGTTATCACTGTTTGCTCTTCTTCACTTCTAATGGCAGCCAGGTCTCCTCCTATTTCTCTGCAGAAATCTCGGGCCTCAAACCATGTTCTCTTTTGGTTTTCTTCTCTCACAAAAACCTATGCATACAGGTAGAACACTATGTTTACAGCATGTCAAAAATAAATCTCATGACTGCCTTGTATAAGCAAAATAAAAAAAAAAAATTCTATTACATATATATAATATGGATTAAAGAGTATGTTCATTGGATAAGCTTATGTATCCCTGATAGAGTGATAACTGCCATGTTTTCCATGAAGAGCTGTGTAAAAGCTTGCTACATTTGTGCAATAGCATGCCATTCTCTGAAGTTGAGATGCCCTGTCTATTTGGTGCTCTTCTTTCTCCTGAGTAGGATAACTGGAAAAAAATAATACTTACTCTGAAGCATGAATTAGTGCTATTGCTTGTATCCCAACCCAAGGGACATTTGGAATCAGAAATGTTGTCAGGTGTTAGAGGAAGAGTGATTTTTTCAGCTAGTTTTTTGCAGAGAAATTTTGCCTTTACTTCACAGTTCTGAACATCCCACAGTCCAGCTGCATTTCCAGTCCTTAGGGCAACACAACCAGCTTCGTTCCCTTTGTGAGATATAAAAGAAAACTGAAATGCATTTTAAAGTAGTTCCCTTGACGTTTTCACAGCCCATCTGATTGATTTGCAAAAAACTTTGAAATATTAAGTGTAGTGTCCACTCAAAGGAGGAGCGTTGTAAAAAGAGGAAAAGAGCAAGCAGAGTCCTTCATCATCTTCCCTCCCCTTTGAAGAGCTTTACAAGTGCATGAACAACCTGTTGCCTGCCTTTTTCCTATGCCACTCACTGCAAAGGTTTGGCAGCCCATCACCCAGGCTGGAAGGGATTTCACCCATTCTGCACAGTTTGATTTTGCTCTTGTAAGCAATGGGGAGCCAAAAAATAATTTTCATAGCATCATAGAAAATTGTAGAATCATAGAGCCATTTAAGTTGGAAAGGACCTTTAAGATCATCAGGTCCAGCCATTAACCTAACACTGACAATTCTACCACTAAACCATGTCCCTAAGTACTATATCCGCGTCTTTTAAGTACCTCCAGAGATGGGGACTCAACCACTTCCCTGGACAGCCTGTTCCAATGCCTGATAACCCTTTCAGTGTAAAAATTTTTCCTAATATCTAGTCTAAACCTCCCCTGGTGCAACTTGAGGCTGTTTCCTCTTGTCCTGTCACTTGTTACTTGGGAGAAGAGACCAATCCCCACCTCGCTACAATCCTCCTCTGAGCCTCCTTTCCTCCAGGCAAAACAACTCCAGTTCCCTCAGCTTCTCCTCATAAGACTTGTGCTCTAGACCCTTCACCAGCTTTGTTGCTCTTCTCTGGACATGCTCCAGCACCTCAGTGTCTTTCATATACTGAGGGGCCCAAAACTGGACACAGTATTTGTGGCCTGACCTCCCCAGTGCCAAATACATGTATGAAAGACACTATTTCAAAGGCAGAATGTTCATATGTGTTATCATGGATGGAAACAGTTTAGAATTACAACACAGAAAGTTCCTCAGTAGCATAAATTTACTCCAAGAGTACCAGGCATTGCCGCGTTCCAGTTTGTGTAGAGCACACCTTCACCAGTTGCCCACTTGAACATCCCTTGCTCTTCCGTGTCTGAGAGACCAATCCAAAAATACTTCTCAGAGCTCAGACCAACAAGGCTGGTCAGGTAGGCTTGTTCATATCTAAAATGACAGGAGTCAGATGGGGATTAAGCCGAGCTTTCCCTTAGTCTGCCATTTCTCAGCATCCTAAACTACACAAGACTAGAATGAATGGAGTCACCATTAGGTTTCCTTTTATGTGGAAATATGCTTAACTAGGTACCGGATGGACCAGCTTTAATAGTATGTGAAGCCGTGCTATACTGAAAAACTGCTTCTTACAGAACAGAAAAGTACTGGAAAACAACAATGTGTAAAATGTATTTAGTTAGAAAAGACATTCTGTATTTGTTGATTTTTTTTTCCTCCAGAGGAAGGATATCTTTTTTTTATATATAGTTTCAAATCTTTTTACAAAAAGTTCTTGCCTGTTTTATAAAATTACAATATTATTGCATCAGATATACAGTTTTTAAACTCTTTTCATACCTGTCTCCTATACTTGTTAAATAACCACTGCTCCTTTCGCAGGTTTTCTTTGCTTCTGAAAATGTTACAGGGCTATGTCCAACCAAGTAGCAGTAAGACCCATGTCTTTCCCAGCCCTGTCAAGAACATGTGAAACATACTTGCAGTAAAAACATCATATGTCATAGTGCTTGGACTTCAGTGTATACTCTCGAATCAACATATTTTTAATATAACTCAATGCGATAATGTATTCATTTGAATTCCAGTGGACTAATGGAAATTAAGCTGAGTAAACATCCAGAAAGATTTAATGCATATGAGTCCCCTTTTTTGACAATCAGTAGCTGATAAATTTTAACTGATAAAAAAGTCAGAGGCATACAGAATGGAGGGTGTATTCAGAAGCAGGTGAATAAAACACTTCCTTAGTCAGAACCAAAGAGAGTAGTCTATGTTATAGTGAGATGTTGACTCAAGTTTCCTGATATTTCTGGCTAAAAGAACAGTAACTAGAGTAATTAGTTGCTGTAACTCATCAGCTCACCTCAAGTCTGAGGCAGAATAAAAATTATTAAAAAACAAAATTCTCAAAATTACATCTGAATTCCAAGTCCCTTTTCCCTTCTCTACCAGCTCAAGATTTGCTTGCTGCACCCAAGAAAGTTAGTAACTCTGTGTTCAGTATTTGGCTGCTGCCTAGTTCCAGGCCTTGGCTCTATTCCCCATTTGGGGTTGTAGGAAATGTTACTAAATATAGACCCGTGGCAAATAGGAAAGTAAAAACAGAGTAAAAGAGAAGAAAAAAATGGAAGTAGAATACAATAGCTTGTTCAAAACAAATTCACTCATAAAAGCAACTTGATTGCTTTGATTTGGCTTCAGTGGTGAGATTTGTCATCATCTTACATCATGTCACATAGTCCAGAAATGGTTCCCAGTCTCTACTACGTCTTAGATAACCACAGATGGTTGTAGAACAATATTACAAATATGCAGAAAACCGCAGTAATGACTTTAGCCTCTTTCACAGGCAGTTCTAAGAGATAATGGGCCTGAGTCATATTGTCCAAAATGTTGCAAAATAACTTTATTTAAAATGAGGATATGTAGTGAAATTTACCACCCCAAATTTGATATACAATCACACTTGTTAGGGGGAAAAAAAAAATAGTTTCAATGTTTCAATGTCAAATAGAGCTTGTGAAAACAATGGATTTTTGCTAACCAGAGTCTTGATTGCGCTTTCTTCTTACCTTCATGCAGGCAGGATCAGTCTTTGCTGTCCCAGAAACTCCTTGTAGTGGGTCTCTTCTGCAGATGTAACCCAGCTTTCTATCACAGGCACTGTCTGCCCAGTATCCATCCTGAATGCAGTTTGGGAAGTGATGAAAAATAGTGAGGCAAAACCCCTTTCCTTTAGGAACATTACTGATCATTTTGTTTTAAATATTGCTTCAATGGGACAATACAGATCTATACTTTTTAATGAATTCCAAGTATTTGTGCTCAATTTTGAGTTTATATTAAGATAACTAAGTGCCACAGGCAGACTGTTAAGCTTTGCTTGGCATAGAGTTTACACTCACAGTCAGATATGAATCTAGTCGTCTCCAATTTAATTTTCAATTTAATTTAGAACAGTCATCTTTCTGAGTGAATAAAGATACCATTCTCTGATTTGTTTCTAAATTAAATTAATATTAAAAAATAGGAAGAGAAAAAAATCATACAATATAGTGCTACACAAATATCTGATGATTCTACCTCTCCTGCCATAATGACACAATCTTCTTGGCCATTGATTGCATGAGTTGGTTCTCCAGGCAACCATTTGGTGTATGTCACAGGAGTCCCATCGCTCCACTGGAAGTACATTGGAATGCTGAGATCATTCAGACCAATCCACAGCTCATCCACAGCTTCTAAGAACAGAAATTCACTTGTGTTAGTACCCAAGTTGAAACAGTCTATAGGAGCAAGGTTTTATGGACATGAGCTGAAATTGCCATGTTACAATAAAAATTCATCTACATTAAATGACAGTGGAGTTTATTTTAAGACCCAATTCACATTCTTCTTTCAAGAAGTTAAAAAATGAGATACCAGCAGGAAATGAGATTCCTCAGCTTTATCAGTAAAAGTCCGTTACTGTCTGTACAGCTACAAGGTGTCTGAGGCAGATAATCCGCCCAAGTACTGCAGTAACTAGAGCTGTTATTTCCTTCAAGTGATTTCATGCGGTGAAAAACAAATGAAAATCAAAATGAACAGACGGAAAAAGAAAATTAAGAGAGCACTAATGATTCCTCTTGTGGGTTTTTGGTGTTTGGGGTTTTTTTAACCTATATATCTGTGGGCTTCCCTATAAACATTCATCTCAAGCAAATAATTTTTTTAAAAAATCTTGTAAGATTTCTAATAATATAATTCTCCGTTTGTACCAAACACTGCCCTGTAGAAATACTCACTGTAGCCCAGCTGAGACAGTATGAAGTCATGCTCCTCGGGGTTGTGGATGCTGGCCAGATTGCCATTGCTCTCATTGCAGGAAATTAGGGCTTCCCTCCATACTCTGGGGTCTCTGTGAACCCTGTAACAGTGATCTCCATAGGGCAGCCATCCCTCTGGGCATTTAACAGGCTCTGCGTCCCCTCAAAATCAATAGATAGTTCAAGTTTTTAAACAGTGCCAACTGAAGTCTAGAAGAACTGCAATTACATTTGAAATCAGTTATTTAACTAATTACAGTTAAAATGGAGCAATGACAGATAAGCAGTGCTTCTGTTCATTCCTCGTACATGTTAAACATGTTTGCTGTTGCACGCTGTATTTTTACAGAAAAAAGCCTGCATTTAAACAAAATAATGGAGCCAGTGGTAAGTGGATTTCAGTAGTATGAAATACTCGCTTTTGGACAGAGGAATATTTTGGAATTCCATGTATAGTGTTTTCACCCATTTATGTTTTGCATATTTCATAAAGGCATTATTACTGCAGCACAAGTAATTCTCTGCACATGTGGCTTTCCATAATAAGTCTCATTAAATGAATCAGAAAAAAGCGTAATAGAAAAGCGGTCTGAAGGAACTTGTTCTTTTTTGCCATCTTTTAGGTTACAGGCAGTCCCCCTGAGGAGCTGGTTTGAGCCTATTGGTGCCATCTTTCCAAGACTTCAGTGATAAGCCTCGGTGTTTTCATTAGAATGCACTGCAGGAAGGGTAAGGCAGCTCTAATGTTATTTTCAGGTCCATACAGTCCACAATACTTTTGTGACAATGTATGGCTTAGACCAGTGCCTCTGGAACCATGAATGATAATATGAAATAAAAATTGCTTGTGCGGTTACTGGGTTCCAGGAACATTTCTAGTATTTAAACATATTTGGTTAAAGCCATAACAGTATGCTTTGTTCTGTGCCACTCAGCAAAGCAGAAGAACAAATGACAATGTGGTTTTTTAAAAATTTTAAATAGCTGTGAAACCATTCATTTTAGTGACACAAATTCTGTCTTTATCAAAGGGTTTTTATTTGCTTGACATACCTGATGGAAGAATGAAAGGATCCAGAGTGGAATTTTCCTTTTTACAGATATAGCCAACTTTCAGCTCACATGGCTGGTTTTCCCATTTAGCATCCCTTCTGGGATTTAGTACTGCACAGAGTTTCTCAGGCTCAGGCTCAGGGCTTCCTTCAAAGAATAAAGACCAAATTATTTTTATGTAGCACAGGTTTTATGTCAGCAGCTGAAAGAACAATTTTCTTCCAGCCTTTCCAAGTGTCAGTTGCGGACTCATGACAGCATTGCTACAGTTATTTTTCTACCAGACATAAGGAAAAGTAATTTAAAAGTACCCATCAAAATATTTCTTTAGATGCTTGTTGCATAATTCACACTTTCTGCCATATTTGATTGCAGAATAGCGGTCTCAAAAATAAGACATTCCTGTAAGTTTTGTGAAAATTGTTGGCTTGCACAGAAGAGAGCCTAAACTTTGAGCCCACGCTAATGGAAAGGCTGCAGCAAGTCCTTTTCTTGTTCCCCCCACCTGTTTAATTGGCCTGTGCATAGGGGTCAGCCATACATCTGCTGAGAAATATGTACCTTAGAACCAGTAGCAGAATAAATTATGTCAGTAGATGCTGGACTGAAGAGTCCAGACATTGAAGGGATACCTGGTGCTACTACAGTTGCAATGCAGTACACAGACTGTTGGAAATCAGAGTTCATAATTTCACAGCTCATAAAACATCTAGTTTTATACACAATTTGTGGTCAGGACACAGATATGTTCATAGGACTAATTAATGAGTTTAAAACGCTATGTTACATTCATGAAATCAGAGGACATGGTTTGAGCTAATATCTTTGGGCAGGAACACAGTAAGGCAGCATCTTAACATAGGTCATGTTCACACAAGGGATTTTACAGATGTGAAGAGAGAAGAATGTTCTTCAGAGTAAGAACTATCAGTTGCTAACAATAAAAAGAGATTTCAAAACCTGAAAATTAGACTCCTAGCTCTGCACTGTAGAGCTAAACCAAGCTCAGTGAATGAATATTATTTGTTAAAAATATGAGACAATAGCAAAATGCCACCGATCTGTGGGATACGTTTTCTGGCAGTTGAGTACGGAGTTCTGGGAATCTAGATTGGACAAAGCCTGACAAGTTAAGCTTCCTCTTCATGGGGGCATGTTATATGGCTTCTAGTTTCTAGAACTGTGTTTAGCAGAGCACAAAAATAATCATATGGGATTCCTAAAATAAAATATAAGGCACATTTTTTGGATGATCACATCCAAATCACAAGTGAAAACAAATTTTCTCATTTCTGCAATGCCCTTGCAGGGGAGTCTTTCCATTCTATGTCAGGTTCTGGTCCATCAGCTTTCAGTGGTGTGCTGGAACAAAGAAGTTCCATTCAGATCCTGTGGAAAGATCCTTTCTGCATGTCTCTTTGGCAGCTTGGCTGCAGATTTGCTCCTTGCTGCGAGCAGAACCTTGTCACATACCCTCATGCTTGCTGTGTGCCTGCCTCTGCAACCAGCCCTCCAGGAGGTTCTCTAGGACCACTGTCCTTGGGGAACGGGTAGTGTTTTCCTCTTCTCAGAGAGGTCCACAGTGTGATAACTTGCTTTTTCTTTTTCCCTCCACCCCAAAAAGTGCAGGTTATAATAATTTTGCATTAAACTGGAAATGCATAGATTAACTCATCATAATAGCCATTATGTGGGGACACAGGAACTCCAGCAGTGTGGGCTGCTTGACATGAGAGCTAGCTGCTCTTCTGCTCTGCAAGGCTTAAGGAGTTTGACCAGCTCAGTGTACGGTAGAAAACCCTCCACCAGACTTGGCAGCTCTGGGCTTTCCCTTCATCCTCTGTGCGAGATAAAAACAGGTGGCACCTCTGAGACTTGGAGAAGCCCAAAAGATGGAATATCTGTGCATTTATTCAGCAAGCAAACATTCAGCATTTGCTGCAACCAGCTGTTGCCATGACAATCATTAACCAACTTTCAAAGGGAAACTGCCAATGCTGTGAACTCTATTTACAGTCTCTCTTGAATGTTAAAGAGGAGACAAGAAAAGGGGAAAAGCATAAAAAGTGAAGGGGAAGGCTTTGCGAGACTCATGCTCACTGACGGTTGAGTCCTTGCAGAATGCAGGGTCTGATAACCCGTGTGAGATTTGAAAAGACACAGAGGTTTTAACTGACTTGAAGGCATTCCTAGCATGCTACAGCTCAACTAGTGCTTTTCACTTTGTCTGCTTCTGATAGGAGATGAGTTTATTTAAATCCTCTACTTGAAACTCCTTGTGATATACACGGTGAAGAAAAGCATCGTTTTCAGCTTTTTAATCTCACGAAACTCATAAGCCTTTCAACTCCATTTCCTCATTTTCATGGGTAATACTACAGGACAGTAATTAATATGCATTCAGCATTCTGGCAGGAAACATTAATTCCAAAAACTTAAAAAAACAATTACTACCTTCTACCCAGTTAAAGTATCTGAAGGGAATGCCGCCACTCCACTGCCAGCCACTGTTGAGATTCAGGCTGTTAAGGCCAATCCAGAGAGGGGATCTCTTGCTGTCAATCAAATCTAGGTAACAGAAAGAATTCTAATGAGATTTGTTAGGAAATGCTCTGTATTTTCAAAATTTGGAGGATATAATAAATGTCTGTTTCGTGATTTCTAAGTTCAGTACAGAATCCGTGTTTGCTGGTAATAAACTCAGGGAGTTTATTCTGTAATTAAAGGGCAGAGAATGGTAAAAGAGTATTTTGCATATTAGTTTATCTGAATTTAATGTTATTCTACAGTTCTATATAAGCAATAAGCTTTGAAAACTGAAACACTGAGTATTTATGTTACAAGTTTGCTTGAGCAAGATGCAATTTATACAGGGCATATATTCTACAGAGTCTATGCATAAATCCAGAAAATCTTTAGATTTTTAATAGTGTTATTTATAAAACTTGTATGGTATTTCCAAAAATCTATTTCATTAGATATATGTGAAGAATACTGATTTCTTAACACAATAATCATATAATGACTGCATCCTATAATGACTTTCCTTTTTGTAAGTTCCATATCTGGGACCTTTCTGGTGTTTTCTGAGCTTGGGACAACTTTTGCTTAGCAAGCTAGAAATTCTTCATTTTCTTTGAAAAAAAAATTTCAAATGTATATTCCACAACATACAGAAGTTCCACCTATAAAAAAATTAAGTTATAGTAATTTTTCTATTTCTCTAGCAATACATATACTATTATTACACTGGCTATTCACTGTAATGTGATTAAAGCACTGAAACATTTGTGATCAGTCAAAAAATCTATTAGACACTCTTTTTAAAGAGTTTTACTTATTAGTTCACCTCTGAGATATATTTGTTCATGTATCTCTGTGACACTTAGTAATTCTGCATTCTGCTGCTGGCAGCTCTTCCTTGCTTGGTGCCACGTGAGAGCTGACTGGTAGTTTATCTGGTAGTAGGTTCCTGTCAAAGGATCTGCACTCCAAAATCTGTCATTGTCTGTGTGAGAGAAACAAGATTTAGTGTTGCAGTTTGTTATAAACGTCTTACACAAAATGGTATGAGATAATTTAACTGCAAGCTGACTTGTGAACTGAGATTCTAGAGCAAATAAGTCTCGGAGCCACCAAACCCATACTCTTTGTAAAGTAAAAGAGACTTTGCTATTGACATTAGCAGAGCTGCGCCCCTTATTCTTTATTTTCAATTTTCCCCTCTCAAATCTAATAATCTCCAGGTAAAAAAAAAAAATATATATATATATAGTGATCAATAAGGCAAACCTACACCTTCATCATTATCCACTCTGAAAACCTTTTTAGCAACTCATAGGCTATGCCCAAATTAATTCGTTGCTGAAATAGAACTGAAATGCAAATATTTCCAATGATGGAAAGTCTGCTCTTCATCATTAATTACATTTATAATGCAACAGGCTTGGGGAAGAGTGGCTGGAAAGCTGCCCAATGGAAAAGAACCTGGGGTGTTGATCAACAGCCGGCTGGATATGAGCCAGCAGTGTGCCCAGGTGGCCAAGAAGGCCAAACAGCATCCTGGCTTGTATCAGAAATAGTGTGACCAGCAGGACTAGGGAAGCAATTGGTCCCCTGTGCTCTGCACCGGTGAGGCCACACCTCAAGTTCTGTGACCGGTTTTGGGCTCGTCACTACAAGAAAGACACTGAGGTGCTGGAGCAGGTCCAGAGAAGGGCAAAGAAAGTTGTGAAGGGTCTAGAGCACAAGTCTTTTGAGGAGTGGCTGAGGGAAATGGGTATGTTCAGTCTGGAAAAGAGGAGGCTGAGGGAAGACCTTATTGCTCTCTACAACTACCCGAAAGAAGGCTGTAGCGAGGTGGGGGTCAGTCTTTTCTCCCAAGTAACAAGCAATAGGACAAGATGAAACGGCCTCAAGTTGCGACAGGGGAGGTTTAGATTGGATATTAGGAAAATTGTATACACTGAAAGGGTTATTAAGCATTGGAACAGGCTGTCCAGGGAAGTGTTTGAGTCCCCATCCCTGGAGGTACTTAAAAGATGTGTAGATGTGGCACTTAGGGACATGGGTTAGTGGTGGACTTGTCAGTGTTAGGTTAATGGTTGGACTTGATGATTTCAAAGGTCCTTTCCAACTTAAATGATTCTGATTCTATGATTTTTTAAAACTGCATTCCTTATTTCTAGTTGTGGAATTTGGATAATGAGGTGAAGTCTCTGTGCTCAAAGAGCAATTAAGACTGGCTTTGCTATTTTCTGTGCAACCCAGGGGAGTGAAGGCTTGTCTGGTTATCACAAGATACTTAAATAACGGGGTAGTCTTGGGGAGCCAGGATAGCCTCGCTTTTCCTCAGCAGAGACAGTAAAATCAAGATAACAGAGACTTTGTGTAGCTCTTTGTTTCCTTGAGAGGCTACCGTGACCGGTAATTGACCTTTGCCTCATTACCTGTGAAATGCATATTAAAGGTGACACCCTTGTATGCTAATGAAGATTTTAGAGATCATGCTAAACATGTATGACTATAGCACTCGCCTCTCCACCCAAATCATGCTACATGTCACCTAGGGGAGGGAAACCTCATAATTTCGAGGATAAAAGGATGGATAAAATGACTGTTAAATTGGGAGAGAAGTAACTTGATATCTGACGGACTAGTTGACAGGCTGTATTCTCTTCCTCCACCACAGGCAGAGACACCTTTCTGGGTAAGCGCTGTGCCTTCCGCCTCTGGCGAATGTTACGCCGGGTTGTTGTACTATTGCTATTCTTGCTAGCAATATTAACCTTAATTAATTAGCGCTATTGTAGTTAGTGAAATTATCAATGGCAATATTGAATCTGTGACTGTTGCTCTCAATAAAATAACTAATTTTGATTATTTGTGTTCTGATTCAGTGAAAGTCTTTTGGTGGGACTCTGATAGTAAATCAGTGAAAGTCCTGGGACTCTGACAGACAAATATTGAAACTACAGTCCTCTTAACACGACACTAGTCTGCATGTGTTTCAGGTAACTGGAATTCAGAAATAGTCTTCTGAGACCCCACAGTTAGCAAAACTATTCCCTGGGCAAGTGTTAATAACCTGTGATTACAACTTCCCCTATCTTTCTATTTGTTGAGGAAAAGACACTGAATTTCTTGAACGATTCATTAGACGAAATCTTTTATTGGGTTTATTGCTGTTTCACTTCAGGTTTTTAATATTCTTTTTAAATTGTAGATTCAGTTGTTAATGATAGTGTCCCAACAATTTTATAATGACAAATACTTCATGTTTGCCAGTTTCTAAAGTGAAGATATTTTGGGATTTTTCAAGCTGCTGCATGCAGTATTACGCCATGAAATAATTTTTAGCATTATTAGTGAAAATGGTGGTGGTGGTTGGTGGTTGATAATGAGTTGAACCTGGTTTCCTTGTGCAATACTCCTATCAAAATGCAAAATAGTGACTCTGTGTTAGAGAACTTAAAAATTAGGTCTGAGGTAACATTTTTAATATCTTAACACTGTATTTTGGTGTCCTTCATCCTGCACTCAGATGCACATACATTTATTTGTTCAGGTAACACTATCTTGTAATGTTACCTGAAAAATTACGAGGAAAAGAATAATGATGCTGCTATTTCAGTAAGACCTTTGAGCCAATCTTCTTATTTTATGTCTTTCAGAAAACAAACTACATCGTCCCATGCCTGTAGACCAATATTATTAGACAGAACAGGGATTTGCATGGGTAGAAAAGGTTATACTACTGTTACCACAAATAGCAATGAGGCAAGGGGAATTAGGCAGTGATTAGCATCTCAGTTGATGTTTTTATGCTGAATGCAGTCATATTTAAAACATACTGATCTTTTACTGGGTGATAGCTACTGATGGACACACCCGGGCAACTTTCAGCCTGACTGTAGACTCATTTTTGTTTCTTCTGTAAGGAACGTTATGGCATGGCAGAGACATTTTTGAGTAAAATGAAGTCATTACAAGTTTTTTCCTTTCCGCATTAGTAACAGCATATCCGTATTGAGATATTAACCTAACAGTGTTGTGTTATAGCATCCATGTCAGCACTTGGGACTTACAGCCAGTTGGACAGAACCCATACAAGTGGTCTGCGTCAAAGTTGGGGGTGGTTGCACACCAGAGCAAACCATCTGACCTGCCGGCAGCCGTGCACCCAGCGTGCCATTTACCACTCAGCTGGAAGGGGAAGGCACATGGAGCTCCATTGGCGTTTCCTAACAGTGTAAACAGATCTGAGGAGAGAAAAGAGAAATTATAATATAGGTACAGGAATCTGTGGGACCCAATTCTCGATGTATCTGTACACTCCATACGGGTATGTGGAAAAAGCATTACAAGTGTCACACCAGTATAACTGGGGAGCTACTGTCACCAACAGTGTCTTCCAAGGAATTTCTAGGTAGGTCTTACCATTTACTTATGATATTGCCGGCTGTAATGGTTCAAAATAGAGCAGTTTCATATTGTAGCCAAGAAACATAAAAAAACTGTGGTGATTTTTGTCTCGCATATTTATAAATAATCTTCTAAAAATAGCATTATTTGTTTTTTTCATGTAACTTCCTGACTAAAAATAAATCATTGATTTAGCTCCTAAATGTTGTGGGGTTTTTTGTCATCTGAAATCTTGTAGAGGAACTGAACGGCAGTGTGCATGGAATTATTTCCTTATATTCACTATAGGAGTATTAAAGTCAAAGACCTTTCATATAACAATGTTAATACAATTTCACTAGTACTAGTGTACAGTTAAGTAAAGCACTTTGATTAAAGCTAACAACTAAAAATAGCCTAGATCCACCTTTTGCTTTAAAAGTAAAGAAAAAAATTGCGCATTTTGCATATAATTTATTCTCTCTGAAACTAAGCACCTGTACATCTCCAGAATGGAAGAACACAGGCCAGAGTATGTGAATGAATCATGTTCCACTCCAGCATTGCCAGAGGTGGAACAGCTGATGTTAGACTAAGGGGAGCAGAAGTCACAGGACCCTATCCATAAGGCAAACAGGTGAGTTCAGACACTATCAGGATAAACCTTTAAACTTTACCTTCATGGCCTTTAGAACACAAGTCATCCATGGTTCCATAGATCTTCCATTTATTCATCATCGCCGATCCTGTGTTCAGCATAACACTGTCTTCTTTTCTTTTGCCAGCACTGAGAAATAAATCCTCCCCTTGGATTGCCAAGGTTGCATTTCTGCACTCCCATTTCTGGAATTCACTTTTCTTGTTGCAGGGGTACAAAGAAATTTTAGCCTGGTTTTGCTTGTGGGGCACTCCCAAACATTGTGCAAATGCCACGCTCATCACCTGGTCATCAGACACCCACCTGAATTTTTGTAACTCGGTGTTTTTGTTGCAAGCAGCCGTTGTGACTGTGTAAGAACTCTGAGCAATTAAGCAAAGCTTCGTATCCTCATTGTGTATTAAAAATATTTCATTGTCTGTAAAACAGAGTAATCAAATTAAGGTATTTATGGTGAGCATGTGATGAGGGGAGTTTGTGAGGAAGGAGACATGCTATTGATTGTATGCTGCTCTGATTCATATCAGGAGACTAAATCTATGTCACTTTTGCATAGATCAAACAGCATTTCCAGACTTATTTTCTCCTGGGAAGCAAAAATAACTGCAGTCCATGTAAATACAATACAGAGGAATATGAACACATAAAAAACATTACGACAACTTCAAAAATGTCATCACTGTAATGGAATTTTCATTACTCTAGTAGATTTTGTTTTCTAAATCCCTCCTGAAATACACATTCCTTTCAAAATTTCCAAAAGAGACCTTCCTGAAGATTTGGATGCTTGCCATCGCTGCATGCACTATAGATTTAGCTCACATTACATACATCTCCACAGGCTTGCATTTGTACTTAACACAGTTAGCGAGTGAGCCTTCTGTGACTCTTGCTCCTTCTGTAATTGGCATGTTCAGTTATGGTTTGGAGTTTTTTTAGGACAAAAAACTGTGGAACAGTGACTTGTCTTGCCTTGTTTCAGTATCCTCTCATTAGTACATCTATCCTAAGAAGTCAGCATAATTCACACAACGAAATCATAAACATCCTCACAAGAACCAACACCGGGCAGTATATAGAGGTAAAGGTACCATAGGTGTGTGCCTGTGCATTGTTATGGAAAGACAATACGTGAATGCTAGAGAAGCTAGCTAACACTCCCTAAAGATTATAAGCATCCTAATTCAGTAATCCATCAAGACAAGTAGGATCTGCTGGGAAGGGCAGCCCAGTACTGCAGTTATGCTGCCGACATGTAAAGCAGGTCATTCAGTGCCAGGCGTTGGCCGGTGAACACAGCCATCTGCTTTTCAAAACATCAAGTAGTATCCAGCTCCTACTGGCTTTGGGCCATTAGGGAGTGGAATTTGGACTACAGGGAGTATTCTATGGGACAGGAGGGCAGGGGTCCGCCCTTCAGTTCTCTGTGCCTCAAATCCCCACCTGGAAACAAGAGATGTAGCATCGCCCCCGTATCCATATGAGAGAATAACCACACAAGGGACAGTGAGATACCTTTCCAAGCACTACAGTAAATGTGTAGGACAAGGGTAGGCTGTTAGGGTACAGCCAACGTTGAGTAGCAAACAGAGCAGAAAGCGTCTGGAAAATTCTGGGAAGCTATGGCAGGAAGAATAGTTCTTGTTAGGATATTTGTATTTAATGCTTGAGCTCCCCCAAGAAGGCCCTGTATTTGACCAGTTTAGTAATCTGTGGAAGTTTCACTTCTTCAGATCTAAATTTGGAGCTAAGACCTAGTTTCTTCTTTTCTTGTCCATTTGGACAGAAAGTTTTAAATCTTATTAAATCTTTTATTTCTTACTGCTAACTAAATAAGTGCTTCATGTAGTGCCCTAAGTTTCAGCTACTGCCCCTCATAGTATTTTTGAGTGTAATAGGAGTTCTTACTGGAAACTGTGAGGTTCGTGCTTGGGCTATCAAGTGTGTTTGAGTCCCAGTTTGCAGAGCAGAGGGGAGCCCCCCTTTTCGCACAGGCTAGTGCTGGTAGAGCTCACACGACACAGTGTCCATTTTCAGAAGCTGTGATTTGTACCCCACTCCTCCACAAATCTAATGAATTGAAAGATAAAGGAAAAATGCCCTTGAACCTTATCACCATCCTTACATCAAAAGGGAGCTGTGATCTGTCCTTAATCAACTTCAGACCCTTAACTGTGCCTCTCATCCTTACTCTGAAAGATATAGTGGTTGTTCCAGGGCTGTTCTTTTTAATATATATTTTTCACTGGCATCTGCTCAGCCACAGTATTGCATCTCACATCAACCCACAAGCTCCATCTCATCCCACACAACCTCATCCTAAGGCTGGGAGATACACGTACAGCACCCTATTTAATTCCTTGCTCTTTTTCATTTTTCGTAACTCAGTCACATATACAAAGACTATGGAGCCCACTGTGAAGTCCACCTACTTCATAGAGCAGACATAACCAAAATTAAGTTGTATCCAAAAGGAAATTTTTATCTGCGTACACGACTGTGTCCTGACTTCTGATTCCCAGCTTTATCCCATCTTCACTCTTCCCCTCTTTTTAAAAGTGAACAGCTATCTCTGTATCTGCATCTTTTTTAAACTTCTGTGGACTGCTCCAGTTAGGATGAATATGAAATGCAGGGGATTAAAATCTTAATAGAGCCTGAGAAACAAGCAAGACAACAAAAATGCCCTACTTTCACGTCCACTTTTGCCGGGGATAAAAAACCGAGACTCACCGAGTGTCTGAAAAGCCGTGTGAATGAAAGAGAGGAAAACTAAGACTGTAGAAAAAGTCAACCGCTTCATTTCTTTCTTCTTATTCACAAAGAGATGAGCTGAAATTAATTGCTGCAGAAGAAGTCCTTAAGGAACCAGTTGGCGCTGACTCCTTCTCAGTTTTGGAGAGTTTTAGTTGAAAGAGAAAACTCCAGGCTCTAAATAAGGAAATATCCCGTCACATGTGGTATTTTGAAACCTATAAATAATTACAAAATTCAAACTTTGCCTCTGAAAGTGAAGTTTCCTTTCATTCAGATGCAACTGGTAGAGTTTGAGCAGCTCAACATGATTCCACTAAATTATTTTTAACTTTCTTTCTTCTGCTCTGGGATTATAAAGTCCTGATCCTCAAAGACAAAGAAGCAGGGAGTGCACTTTAGATGGATGTACTTTAAATCCCATACATACATACGTACCTGGGAAACTCAGAAAAAAATATATGCAAATTTCTTGGCCAGATAGGTCTTCACTGCTACAAAAGATGTATTTATGGTATTTGATGGGAAGAGCAATGTTGACTATTTCGGTATGAAATATTAACCCAGGCAGGAAAATTTAATTTTGCTCCGTAACCTGACAAACTGGGCACTGTGTATACACCTGGCTTTTATCTTCTGTGATTTAACAACTGGTAAAACTACTGTGCTGTTATTTCATGGGAGTTAATCTCAGGAGAACGAATACAAATTAGCCAAATCTTTACGCACCCTTCTGTTAACTAGTGATTTTGACAACAAAACTGTCTTTCCAAATTATTTAATCCATAAAGCACAAATAAATTTTAATACTTAGTAATTCTTTCTTTGTACCAAGTGTAAATGAGACATGAAAAGATGAATATTCACAAACATTGCAAATGAGTTACATCCCTTTATTAAGTGGAAATCAGCTTCAGCTATGATGCAAAATCCCTTATTTGTTTTGAAGGAAAAGAAGGAAAGATATTTAGCAGAAATTGCCCTTAGATTTTTCTCTCATTTTTCACAATATATTCTGCAAAGGCAAAAGATCACTTAATGTGAGAGAAGAAACCCACTTACAGAGCGTAGGGTCTTCAGAGGTGCATTACCAATATTAACTATCAAATTTATAAATAGTGATATTATTTTGGGTTTGGGGCTTTTTCATTTGTTTCCTCTTTTCATTTGGCTTGCCTTTATCATTAGCCATCAAATAGCACTGAATCCAATTCCGTGTCAGTATTTAAAAAAAAAAAAAGATAAATATGGGTATGTGTTGTAACTTACATGAAGGAAAAAAACAGGTGTAAGATCAAGGGAATTGTCAGTAAAAATAATTTGAGTACGTAATGCCCTTCATTCCCAATCCTCTGCAAAATGTTTTGTTTGCAATATCTGCAAACCAGCAATCCAATGTCATGCAAATTTCTCCTTCCCAATGACTTCTCCTGTATAATTCTTATCCAATTTCTAAGGATCTGGTCTTCGCAGAGATTTTTTTTCTTCAATCTGTTATAGACAACATAGATTTCATAGAAAACTTAAAAAGCACAGTCAACCTCTAAAGCATTTCACTACCAAAGCTCTGTGGTGTGCCCCACTGATTTACTGGTCTGTAGCATGGATACAGAGCACAGTTGTCGGTCCATTTACCAGAGTTGGATAATAGTAAGAGAAGGCATCCTAAAATGAGCAATCAAGTGAAATAAAAACAGGAACAGATGTTTCCAGCTTTATTTGGCATCCACTTTATTTTATAGTTCATTTATGTTTGGTTTTAGTTATATACCATGTTTCTGTGTTACCTCCTGTTAGCTTCTCTCTTAAGGTAAATGACTCATTAGATAATGAAACCATATAACATCTCTGCATGCTAATTAAACAACACTGAAGTATTATTATGTAAGATATAGATCCTTTATTGATATATTCTCATATTCATAACTGATACAAAACATTCAAAGTCATAGAATATAACTGAGTGTTTGCAAAGATTTACTTATTTTGCAAAATCTTAGTTGAAGCCGTGAATGAAGGACAAGTATTTGCATTTCACTTATAATACTATGGCAAGGAAGATACTGGGGTAAGGAGTGCAAAACCAGGGCAATAACGCAAATCTCAATTTATTCCAAACACCATTTTACTTGAGTAACAGCATGCACTCTTCAGTACGCCGTGGTGAGGTACGTTCTCAAAGTGCAGGCTTTGGGGCTGAGTGCTCTGCCCAGAGAGCGCTCACTGTACGGCTGCACTTGACTCACTAAGAGATGGAGACACAAACCTCTAATAAGAGAGGACACTGCGGTATTAATCCATAATTTTTAAATCTCAGTTCACACTAGTTCTGCTATTTGTTGCGCTTGTTTAATTAGCCATTCCATACATTACCGAGTCTTAGTCCTGAGCGTATTTCTTGAAGAGCATAGAGCTATATCTCTTAATCTGTACCAAAGGAAAAATTACTGGTTTTAGTTCATAGTGTCTATAAGGTGAACAAAGATTTCTGTTGTTCCAGCTATGTATTTTTTTTTAAGCTTAACCATTTAGTTTGGCTTTGTTATCCCATTAGATGACGCTATGTTCATTTTTTCCTTTGTTGTTGATAGAATCATTTTCATCGTCCTTTTCAGTTAGGACACAGCTGTATTCTATCAGTGTGCTGTGCTGCCTCGCCTCTCTTTCAGTCACACTTTGAGTTTTGATCTTGAATAAGAAATAAATCATGAAGCCCATCCCTAATAAAATGATGAGGAGGAGAGTAAGCAGTATCCACATATTCATGTGACCATGTGCTTTGACCTTTTTAACATCTGCAAATAAACACAAAGCAAACAGAAATGGATGTACTGTAGCCAACAATAAATATGAAGAGGGCTGAAACCTATTGGTCTCATTTCCCCCTTAATTACCAGGTTGTTAATCAGCAGCTCACATTTATAAAGGAAATGGAATATAACCTCAACGTCTCCTGGCCTTCTTCCACTGTTCTCTTGGGGCAAGGATAGGAGGGTGGGCAAAGAAACTATGCTAATTAAGTTGTAGGTATTATCGTATGGGTTTTTTTAGGATAAGAGTGTTATTAAAAATCTATCATAATGTCTCTGTGCCAACGCCACTCAGAGACCTTAGCATGCAAAAGAAGGAGTAAAGAAGGGGTAGTGAGTTTACCAAAGTATTTAATTAGCCTGGGATGCCCTAAGTGTCTCATAGTTACTACTAAATTATGCTGGGAGTTAATTCAATGACAACTAAGTAAATTAAGTTCATATAAATAAATAGATAAGAGACAAATAAATAATAAAAAAGAGCAATTAATAAAAAAACCCCAAGTATTTCTTTTCACGTTTCTCTGAAACTATTGGGAAGGAAAAATAAATCCTACCTTCCACGTTTTCAGGTGCTTTAAGAATAGCTGTCAAAGATAAAGACAGATGTATAGTCAAAATCTAAAAAGGTCACATTTTCATCCTGCCAGTTTCATGTTAGCAAAAGGTCTAGTAACCTGCACATCAAAGTTACCTCGTCACTTCTCCTGGAAACACATTTGCTAAATTAACTGATATGAAATGGTGTGATTGAGTTTTAAGATGATATTCAATGTATTAAAACTGCAGTGTTTTGCATATTAAAGCCCCTTTCTTGCTTCTTTTTTAATAACCAAAGAATCTCGAAAAATGAGTAGTTTCTGACTGGTTTAGCGGGACTGTCTCTTCCCCCATCTTGCCCTTTTCGCTGATTCCACATGCTAGCAGAGACTGGGAACAACTTGATGAAACACTGAGGATATTTGACTGTTTTCCTGTACTGTACACCATTCCTTTGAGACACAGCAGTTTTTAATTTGCCATAATTCATTTACATCTATAATTACATTCATGAACTAGAGTTTTCTTCTGCAGTTTTCCCTGGCTGTGTGAAGAGGGCGCCGTTTGCAAGATGTTTTTTGGGACACTGGGTGCAAGCTGGGTGGTGGACAGTCCAAGAGGGGATTTGGGATCTGCCCCACGGGCAGAGGGAACTGTGGGGAAAGCCGGAGTGTGCGTTCCAGCGTGGGAAGCACCAGGAGCTGGGCTGCTGCACAGAAGCACAGCAACGCATTAAGCTCTAGGGTGTTTGTGAGCACAAATAAACGCAACTGCTAAATTGTTCCTTGGAAGGATGCAGGGCTCCTTGCAATGTAAGATTTGCTTGTGCTGAAACCTCGTTCTGCTGGAGAAGGTGGTGCCAGGGAATATTCTCTGTACATTAGCATTGCACGTAGGGGCCACTCACAGTTGAACCCAACAAATTAAGTATGTGTTGACACCGAGTTTCTGCTTTCTGATATATTGGGTAACAAAGAATTAACTTTCTGTAATGTCTGCTGCTCTGACTACCCAAAGAAAATTAGGAGTTGCCCTAAAACCAGAATTTTCTCTTTCAGAAAATGCTCTGATGCTGCTATGAATGTGTACGGCTGCTTTCCCCACCAGCTGCAGCTTTGCCCTGGGAGGGGAAAAGGACAGAACCTCAGAAACATCCCGAACCTCAGGATTGTGAAACAGGGCAGGAAATCGTACTTTTTTTTTTTTTGCAGAATTAACAGCTAAACTCCAAAATAACACATGGCCGCTTGGCTCACAATATCCTGATATTTCTACTTCCTGACCAAAGCAGATGGTGGTCAGTTACACAGAAATACAATATTAAAAAAAAAAAAAAAAAAAGAAATGCAAACCAAAACACTTGTACTGTTTTCAAAGGTCATTATACGCACTCTGGATCATGCTTCCGTTCTGTTATTATTTAAATGGTATTGCTTCATCCATCTCTTACAGGAACAGCATGTATCATAACACAGCAAGAGGAAGAAAAGCAAATTATTGATGCACCCCTTGTTCCACAGAGGTTAAATACAGATGTTAGCAGGAAAATATGTGTGTACGTTGGAGGGGTGCAAAATAACAAAAGATTTTTTAAAAAATTTCAGAAAATATTGATCATCTTTAGTTATTAATTGAATATTCATCACAGAATGCAAGAAAATCTGAAGTTATTAAGCAATAAAACATGAAAAGGGCAGACAGAAAAAAGGATAACTATATATTAATATTATTTTTGTCTGGTGATAAGGAAGACTGCAATTACAGTGTTTCACATTGGTCTTTTGTAGTCACCAGGTTGTGCTATTACTGCTGAAATAAAACCATAAACATCAAGAGCAGATATTAAAGAAGACACTTACTCTTTGGTTTCTTACAAATAAAACCCTTCTGGGAAGAGCAAGGAAGGATACTCCAGTAGCCAGAGAATGCAGACAACTCCACACAGTAATCAAGCTGGTCCTCCGAGGGCTGTCCTTCACCCCAGTTGACAAAGTCTAAGGCACTGTTGTCTTGCCAAAGCAGCTGCCCTAATGTTGCAAATGTTAGTTCCACATCAAAGGTCTTCACTAATATTAGTGAATATGAATGTTATTACTTCACTCAGACTAATAAAGCAATACAATTTTCTTCAAAAATTCCATCTGTGGTTACTTTCTAATGCATTTTATTTCTTCTGATTCTTTTCTTAAAAAGAATATAATTGCTTTTCCAAATTATGATTTGCAGATTTGCCAGTCATAATTTAGTTTTAATTTACGCATCCCCATATTTTTGTCAGAGATACAGAAGTTTCAAACTGAAAAAAAAATAAAGCAAGACTTTTTTCTTAAAGTTTCTAAATTATTATTTCAACAGCACTCATTGATATTCAATCAACTTTTACTGTAATGCTTAAAGATATGCTTAATTAAAATTAAAACATTTATTTTTGCATAAACTCTGAAATAAAAATTTTGAAGTATCGATGTGTTAAAATGAATCTAAAAAACCCCAAACCCTTTCTGAATGATTGTGGATTGACACTAGTGGTGTTTTCTTCCAGGTGCATGTTTTCCACTGCACTCTTCTGGTTGCCAGCAGCCTAATTTTCTCCATACAGAGATACAGAGAAGCTTGATGCTGTGGGTTCCAGCTGGACACCTGCAATTCCCATGCGGGTGCTCCCCAGCCATGAGAAGATAAGAGCCAGCTGGGACATGCTCCTCTCTGGGGCACAGAGCAAAAAGGTTGGGAAAGGCTTTCTCACAGACCAGAAATAGGAGACATCTCCTCAGAGAAGGCTCAGGTCAAGGGGATGAATACATGTCATTGGCTGTGGTCCTCTGTGAAGGTCCTTGGTGACACTGCGACCGTAAATGGCTGTGCAAAATTATCAGCAGTTGTAGCGATTCCAGAATCGTTCAAATTTAGAAATGAGGCTCCATGATTGCCTCAGGTATGGACAGCTGAAATTACTTGTTATATCTCACTTTCTTAAAAAAGAGTATCTTCGGTGTTATGCCTCTCAAGAGATATTTCTATCAGCTCTCCACATCTTTTCTACTGAACCAGATATGGACAAGATACTTGAATTGAGGCAGTCCCATGCTGGCACCCCTTTGATGGAACCATGCAATATCCAAGACCAGTAGCCGAAGCCAAGCAAATTTCTTTTCCACAGCCTTTCACACCAATTGGATAAACCCATCAACTTCCAATAATTTTTAGATTATATGCTGTCAATATATCTTTCAGTTTCTAACTAGGTTCTATTGTAGTTCAAAACAACAACGTATGTTATTCCTATTTCTGTCTATTTAGTGAAGTCTATTTATGATTATTTATAGAAGTTAAAATAGTTACCATTTACATTTCTGTATATTCCTATCCAAAAGCCACTTGTCTTGCTTGTGAATAAGTCTGCATGCTCTACTAAAAAGTTTGATTCAGCCGCATCTTCTACAGAAGCCAATGTACCACCTATAAGAAAACCAATAGAAAATTATTGGAGATATCCCCTGCCCTAGAAGTCAGTGATAGTTACAGCCTTTAATATAGGATAAGGTTAATAATAAAACCTCTCCTGCTGGTAGGGAGCAAGCAAGGATTTAGACAGAGAGCAGAAAGTAGTGTTCAGCTGTAGAATCATAGAATCATAGAATCACAGAATCACAAGGTTGGAAGGGACCTCTGGAGACCATCTAGTCCAGCCCCCCTGCCAGAGCAGGGCCACCTTAGAGCAGGTTGCACAGGAACCCATCCAGGCGGGTTTTGAATGTCTCCAGAGACGGAGACTCCACCACCTCCCTGGGCAGCTTGTTCCAGTGCTCTGCCACCCTCAAGGTAAAGAAGTTCCTCCTCATGTTTAGGTGGAACTTCCTATGCTCAAGTTTGTGCCCATTACCCCTTGTCCTAACACTGGGCACCACTGAAAAGAGCCTGTAGGGGAACAGCACAGACTATGAGTGGCGTCATCAGAAATGGAAGACATGAAAGCACAGTGAACATGATGATTTTTAAACACCAGGCATAGTGCATATTACTTTCAAGTGACTGGATTATATTTTTCATAGGTATTACAGATGATTCTTTATTTTTTCTTCATGGTTTGACAGGATATTATGTAGCATATAATATTGCGCAGCAAACAGATTTGCAGTTCAAACTGAAGTATTAATTTTTTCTGGCAATGGTGGTGGAGGAAGAGGATGAAGAGGATCTAAAACGATATGAAACAAAAGGGCCCATTTCTTTTGGGCAGTATAGTGCTTCCCTTTCTCTTTCGTGGCCTCCTGAAGCATGGATGAGGTAGCTGATGATTCAGCAGCACAGGTGGAAGAGGGCCAAGGAGCAGCTCATGGTCTTGGCCAGGACCATATGCCTCGGAGATGGGGGAGAGAAGCGTTTGCTCTCCACTGGCTCTGAAGGCTGCCAGGGAGCCCCGCTGATACAGCAAGGACTTTCAGGCAGAACATGTATCCCCTTTCGGATCACACACGCCATGTCAAAAATAAATGATTGTTACTATGATATTTACTTCTGCTCTCCTGTAGGGAGATATACAGAAGAGAAGGGATAAGGCTGGAAAGAAGTTAACCTGTTTTAAAATCTCACTAGAAGGAGAAATTTTGTGAATGAAGAAATAAAACAAGAAAGAAGCACAGATGGAAAAAAAGCCAAAACCAAAACCAAAAAAGCCCAAGAAAAAATTATGACCTTAATTTCATAATAAATGAAAAGCAAATGGCATCAACGGTGAAAAATAAATTGAGACATTGATTTCCTTTTTATAATATGTGTAGAATTTTCAGTGTTAGTTTTCAAGACTTTTTTAAAGTGATTTTTTTTGTGTGTCAAGATTGAAATCCTGTCTTTGGGTAAAAATAATAATTACCTGATTGAACGCACTGAGTCACAGATTGAGCCCAGCTCATTTCATTGGCATTGAAGTTATAGCAGTAGCTTCGGAAAGGAATCCAAGAGATGTGATCAGATTCAGGACATTTTCCAATATCCTGTGGGGGATCAGAAGGAAGTACATCTAAAAGAAATAAGATAAGTGGATGCTTTCATTCAAAAGGGATTTCTGTTCTTTAGATATGAAATCAAGTTTTAAAAAACCCTTTCTTAAAAGTACTTAAAATATTCTTTGTCACATAGTGCTAGAATTATCAGTGCCTATGTCAAGAGTGACAATGAGGAGCAGAACTGCTCAGTCAGCTGGATGGCTCAGTGTGAGCCTGCCCTCTTCTGTGTTACCAACTAAATCAAACTTTGATTGTCTCAAGGATATTTGAGTGTTCATTGGTTTCTGGTTCCATTTTTTTTTTTTTTTTGTTATAACAAACAAATTTGTATAAATAAAAGACACAGTAAAAAGCAGAAACAGAAAAGCCAGAAAACTCTCAAGAGATTCAAATAACAATTTGATTTTAAAGGAAATATCATCTAAATCATAGTTTCCTGTGGAAATGTCTCATTTAATATTTTTCTCAAGATAATAATGCTTACATAAAATTTCTGAACAGCTTTAACTCTGACAATGCATGGAATAACCTGATGCTCATTGAATATTTATGTAGTAGCCCTTCAATTTCCTGCAAGCAGTGACATTGTGGAATAAAACAGTAACACTGTCAGTTGGTACATGCGTTTTTTAAATGAAGTTGCAAATGAATAGATATGAAGTTCAGAGCATGGCCTGGAAAAGAAATTAAAGAAAAACTACATAAAAATAGATCAAAAGAAGCTCAAGATTTCCATTAAGTCTGTGTCACTAGAGCTAACAGAGGTTTCTCTAATACAAATGAGAAAGAAAAAAGTTTCAGTCCCATCCCAAGGTTTGCCTGTAGCTTTCAATTTGTAGTATTCTTCAGTCACTATGAAGGATGAATTTGGGGGGGGGCCAATAACAGGCTCTTCTTTTTTCCCAGATACAACTCTTCCTCCTTTCCCCAGTTCTTAGAATCTAACAACAGTGAAGTTGTAAACCAGTGCATGGACACTCCTTATGCTGAAGGAACAACATTTATTTTATATTCAGTGGACTTTACCAATTACAGTCCTTCCCACAAAATCCCTGTCACATTCTAGACTCAAAGTGAAATGTTTATTACTCCCACAGTCTCTGTGTTCTCTCTGCTTGCGACATAGGATAACTCCTACGGCAGTTATCACCCCAGTCCAGTAAAATGTCACTATCTTTGCTGCTGAATGACAACGCTATCAAAATGGAACACTGTTCATGCAAAATAAAGGTATTGACATTACATACCTAGGCTTATTATTCCTTAATATATACTTAGAAAATTCATATTTCAGTCAAAGCAGATTGAGCAAGGCTTCTGCCATAAAACCAAAAGTTATTACCATAGCTTACCCTCAGACTTTTTGCAGACAGGAAAATGTTTTTCATTACAAGGTGCTGTTTTCCAGGTCCCACGGAGCTCTAGATAGACACAGGCTATTCGCTCTGATGGTTCTTCGTAATACCAGTTCGAAAAAATTATTTTCCTTTTATCAGTCCATCTGTAATAGCCATAACTCTAAAATTGAAAAAGATATTTGACATAATTTTTCTACACTCCCATCTGCTGTTTCAGGTAAGTGGATTTATACAAATGCACATTTTCACAGTGATATATAGAGCTCAGTTGTATATCTGTGCTAGTAATGTTAAAATATTAATTGAATCAGGATTCAGCAACATAAAAAAAAGACACAGCAGTATGCCTCCTGCGCTGAAACAGACCATGAAGGTGTTTTGAAGGCTAAATGGTGCTCAATCCCTTGTTGGGCAATGTTGTGAGGTGGAATCACCATCCCAGAAGTGTCAGGTCACAATGAAGAGCAAACGTGACCACAGGAACATGAAACCTGTGGAAAGCACAGATGGAAGTGGGTCTTGGGGTCAGCTGTCAGACAAGGGCTCAAAGATCAAATACAGTTTTGAGGAGAAACATTCAAGAGTAAACTAGAGCTATCACTTTGAAAAATTTAAGAAAATTATTTTGTAAGGAGCAAAACAAAAATATGCAGGAGCAGCAAGTATTGAGTCTTTGTTCAGTCTTCCCCCTCTCCTTTTTTTTTTCATCCCAGGAAGAATTATAAGAATTACAAGGAAAAGGGAAAAGATTCGGATAGTCTATTGCTGACATTAAGAACTGGGTGATAAAATGTGATCTCACTTTAGTGTCTAGATGTGTCAAGTGGCCAGATACGCAAGCTCCTCCTGAGCTTGGCACCATCAGGAAAAGGTTTCTGCCTGGGGAGCAGGAGGAACCACAAAGCCTCACTCTGCAACACCAGGGCCAGCTCATTTATAAGGACCAGGAGAACACGTCTGGTGATCCAAATCTGTTCATAAAGGAATTTAAGTCCTTTTCTAAACCATGTTTCTGTGACTTTAAAAACGACCCACTTTGGTATCAAGTGGACATAAACACTATTATTTTGTTTTGGATAGGGATTTCCTATGGACTTGTGCAAGTGGGAGGATTCATCTCAAGGTTTGTGACTACCAATCACTTATATATTCTAAGACCAAGCTTTTTGTCTGATAGGAAGAGGCACTGTTAGAATCATGGAAATACGTATTGTTCAGTAACAAGTTAATTGTCTCAGACAATGCAGCCTTCTAAGAGGCTTTATCAGAGTGCTGCTGTATCATAAAATCAGAAACGCTATTTTACACAACATTTATTGGAAGCTCTTCCTAGGTATACTGGATTTCAGACATGTCTTGCTACGTTATATATCAGTGTGGAATCACAATTAGTAAAAATGATCACTAGTTAAGAAAATTATTACTGATGAAAGAGCTCTCTTTTATTTTCAAGGTAGTTTAGTCGTCTCAAAAACCAATGCAATAGGAACATGATAGTTTAGTGTCTTGAGCAACTGCATATTCACTAGAGAAGCTGAAGCTCATTTTGGCACTCAGTCACAGAGCTAATAAGACTGATGCTCACTTGAATGTTCCCTTACACAGTGGTGGACCTGGATTTCCGTATCCTCCTCTTCTGGTACAGTATAAGCTTTACTGCTTTGAATCTTTGGGTTGTTCAGAGGCACATGGTAGGTCTTGTGAATCCTTATGAGCCAAAAAGTAATGAAAAAGCTACAGTTGCCAGGGATCACGAGGCATTAGCCTTAATGACCCTGTTGGTCCCTTTGAGTAGGGTTCAGCTTTCCTAAAAATGGCCATCTAAAAATTAACCAGGTAGTTTGACCTAAGTGTCTAAGATTCCTGTAGTTAGTAAAGAGAGACCCACACTGTCAGAGGTTCCCAACCTTCTTCTTTGCCGAAAATGGAATTTCATGATTTAAGATGGATGAGGTTAAATGAAGTGAGTGCTGTCCACCAGTTTTAGGTTCCTAAATCTGCTCATGCTACAATTCTTCCTGCTGATAGTAATCCAATCATATCATTTAACTGCTCCACCTATCATTTATTAATCTTACCACGTTGCTATTGAGCCCAATCCATAAGGGTTCTCCATATTGCACTGCCTGCAGCAGCAGGAATATATTACTGTAATAATCAAAAATGCTGGCAAGCTCTGAAGATTTCTCCTTGCAGGCTTTTCTTGCTTCTTCCCAATTCATCTTAGAAGGAATGATTAAATAGCTGCTGTTACCATAATGGATGAAATCAGAATCTGGGGCAGTTGTGGAACGAAGCAGTTCAGGTTCTGTAGGAAAGAGGTACAAATTTGAGAGGAAGGAGAGGAAACAGTGAAAATTCCTAGCTACCTGAATAGCAGTATTACTTTTGAGTAACAGCTGAATGCGGTGTGGCAGCACAAGCAGCAAGTAAAAGCATTTCTTATTTAAAACTCAGAAGACATAATTTAAAGGTAACCTGGAATTATTTGTAACTATAGTGTAAACAGTGCATTCAGGGATTAGGGAGCAGCAGAGGACGAGCTGTGCGTATCTGTAGACATACACAGCACCAGATGCAATGACTTGAATACTGGTCATGGAGTGATCCTTCCCCCCCGGTGTCTCTAGGTTTCCCTCCTGCAGTGCAGGTGAAGTTCCTCCCAAAACCAAGCATGGTGCAGGATCTCCACACCACTTCAGTCTCAAAATAGGGCTGAATTTCATTCGGAGTAAAGCTAATGGCTCTGCTGCTACTTCTTTCTTGTGTAGGATGAAGTGAAAGAGGGAACAGTAGTTGTACCTTAAATGATATGAATGGAAATAGAAGACAAAGACCTAGAGCGAGTAACGGGGACAGAAAAAAAAAGGACCAAAACTGCCTCTGTGTTCAGTCAGTGTCAAGAATGCCCTGGCAATTTTTTTTGTGAGTGATGCCCTCATGCAGCTTTCTGCACTTGCACGGGGCCGAGCTGTGAAGCATCTGGCCCAGCTGTGGCTTCTTCCTGTATTTTTACTTGCTGCTCAGCAGTTCCCTGTTTCTATTCCTGCACGCTCCACAGGGTAGCTGTGCTCCGGATGTGTCTCCCACCCTGAGGATACACGAAGAAAACTAGAACTTTTGCCCTTCTGATTATTGCTGGTCTTGCAATATAAAAGCATTGCTAGAGACCAGTGAGCGAAATAACCAGTTTAAGTGACCTTAGTTAAACCCCCAGTGGGTTATGTTTGAGGGGTTTTTTGAGGGGAGAGGAAAGCTGCTTTTAGTGTATTGCCTAGCTAGCGAAGATACCTATGGTGGAGGTCATTGATGGATTTGTCTTTGTGCTTTGTTATCTGCATTTGCACAATAACCTGATTCAGGTACCTCTATCTGTGCTAGATGGGTAAAGCACAGGTGGCTAAACTTTTCTGTCTGTAGAGAAAAAAGGCATTTCAAAGGCATAGCTCTTCTAACCTGTTTCGGGCATTTGCCTCAGGAGGAGGCAGGTGAATCCTGCCATCAAAGTGTCTACTTGCCACATTCAGGCAACTAATTTAAGAGTAGATGTCTGCAGGGTGAGTGAAGTCAGCCCCTGGGAGTGTTAGTGGGTGTGCTGGTAGGAGAGAGGCTGTAAAGCCAAAACTATTTTATAATCCTTATCCTGGAGCAGGTTTTGTGTCTGGAATTCCTGAGCTGGAAAAGTAGCCCTTCTTCTTTCCTCACCCCAGCTGTTGCCAGCCCAGCTGGGCAGTTGCAGCTGAGGACTCACACAGTTCAGTAAATGTCTTCCAACAAAGAAAGTGAAAAGTAAAACTTACTGCTCTCCATCTGGCAAATATAGCTTTTGTTATGCTGGCAGTCCATGTTTTCCCAGTACCCTGCTTCATCTACAGAGCTTTTCTTCATCGCAACACAGTCAGTCTAGGGAAAAATTAAAGAAGAAAATGATAGTTCAAAATGTCTGGCAAAATAATAAAAATAGCTTTCAGGAGACAAAGTTAATAGCTTACTTTTCTAATTTTCTGTCTCTTATTTTCATTTACTGTTTCTTGGAAAATAAACTTATTGTATTATATATCTTAAGAAAATGTACTTTCCTTGGCAGATTACTGCAAGAACTTTTTATTAAAAATCCTTGGAGTGCACCAAAGCTATTTTTACTATGTAGTTTATGGTAACCTCTACTGAATTTATTGAACTTTCATTTGGATTTATGCTGTACAGGAGAAACAATAAAACAAAGTAAAAATCACAGCTAGTGATAATGTTTTCAGTAAAATCTAATTGTTCTAATAATTCGAATTGATTCCAGTCCTAATTATAATACATCACCCCTTTTCTGCATTTCTAGACTTCTGCAAAGGAATGACAATACGTATAGAGTCTAAACAGGCCTATTAATCTCTAGGTATAGTTTTAAAAACTTGATCTCTGAAATATTATGCAGCTGCCTCTGCTTTAAGCCACTGAAACATAAGATCCTAACTGAGAGAGGTCAGGCTAGTTATGCTATCCTTGACTATGTTATAAAGTTACACATTTTTTGATTTTTTTTCTGTTTACCTGTATTGTAACATAATTCCCATCGACATTTATGTATTTATCTCTAAATTGGAATTGTCTTTCCCACTTTGAATAGTCAAAAATGCTTCCGTCTGTCCAAAGAAATATACCGTCATTGTTAATATCATTCAGTCCTATCCATGTTTCACTGTCAACATCCTTTAGGTAGAAGGTGAAGAAGGCTATTAAAATAAATTAAAAAAAAGGATCAGATGAAGAGAGTAGGTGAGGAGTTGCCTTTCTTCAAATTCAGTATAAACCAAATTCCAAATAAAACATCCAATCAATTTTTAAAAATACTGCAAATATCAGGTTCAGTATTGTTACACTATGAATTAATGGTAAAAGAGAAAGAATATAATGGGTAATTTCGCTGAAGCAGTTGATTTCATTTAAAAAAAAAAGGAAAAGTTTTTTAGAGAGAAATTATAGAGATTTCTTGGAAATACTATAGAATTTAGGGCTAGAAGGAACTTCAAAAGGATTAATCAGTCTTGCCCCATGGCACGTATGTAATTTCTGGTGGATGTTTGTTTACTTTCTGACTTGAATATCTTACTATGAACTATAACTATTTATCGCATCTTTCAAGGCCATGGGGAACAGATTATTCTGCTCCCTCCACATGGCGCTTTTGCCAAGAGATGGGAAGTGTCATAATATCTTATTCCAGTCTTCTCTCTGGGTCAAGCAGCTCCAGGTCTTCCTTCATAGGTTATGCTATTTACATCTGGAGGCTACTTTGGCCATATCATTAGATGGTGGAAAGTCCTGGCTTCATACTTAACACCAAAAGGTTCAGACGTCGTACCTTGCACTTGCTCATTGTGTATAGAGGCCAAATTTCCCCCTAATTCTATACAAGCACTTCTTGCAGAGTGCCAAGTCAGTCTCTCTTCTTCTCTGAATCCAAATATTTTATAACACTGCAGGGAGAGTAAAGGATGAGATTAAAATTTCAGTAATCAAAGTATTAAAACCAATGGTTTAGACTAATTCAGTTCTAGTCCCTGCGGGTAAAGATCATCAGATGGGGCATACTTTGAGCCAGCAAGAAGGAGACCTGGCTGATCACAGCGATGTGTCTGCAGCACTTACAAACAGGCTGTCCAAGGTTAGTGCTGGACAAGAGTGGGCAACCTCCAAAAGCTTTTGAGGAATTATTTTGAGGAATATTAACTCCTTTTCAGGAATTAATCCAGGGCTCATGGGTAGAGATTTCAGGTTATGTTACTGAAAAGTAGACTTTTTGAGGGACTGAAACTATTTCCTGACTGGGAACCTAATTTGAGGCAGGCGTCTCTCAGGTTCTTTCAATTATATACCACAGACTTAGTGCTAAAGCCCGAGCTTGTGTGAGCACCCAGCATGAGCGGAACAGCATCAGGAAGAAGTGCTCTTTTGTCACATGTATTAGTATCCCATGGGGATTTTTCCTGAATACCAGTCTAAAAAATTGTTTTTCTGGTTATGTATATTCTGAGGGACAGAAGACATGTTTTATAACTGGCATATGCTTCTTCTCCCTTTCTATGCCCTTTGAATGCATAAAAAAAATTTCCTATTGATTGCACTGTGGGATTGATTTGTGGTTTTCACTTGTTGGAGTTTTTTAAGTTCATATAGCCAGGTGTACTTTTCTTAACTTAGCAAAAAACAACGCTTGCTTGTTTTCTACATTTGGTTTTACTCTTATTGCTGTTTGTGTTACTCAGCTTAAAATGAGTTGTTGTGATAGTCAATTACATATGAATAGTGTGACTTTTCATTTTTTCGTCTCGGTGTTACTCAGAAAAAGGATCTTACAGATAAAGATAATGGAACAGTATATCTGTGCAGTAAGTATGTCTAAAATAAACAGAAGATTCTAGAAATGGAAAAAGTCACTATGACTAAAGGCACTTGTGTGTTTATAAAAATGATAAACTAAGACAGTCAAACTTGACCTTTTTGATATTTAGATACAGACTTGACAACGTGAAAACTGATTACACTGCTAATTAGAATACCACTCAATAAACTGGTGTATAAATGGAGAGAATTTATGTAGTGAGACAAAACAGATAGTTGTTTTCTCTACCTATAGCACATCTGCTAAATATGTCTGAGATTTTTTATTGCACCTTATTGTTAAACAAAAGCCAAGTTTCAGGACATCCTCCCAGAGGTGGAAGTACAGTAGGAGCAAATCCTGAGTAATTTGAATTGTGCCTTTCACAGATGAAGTTGTTTTTCACAGCACAGCTTATATCTTTCCAAAAGCCTGTAAATAAATGAAATACAGAGAATCACTGTCTGAAACTGTCATACCACCATTACAGCAGTCAGCCCCAGGCGGAATTCATAAAGCACAAATTAAACCTTCTGAAGGCAGGTGAAACAGTTGCCTTTTACACTGTTTTCCTAATACACTCCTTCCTCTGGTGTACATTCATCTTGAAACCTCAGCATGCCTTCTATGGAAAACTGTCAGTATTGTTCAACCGCCTATTCATGTCCATGGGGTAGCCCCAAATTTAAACATGTAGCAAGCATTATAGCTTTTGATGATAAATTTTCAACCAGATATTTCTTGTTGCTATTTTACTCACCAAAATCTTCTGACATTATCACACAGTTTTCATCATTATTGGCAAAGTTGGGTTCATTTGGAGCCCAGGCAACGTAGTTCACTGGGGTCTTATCCAGCCAGCTAGAAGAAACAAGGGGACAGTGACTGACGGACAGACATCTCCAGCAGTCATTTAGTTATAAGGTCTGTTTAGCTGGAGAGGACCTATCCACAGCATTACTGCTGCTTCATATCTGTTTGCTACTATGACATTCAAGTCCCATCAGTGTCCCATGTTACCAGAAGTTGGATAGACAACGTCATACTCGAAGGGAAGGCTTCTTATGGTCTGGAAGAGACTGAAGCCCCAAGATCTCACCCATACAGGGCCTTCCCGTTCATCTGAGAAAGGTGTCCTCCTGGAAGCCTTCTAGAAACAGATTTCTAAAGCAGGTTCCCTACGAGCAATTTCAGGAAGCTGTTGGGTAAGATGTTGCTCACACTCCTTGCTTACAGCTTACAGAACTTGAATCACTGGGATGAGTCTGATTAAATCCTTATGTCCACATTTTATCAAAAACTCCTGGGCTTTCTCTGTAGCCATTGGAGATCTGGTTAGAGTTAATCTCATCCTAAGGTTGATGTCTAAAGTAGATCAGGTGAATAGCATTCTAATTTAGCTGCTTCTCCTTACTCTCTGTGGAGGGTTGCTTTGGTGTTTAACCCAGTTCTGTCAGTGCAAGACTTCAAGTGAAATGAATATTAGCCATGAACTTCTCTTGATTTTGCTCTCCCAGATTTGGAAGGAAAACACATTGCTCTCCTTAAATATAAAAGAGCTTAATGCTCCTGATCTGAGACTTCACCTGAAAACTATCCAGAGGTCAGTTGCAAAAAAGTTATTAACTTGTAAAATGAAAGCACACGCAAATGCTCCCATAGAGCAAGGTGAAATTACCATCATTTGTTGTCCATTACCAGTTTTCCTTTGCTCACCTGAATTTCTGATCAAAGCTGACAACTAGGCCAATTAAATGTGATCTTCCTCTGAGTTTTGTGTAAACCTAAAATAAAAGTGATTAACAGTTAAGCACTGAACTCAACACTAAGCAAAAATCTGGAAGCCTGTAAACCATGCCTATGATACTTTTTTCCTCCTTTTTATTTTTTTTCAGGATTTTCACCTTGTGCAAGAACATTGTAGGTTCAGACCCAGGTTTCAAGCAGGCAACAGGGATATGGGGAACATCCTGGTGTGAGGAAAACACTGGTCAGAAAAGCAATAATCACTTTTCTGAACACTACATATCTTCGAAGAGATAAGCAACCTGGGCCTGCACCTTTAACATTTGCATGCCTTTTTCCTCTACCTACTAAAAGCAATAGTAATTTCTTTACAGGTCTTGAGCAAATATATTGGTTTATATATAAAGTAATGTAGGACAATAGCTCAGGACTCTAGCCTAGCTAAATAGCTAGACTGTTCTCTTTATCAGCTCTTCTGCTTCCAAATTCAGTTATAATTAATAGACTCAGTGCTTACGTATTTCCACAGAAATTGCCTTTTACTTTCATTCTCAATGACCACAAGGTCTGCAAAGTTCTTCTGACAAATTCTCCGTGCTTCTTCCATATTGACACGTTCTTTGCTGAAATAGTACTGCTTATCTTCATATATAATCCATCCATCACCAGTGGCTTGATATTCTTCTATAAAGAAGCATATATATTACATTCATACCTGGTCTGTACAAAGTCTGACAAGTATACAGTAAATGTTTGCTTGAAAGAGGTAAAACATCCTACCAAGTTTGTAGTGCGGTTCAGGTTTTAACAGTGTACCTGTAAAATAAAAGGTCATCATGAGCAACATTCCAAATACAAAAACAAAACAAAAAAAAACCCAGAGAGATTTGCTTTATGTAGTTGCAAATGCTTTGTATAATAGAGAAAAAAAATGCAACTGAATTATCTAATGCTTTTTCAAGATTTTAGATCATATACCACTGGATTAAATTTAAAACTATACATAATTTAGAAAATTATATACATGTCTTTAAAGCATACATACTTATCTCCAAAAGCACTGCATTAAACAATCCAGGATGTGCAGTAAACATTTTGTAGATGAAACTGAAATCAGCTTGAAAATGTATTTAGTATTTTTACTTGGCATGCTATTATTAATTTTTATGACATTCATGGGACTAGAGCCAAACAATATAATCCAGACAACATATCCAGTTTTCAACCTTACCTACATAACAGTAAAATATTCAGTAGTGAAAGTTTAACGCTGGTATTTTGTTAATATCACACATAATTTCTGATATCTAGATGCCATTCCTCCTATCCTGATGTCTTGGCTTTCACTAGGAAAGTCTGTTTTTAAGAGAATCCTGGAAAGAGCCACAGTAGGCTGGGGAGCCAGCAGATACCAAACCCTAGTTTCTTATTACAGGATGGACCATGAGGAAGCAATTAACCTGTTGCTATTCCCAGTGCCAGCTAAAGCCCCTCAAAGGTATCTCTGCTTTCTCTTGGATGCCTGTTATTTTGCTCTTCACAAGGACCACTAATTCTGTTATTAGCTTTCTCCATTTCTTCTGTGCTTTGATGGACATGAATATATTATTAAAGAAATTACAGGAACAGTTTAGATGAGATATAAGCAAAGAAGATAAGCAATTTAAATTCTTCTGTTGGGAGCTTTTAAATATTTTATTCTTCAGCAGTTAGTGCAGAATAGATCTACAATTATTCACGTATCTTCATGATGAATTTGCATACTTTGTCTTATTTTGATTTTATTTTTTAATCCTAACATAACTATAACATTCCTTGCTTCTCAAAAAAATGATATGTCTTAAGTAAATATATGTTTTAAATGAATTTAAGGGATTTAACAGCACACCAGAAAGGGCTGCACACGATGTACTGCTTCGAGCTCGTATACGGAAGTCAGTGTTTTGATGGTACATTTATGACTAATCTACCCGCAAGGGAACAGTGATTCTTCCTTCTTGGTTAAGCAATTTTTCAATTTTTCAGTTGTAGCATGGTGTCTTACTCACTGTTTAAGGATAACAGTTCATTGACAGAGTCATCAAATATTGCATATATTGAGTGCTTTTTATATAACTGCTTCTCCCTTGCCCTTCCTATTGTGCCTCCTACTAGTTCCCTGTGTGCATCCTTTTTCTTTTCCTTTCAAGAGATTTTAGGAAGCTCCTGCACACAAGTACTCAGTTTACAACCAGGAAGCAGGGATGTAAAAGTAGGACCAAGAAAGCAAAACAAGTTCTTTCATTATCTGTTGTGACTTGGGGTCCTTAGCCTGTGAAGCGCCAGTTTCCCGCTGGCAGGCACCCCAACGCACGTCCATCAGGTCCATGTCAAGCCCTGGCATCAGGTGCAGGAGGCCTGGCATGAGGGGCCTGCTTCCCACACAAAACTGGTGGATGCAGGAGTCCTTCAAGGCTACACCAGACTCTACTTTTGATCTCTTTTTCAAGATTGCCAGTTTCTATAGCAACTGATCCCTCTGATTCCCATTATTTGTTGCAGAGTGTTGCTTTTTTCTCTTTTGTACAGGGAACTCTAGTGTCCTACATCTCCTGGATAAGCCTGAACAGCTAGAAATAAGGGGAGGAGATAAAAGGAGAGGGTATAAGCACCTTTGCCTTGCAAATTTATTCAACCCATTGCAGAAAGAAAGAAAGCCAGAGATAAAGCAGCAGGGACATCTTTAACTTCCTGCATCTGAGTACAATTGAAATATCTCGATTCATTCCTCTTGCTTTCTGTGTTGCCTTCACTGCAAGTGATTTTAAAATGAGCAATTCCCAGTATCTTTCTTATTTTCAATTTGTTTAAATCCATACAATTTGGTTTTGAACTTGAGTTTATTGCTCCAATTAAATGGGGAAGCAATCATACCTTTTTTTGTTTCACAAATCCAATTAAGTAAATGTTCACAGCGCAAGTCGTTCCAGCGCATTTGGGGTGATCCATTAAACATAACACAATGTTCAAGTTCGTTATGGTTGTTGGGTTCATGTTCATCCCAGTTCACATAAATTACCTGTGTCGGAAATACGTCTCAATTACTATGTGATTTGAGCGTAGTGGAAGTAATTGAGATTGCCGTTGTAACACAATTTCAGGGTCTCATCATCTCAGCTACCTTTTTTATGGGATCGATAAGAGTTCAGATAGGTCTGAGGGGGCTGTGAAAGTCATGCTGATCAGCTCACTTTCCCCATCGTTCCCCGGAGAGGGTATAAAATTAGACGGTATAGAAAAGAATATGTCTGATGGAGGAAAAAATGATGGGCAGAGGGAGTTGTGTTTATCTCACTTTGTGAAAGATGGCAACTTGACTTCTCTGTAGTGACGTACAGCAGTGTCCAGTCTGGGATACTGTCAAGATCTAAGAGCACAGGCTGTGGAAGATGGGATATAATGTGGTACGAGGGATGAAACAGAGTCAATTTTGTACTTCCATTAGTGTGTTAAGACAATGCCACCACTGAGCACTGCAGCCACTCAGCTGATGGATAAAGGGTGGCCATGCATCTGCTGAAGGTTTAAAGAGATTGGAAAAAAGGTGTAAAAAGATGAAAATCTATATATTTCAAAGGACAGAAAGTCAATTAATATCCAGCAAATAAGTACTCACAGGGGAACCATCAATCCAGGCAAATCCTTCATCAGGATTTAAGAGAAACAAGCCGATCCAGAAAGCCTGATTGTGCAGTCCTTTATCCCTAAAATAAATCATACGGTATAGATACATGAGTGTGGAAAGAGGGGCCATCATTTAAATGCTGGAAAGCACAGAAACATTCTGCTTTCTGTCACATCTGAATTGGGAGCTACTCCTTCACCGTTGGCCCATAGCCAGGCTCGCTGCCTGCACTCTTTGTCAAGGGGTTTGATGGTTCTCCGTGTTGGGATAAGACTCATCACATTTAAATGTAAGATAAAAGACAAGTGATGTGACACAGACTAGCTCAGGCTCCCATCCTTGTGGCTGCAATACAGCTCTCAGCTGTAGCAGGAATTCATGGAGAGAAGTTTTAGCAAAAGTAAACCATAAATTGAGAGCTATAATACAATTTAACTAATGAAAATAAATGAAAATTGTCTTTCAACTGCCTTGAATTCCTTCTAGGCATTTCCGATGTAGTTTATTTAACAGTTCATGCTATTTATCTTGTCATACCTATGGACAAGATAAAACAGAATTCTGTTTCATTCACTACATAAAACAAAGATTTCTCTCTGCAAAGATTTCATAGTCTAAAGCAAAGAGACTTAACAGAGAAGTAAGAACATGTTCACTCTCACAAGCTATTTCTATGTTACAGTTTTAAACATATTTGAGAAATTAAACCTATATTCACCACTATGTGAAAAAGTTTTCGTTAAATAGCTGTATGTCATGTGCCATTGACATGACAGAATACAATCAGAATGTACTGGTCTAATTTTGGGGGAAAATAACAACGTGATTTCTACATTGCCAACGTGATTTCTACATTGCAGGCAAGACATGACACCTACAGTACCAGCAAAAAACTAAGTGAAATTAATTCCTGTTTGGTTTCAGGAGTCTTCAGTTTATAGTCAGAAAAATTTCACATTAAGTCCTTGCATTTTGGTTTACATTACACACTAACTGAAGGGTTTTTTTGATTATGTTGATTGAAATATGAATTGCAGCTAGTTAAAAAAAGGCACAGTTAGAGATGAACATCTTGTTGTCTCCCTTTTGTGAGAGGGACTAACATGTACAAAGTTGACCAGATACGGAGAGCAGCCTTGATAATCTGTGATGAAAATTTAAAAAATATCAAAGCCACTTTGAAATATTCAAGATTAATTTATTTTTTTAAAAAAACAATGTTTCATGACGGTATTTCCAAATGAAAATTTTAAATTTTAATTTTAATTTGTATTGTTTTTATTCACTAAGTTGCCCAATGTGGCATGAACATGGAAAAGAATCATTGTGCAAGTACTCACGATGCTAATTGCCATATTAAAATTTGATCTTCTCTTCTATTGATCGTGACCAGATTTCCTCCTATTTCTCTACAGAATTCTTCAGCCTCAAACCAGGACTTCTTTTGGTTTCCCTCTCTCACAAAAAACTATTGAAAAAAAAGGTAAAAATAAATTACTAAGCATACAAAGTTTGAAATATAAGAATATATAGCTATGTAATTAAAATCAATATCAGTTTAGCACTCCTTTCCTTTTGAGTGAGACAACATAACATTTGTCAACGCCTATAATATTAAACATTAGTAATGTAAAGCATAAGTATTTTCTTTTCTTAGCATCCTCTCTTTTAAAATAAGACAAGAGCAACACAAAACTCTGAGGAGAACAAAAGATAACACAAAGTACAGAAAAGAAAAACTAATTTGCAACTTAATTGAACCTTTGACCACCGAAGGGGTCAAAGAAAGATGGAATAGCTCAGTCATAGTATTTTGCAGTAGAAAACAGGAGATGTTTGAGAAATGGAAGGTAGAGGGAAAATTAATAGGTTGGAATAGAAAAGAAAGTATGGATGGAGAAAGGTTTTGCAAGGTGCTGACGCTGGCCAAGGAAGAGATTTTGGTATGGTGGTGCAAGCATACAAGTACTGCCACTTTCTACTATGAAGTACACACATACTTAAAGTAAACAACTGGGTGCTTCACATTTTGAGGAAAGGGTAATCAGCAACTTGGTAACTGGCAGGACCAATAATGTTAGTAATAATAATTGAGTGTGACATAGAAATTGAGACTCATAGAAATTGAGGCAGAGAGTCTCAATAGAGAAAGTGAGCGGATACTTAAGTAAAGACCTGGAGGACCAATGTTGCATATTTACTTTTTCTTGATCTATTTTGTGTTTTCTTTACTTTTTTTTTCATTTCAAAATTGAGACTTTTAAAGGCATTTTTAGCTAAATGAAGAGAATGCACAAAACCTTTACTTGCCGAAGTGTCAACAATATCAAACTGATACTGAATCTAAAAGTATCACTAAGAGTATCACATGCTGTGTGAGAAAAGGCTAGCAGACGGCCAGGTTTCCATCAGTTTTCTCTTAGAGACATTGTTTTATGCAAGTGACACTGACAAGTCTTGAGTCACAATACTATGTTTTTCAAGTCCCAAATTCCTGGAAGTAAATAAATTAGGTGAGTTTCTCACCTGGCATTTAAATAAAAGAAAGCATAATTCTAGCACTTGGTTCCCATGGTTTCAAGTTTTTAATTGTTTACTTTCATGATATTTGATGGATTCGTCTCGGATTTTTGCACTCAAATACCATGGAGAATATCATTCCCAAAAAAGGATCAACACTTGGATCCTTGAGTACTACGGTGACCAAGGCACCAACTCCCCCATGCTCGGGCTCACAGGGAAGGTAGACACACACTTACTTTGAAGCATAAGTCTGGTCGGGAGGCTTCATCCCATCCTTCGGCACAGGCGGCTGCGGGGACCTGCACTGGAGGAGCAGAAGGTGACACTCCCACTGCCTGCTGTTTGCAAAGAAAATTTGCTGTCTTCTCACAGCTGACAACATCCCATAATCCAGATGCAATTCCAGTTGCCATGGCAACGCAGCCTTGCTCTTTTCCTTTGTGATACAGAAAAGAAATTAGTAAAACCAAAGGATTAATTACTCTCTAGGTAATGAGACCTTTGCTTTTGTTCACAGAAAATTATGAAAAGGAAGATGCAGATATACAATAATCTTTAATACCTCCTGCCATAGCCTAGATATGGGCCAATGAGTCTTACAAACACACCTTTGCTGAAAGTGGAGATTTGCAGCTTTAGAATACAAATCTTCCTTATCATGGAATCATGGAATCATAGAATCATTTAAGTTGCAGAGGACCTTGAAGATCATCAAGTTAACCTAACACTGCCGAGTCCACCACTAACCCATGTCCCTAAGTGCCGCATCTACACATCTCTTGAATACATCCATGGAGGAATGGGGACTCAGCCACTTCCCTAGGCAGCCTGTTCCATTTCTTGATAACCCTTTAGGTGAAGAAATTTTTACTAATATCTAATCTAAACCTCCCCTGGCACAACTTGAGGCCATTTCCTCTTGTCCTATCACCCTCCTTCCGGGTAGTTATAGAAAGTGATAAGGTCTCACCTCAGCCTGCTTTTCTCCAGGCTAAACAACACCAGTTCCCTCCACTGCTCATAAAACTCATGCTCTAGACCCTTCAGCAGCTTTGTTGCCCTTCTCTGGACGCACTCCAGCACCTCAGTGTCTTGTAGTGAAGGTCACAAAACAGAGCACTACTCAAACTGTGGCCTCACCAGTGCCAAGTACAGGGGGACTGTCACTCCCTATTCCTGCTGGCCACACTATTTCTGACACAAGCCAGGATGCTGTTGGCCTTCTTGGTCACCTGGGCACACTGCTGGCTCACGTTCAGCTGGCTGTCCACCAACACCCTTAGGCTCTTTTCCATCGGGCAGCTTTCCAGCCGCACTTCCCCAAGCCTTGTTGAACCTCATACCAGCCCCATAGACGTGTGTGTGTCTAAGTGGTGTAGCAGGTCGCTAACCCTTTCCCCTTATCTTGCCATCCCAGGGAAATCACAGGGCAAATTGCACTTGATTTTTTTTTACATATGTAGCAGATAGTCTGACCACTACTTTGGGGTTCTCGATATCCAGATAATTCAATTTCAGAAAGGCTGATAGCAAGTGCAATTAATTTTTTTAAGGCATAACTAGCAAGTGTGTGTGAAGGTAGGAGTTCCCATGTAATCTGTTTTGTTGAAACGTGAGAGAGCTGGACATTTGCTGCTCATTTCTCAAATATGCACGTTGTGGGTTAAAAATCTTCGTCCATAATACTTTTTCTTGATCTTATGAGTTGTTGTTAACTGGTGTTAAAAAGTTGAAAAAAATGAGACCATAGGCCTTGTTAACTCCTGCACAGTATTCCCTTCAGTCTAGCCCATAAATTATCTGTTTCTGTACAGCTTCGCAGGAGACTGAATTAACACAACACCTGACACTCAGCTGTGACTGTGTTTGTTACACTGGTGCCAAACACAGGGTCTGATGGTGTTGGCCACCTACAGCTAAAAGCACAAAAGAAAGTGTCTACTGTAACTTCTAACACCAGAGGATGGACAGCAGAAACCCGCCTGAATTCCAGCTGCGCTCCGATCACAAGCGCTGAGCCCACACAGAGCTCACCTGGCATTGCTGTGTTCCAGTGGGTGAAGAGAGGAGTTTCTCCACTGGTCCACCTGAAACTCCCTTGTTCTTCTGTGTTGGAGAGACCAATCCAGAAGTATTTTTCAGACCTCAGCCCCGTCAGACTAATCAGAAAGGCTTGCTCATTTCTGAAGTGGAAAACAGTGTTCATTCACAACCTATTACCTTGCAATATTAATCTAAGTGGTACAAACAGAGATATTGCTATAATGCTAGCATGACTCCAGGGCAATAGCTCCTCAGTGAAGTTCGGGCAAAAGTTGGGCAAGCTTTTAATTGTGGTCAAAAGAATTTGATGAGGGGCAACTTTCTCCTTTCAGCTGAAGGCATCTCCTCTCCTTTCCACCCAGTTCTGTGAAATGTGCAAATCACTGCTCACTTGGGCATCTACTTATATTCTACTATTTTCCTTGTCTTTCCAAATCTTTGAGGTGCCTCAAACAGACCACCAAGTCAGGACCAAACTGCCAGCTTTGCTACCCATCACCTCTGAAGGCAGTCATGTTCCTCAGAGGCCATGAAGCCTGAAAAGCCTGACTGAGATACAGGTAGGTTGGAGATGATATGTTCCGCCTGTGATGGGGCAGGCCCTAGGGAAGATTTCCTACATATGTTCAGAATGTGGCTTAGAAGGTAGTTCAGGAAAATATTTTTTGTTAAGGCTTTCCTATCATAATGAGGTAACATCCATCAATAAATAGATGAAAATTGTAGCACTTTCCAACAGAAAAGGACTCAAAAATAACACAGAAGCTGCTTTAATTAGAAATTGAAAGATAAGAAAAAACTGTTTAAATCAAGAACCCCCAAAATTTTAAAACTGTTTTAATAGATTAAGTAGCGTACCCTAAAACACTAAGTTTTCTTTTTTCCTACATGGATAATTGCATTTGGCTTACTACTACAAAAATTTTGAAAAGTGCTGATAAAAAACTTTGAAAAGTTCAAAAAATTGGCATTTTTTTCAAATTTCCCCATCAGAAGCACTAATTCTGAAGTATAAAAAAAGATATTTTCCTACCTGCTTTCCACTGTAGCTAAATAAGCTTTGCTCTGTTCACATGTCTTATTTGCTTCTGAGAATGTCAAAAGTGCAGCGCCCATGAAATAACAGTGAAAACCATATCTTTTCCAACCCTGTGACAAACAGAAGGTTCTTAATGTGAAACTGAAAAAGAATTCAATATAGAAATTATCTCTGCTATTTTGTGTGTAAATATTCAATGTTAAATTTGTTGCAAGTAAGCTTAAAAACAAAATGAGACTGGGCTGCTCTGCTAATAACCAAAAGCTTTTGTTGCTGTTTCCTCCTACAGAAGGCCTTTTTATTTAAAGGATGACATTGAGGTCGTAGTCTTCATCTTTTTTATGTGTACATGACTTTTTAAGGAAAATTGTGACCTTGCTGTTTGTTATGCAAACTGCACTGTAAAGAGTCTGTGATTCATTCGGGGGGAGCTGCAGCTCCAGCCTTCCGGAGCAGTGGGATCTGACATAATGAAATACAAAACCATTGCAATATGGAAGTGAATTCACATACAAGCCCAGCTCCTCAAAGCTGCCCCTGCCATCCCTAAGTGAAATGGGTGAGGAGACTTTCTGAGCCAGGAGGAATCCAGTCAGTCCTTGTTTGTGGGGAGGGTAGAAAGAAGGAATAGCAGTGAAACGCCCCTGCTTACTCCTGCTCTTAGAGAGATAGAGTTATAATGGTTTTCTGAAAAGGTCAGTTCTGGAAAAATTACTCATTTGGAAAAAAATAACCTGCTGATATCACTCAAAGGCCAACTAAATAGTCCATTTTTGTAGGACCACGGTACGGAAAAGCTGATCCTTTTCTGTTTTGAAATTGTTTTCTTTCTCTTATGGTTATTATATAGTAAGGACTTTATAAAGACTTTAAATAGGCAGCAGATATGAGGGAAGAAACAAAGTGGCTTTTGGTAGTTTTGCATGTATTGTTAGGCGAAGAGCATAAACAATGAGAATAGAGGTGAAATTATGATTTAAAAGATATGTGTAATTTTGTCAGAGTGGCTCATCTGGGAATGGAGGGAAAGGCAGTATTTATGTACCTGTAAATGAATTGACTTGCTTGAGTATTTCAGAGAAAAAATGAAAAATGCACAAATATTAGTAAAATGCTAGTAGGAAAAGACTAGGTTTCATTAAGAGTGGATTTTCTAGACGGTACAAACACAAAGACTCTAAAAGAAGCAAGAACCAGTAATTAATTCTTGTTTGTTTTCCCCAACATAATTAATTTACAAGAGAGCATTTACTTTCTGGCAGCCTGGGTCCTCAGTTGTCTCCTTTTCAGAGGATTGTGATGAAGGCTTCTTTTTACAGATGTAACCAAGTTGCTTATCACAAACATCAGTTGCCCAGTATCCATCCTACAATAGCAGGGAGAAGAAACAAATGTAAAAAAAAGGCATTCATAAACACAGGAAAACTAGCATTTTCTTCTTTCTTCACTACACACTACACACCCCACTGAAATATAGCCTTCCTTACCCAGGAAGGCTATTTCATAAGAAAAAATAGACACATCTGTCAAAATTGTTTGGAGATTCATTTGATGTTTCGAAATGAAAGAAAAAATAAATGATGTCTTGAAGTCTCAGTAGTACTTGCTATTAAAACTATCTGTTTCATGAGAGGTTTTGTAAAGGTATATCTCACCTGGTCTGCCTTTAAAGCAGTATTATTTCTCTACAATTCTGGCAAAAATATCAATGAAACTGAAATAATGCACACCTGAGTGTGTTGCAGCAAATCTAACTATTTTATCCATCAAGGAGAAGACTCAGAAAATGACTAATTTCTTTTAAAAAAGAATTATGTAAAAAATAAAATTTAAATCGGAGCTGTTTTTCACCATAAAATCTGGGGAAAATTCTATTGATGCTTAACATCAATATTGTTCTACGATATAATGGTTCCTTCAATAATAGCATTTCTTTCATAACAGCATTTTTGATTTGAAATTTAAAATTCATGGCACTTTTTGTGTGTATGGTGTGCATGCCCATCCATGTAAATGTGTCTAAAAACCCAAACAACCATGTATTGCAAGAAAATAAAATACGTGAGTCAAGCAGTCAAAAATACTATGGATTTTAAGTATTTGACAGGTAGGTGTAACTGCTCTCTTTATGTCACAGCTGAAGACACGTGCTCTGGTGCCGGGTCTCCACGCCCCAATGCCAGGTCTCAAGGAAGTGACACTGAGGGATGTAATGATCAATTGGATTAGAAATTGAGTGATGCAAATAGCATCTATGATAACCACACAATGTATTTAGTAGTTCATACCCATTCCTGTCCCAGAGCTATAACTTCTTTCATTGCTGCAGCGTTAGAATTAACCTAAAGGAAAAATTCTGGATCAGACTTTTCACCAGATAAGAAATTTCAAAAGGTAGCACTAGCAAAATGCTATCTCTTTATTTCTGATCGCTCCCGTCCTCTGAACATCTCTTCTGGTTGATGCCAACTTTATGGGGAAAATTATTTTAAGTTAATATGAAAAATTCCTCCTGAATAAGTATATAATGGCAAGTGATTTCAGACTGATGTAGTTGTTAGTTTGCATAACTATAAAATGACTGCATGGTTATACCTGCCCCTTCATAACAACACAGTCCTCCAGACCGTTTGTGTAGGTGGGATGCCTGCGCTGCCATTTGGTGAACGTCACAGGAGTCCCATCACTCCACTCGAAATAGAAGTGAGCCTTTAGGTCGTTCAGACCCAGCCATAGCTCTTCTGTCGGCTCTGAAGCGCGGAAAGAAACAGGTTTGTTAACAGTGCACTATGCGATACAGTGAACATTTTCACACCCAGAACAAACAGGGACTGAAAAATTTGGGATGTGGTACATGAGGCGTTTTTCATGCTTTAACAAAAATGCAGGTTTCCTCTCAGATCTGCAGTAAGAGATGTGTTGGTCTGTACTGAAAATGCCTCAGATTCCATCCAGAAGCACTGAGTTTAATAAACGTAAGGCTCCTTATGGCCGGCAGAAGATTTTTACAAACTTTCTGAGTATCTATGATTCAGAACAACAAAATGGCCCCCAGCGTGAGCGTCCCACCTGTCAGGAGATCATACTGACCCCAAGCCATGAAGACACCTGCCAATACCTCTCCTTAACGGGGAAGCATTGGAGGGCTCATAATGGCCCATCAGGGATGTCCACCAAGTCCAGCATGTGCAGCAGGTGTCAGGACTGGTTACCACAGATCCAAGGGAAGTCAAAAGTGAAAGAAATCCTTTCTTAGAAGGATATGCAGCAAGAGATTAACCTCAGCAGGCAGTTCTGAAGATACTAAACATAGAATAAAGGTGCCAAAAGTATGATTTTTAGAGATCTTTATGTCTCTCTACTTTATAAGATTTTGCAATGTAGACTATTTCTTGATAAAGATAAACACACTTCTATGTTTATGCAACAGCAACAACATAAAAGAATACCATAACTTAGATTTAGCCTCCCATTTGTGACATTTCAGAAAAAAAAAAAAGCATTAATATTCAATATGAAGCCCAGCTCTTATATTACAGATGGGGCAAACAAAATAAAGGTCGACATATATACTCACTGTAACCAAGCTGTGACACTAGAAAACTGTGTTCAGCAATGTTGTGGACACTTGCCAAGTCTCCATCTTGCTTCTTACATGAAGTCAGAGCATCTTTCCATATTTTGCGTTCTCGTTGAATGCTGTAGCAGTGGCCTGCATATGGCCACCAACCATCTGTGCACTTCATAGGTCTCAATTCGTCTAAAATTAAAGCACAAGTTTTCAGAGCAATTTTGTAAGAGGAAAATAAAGGACACTAAAGTCTCTTGAGCACTCTTTACAAGTGGGACTATATGAGTAGACATAAAGCTGTAGTCAGAAATGCAAATACATTCAAATGAAAAACAAATATCATTACTCACAGCATGGTAAATATGCAAATAGAATGATGTCTCCTTAAGCAGAGAATCATTGAAAATGCCCACATTGTGTCAGAGATGCAATTTGAAATAATGCTCTGGGCAGGAAAGAGAGACCAGAGCAGACGTCAGCCTCTCCCCTCTATCCCCCAGAGCCCCTGGGTGCCTGTGTCGTGGTCTCCGGTGCTGCCTGCGGTGGCTGACACAAGGCTCTGCCTCCTCTTCAATGTCTTGTTGCAAACAAACATATAATTTTCAGATATGAAAAGCATGAAGTGATTCTTTGGTCACTGCGGGTCAGTAAACATTGCAAATCAGTGCAGAGCTGGTAGTTTTCTCTTCATGTTAGCACAGTGGCTTTTTTATTACTTAGATTCCTAAATACCTTTAAAAGCTCATCTTAAGTTTGCTTTAAAAGTTTTTCTTTTTAAGGTCACTGCCGGAATGAAAGTTCTCTGAAATTATTTCTGTACTTTCATTAATTTAACTAATTCTTTAAAAGTAGCTTTTAAAACATTCCCAGATGTCAACCTCCAGCAGATCCGTCCTGTGTGTGGCATGTTCATAGCCATGGTGTGTCACTGAAGCCATGAGTTGGGGTGGCCATGGATGAAATGTAGCCTGTGTGAATACTGCTGCTCCTCCTGCTCTGCTCGTATGAACCCAATGCTTCGTGTGCTGGTGTCATCAGAGGAGCACTTTTTGCATTAATTTTAAACTAACTGCAATTATTTATTTGGAGCAAATGAGAAGCATAAAATTTCTACTGTATTTATGCAAATTTGATTGCTGGCACTGGTTACCATGAAAAAGCAGCTTCTATCTGTCTTGAAAGAATGAATGATAAAGTGGTGCAACAAAATAATAATATTCTTCTATGAATGGTTAATATACAATGGGAGGAAAAAGGCAATACATAAAAGTCTGTGTGTGCACGTATAGCTGTGTTTTTCAAAAGTTTCTAACATCTTGGTTGAAAAATAATGTTGCATACCTTTTATCATTTGCAGATCTTTACAGATTGCTCTTTCCAGAAGTCAAAGTAAAATCTTTCCTTTTGTTTGACTGACTTACCGTTGGGTGTGATGTCAGACTTCAAACTGAGGTTTCTCTTCTTACAAATGTATCCGAGTCTCTGGTTACATGCTTGGTTTTCCCACTTAGCATTCTTTCTGGGATTCATCACTCCACAGATTTTCCCAGGGAATAGGAAAGGACTTCCTTTGAGTAAGAGAGAAAAGAGAATCTTGCAGCGAAAATAAATAAGAAAAGTTACAAAACCATCACATCATCAGTTAAAAATCTTAACTTTTTCTGATTTCTTCAGTACTTAATAGGAAGAAGCCCTCCCCCATGGGATAAGCGCTGTGATCCTTTGTAGGATGCTGCTTTTGGTCTGTGCTTTGAGAATGAAGTAATGACTTCCACTGACACTTTGTGTCAGGATAGCACTGGGAAATTTCTGCTTCTTTTCCTGATATCCTGATGCTCACAGACAGGACAGCTGAAGCTAGACCTTCATCCTGTGTCAAAAACATCCAAACTTTAAAAATATTCAGTTTTATATTATATCATCCCTCCAGTATATCTCAAGAATTTCACAATTCTACTTTCCTATAAAATCGCTTTTGTCTTTTCTGTTGCAATGTTTAAAAACCTCTGTAAGAAGCAAAAGAAATTGCCCGAGAGAGAATTTGTTAAAATGTAGGTGAGAGTTTAGTTTTTTCATCTTGCAGCTTTTCCAGAATAGGAGATGGCTTGAAATACTTATGGCACAAAGAAAATATGGGACGACAAGGAAAACAAGCAAACAGAAGTCCCCACATGTGAGGCACCATCAACCCACCTCTGTCTCCCTTCCTTGAGGTTACTCAGTGCAATTTTTCATATGCTGTTGAGGAATTATGAGCTCAATCTGTAACCCTCTCCATAATACTTAGAATTTCTCCAGACAACATAGTGCCATTATTTTCTAAATATTTTGCTACTTTTCAAAGATTTGATTTATATTTATACTCTTGGATAACATGTTTTGGAAAAATTTTGGTGTCTGATCTATAGTGTTATATGTCACTCAAAATGACACTCTGCTTTCATAAACAAGATCTTTGCTTAGATAAGAAAATAAAAGAATATGCTAAAGCTGACCTCCACAGTGAGCTTTGTAATTTGGAAGTCTGCTTCTAAAAATAAAGGTATAGATCTTCAGCTATTGTAAATCAACAAGGGCTTTCCTGAAACAAGAGTAGCTAGGGCAGTCTTTATTAGTTGCTGTCTTAACAGAATTCATTCAAAGATTACCGAATAGATACAGTTCTTACCTGGAGCCCAGTTTAAATATCTGAAAGGGCTGCCCCCAGCCCATTGCCATCCACTGTCAAAATTCAAAGTGTTCAATCCAATCCAGAATGCAAAACTGAACCTTTTAGTTAGCTCTAAATTAGAAAAAAAAAAAAGTCAGCTAATATCTCCCTACTTCATTCTGAGCAAGTTCATCTAAAAGAAATAAAGTCAAAAGTAAGAAATTTATATTTCTTAGTTTAAACCACCCCAAAACCAGTACTTTCCACCTTACTCAGATGCACAGATTAAAGAGTGTAAATGAATGTAAAATATGTGAATGAATAAATATTGACTTATCAGCAATCTCAGTAGTTAAAAGAGGAAATTAACGTCTTCTTTCACTACTTAAATAAGAGTTTACTTCTCTCATTTGGTTTCAATCCAACATAAGAGATGCAAAAAAAATCTTATTTTCATTAGGGAGTTGTGCTAAAATATTTGTGTAACAAATTTAATGGAGTAAACACACCAGAACTGTTATAGAGACCGTGTGCCAATCAGTTGCTTCCAAATTTTTTACTGTGTGAGTGGTTTCAAAGCCTCCTTCACACCATTTAGAACCAAACTAATACCATGATACTTGTATCTGAAACCCACTGGAGTTATTTGGAGTTTGTGTATGCAAAAATACCAGTGTTAGGACCAATCTAGCCATCATAATATGTTCTCCTAGAACAATTAATAATCCTTGAAACACAGAGGAAAAAGGTAAATTTGAGGACCAGACCACAGTCCCGCTCAGGAATGGGTGCACCAGCACGAAGGCAAGCGGAGGAAACCCTCCCCCTGGGACAGGCTGCAGAAGAGGCAGTAGCTCCTACCTGGAGCACAAAGGTGGGACGGGGCCATTTCCCTCCCTGTAGAGGTTTGGGATCAATCCTTCATAAAAAACCACCAACTAGAGGAAGGGCATTTCAGACCATCTCCCTGATGAACCACCCCTGACAGCCCTCTTCGGTGAGACAGAAGAGGCAGTGTAAAGCTCTGGGGCAGCACAACAGCCTAACATATTTTAAGGTCTTGTTCTCTATCATTTACCTCCTATATATGCCTGCTCATGTGTCTCGGTGATGCTTAATAGTTCTGCATTTTGCTGCTGACAGCTTTTCCTTGCTTGGTGCCATGTTAGAGCTGATTCTGAGTTTATCTGATAGTGAATGCCAGTTGAAACATCTTCTGTCCAAAATTTTTCTGTGTCATCTGGAAGAAGAAGTGAAATACAGCACTGCTGTTAGGGATTGCTATCACACCAACTAAATGCAAATGAAGTATGTAATGCTGGAAAAAAATCTCTCAAAATGCACACTATTAACCATATGCTTTCATCAGTTTTGAAGCACCGGAAAAATTTAAATAAGGTTAGGCATCAATTAAAGACCAAAAAAAAAGTGTCATCTTCTTGAAATTATAAACATTATTTTAAAAGTCTAAGTTTTTAGAAGGGAGTCAATGGGTTTCCAATATTTCCTTTTGAATTTACTTTTACACAAAATGTGGTACCAGATAAACCAGGCATATCTGTTTATTGAAAAAAGAGATTCCGGGGTGAAATCAGATGAGGAAAGCAGGTTTGTAGACTATGACCCTGGAGACTCTTCATCTTCATGGAGCAGGAACTACCTCTTAGCTCATCATCAAGAGAAGCAGCTTTTTGAAAAGTTGCAGAACCTGGCCCTTGACAGCCCGAGAAGCTACAAAACCCATCTATGTAGCACCAAGATGCAGATCAGCCACAGTCTTTGCAGAAAAACTCACAAAACCTTGTGAAGCTGTTATGTTATTGGGAAAACAGTTGGTGAGAAAGGCAAATATGTCTGTGTCCTGAGTCATAGGAATCTAAACATAGGTTTGATGCAGAAGATAGTACAAAGATGGGAGAGGAGGATAATTTTAGCAGCAGCATTTTTGTGTAGGCTGGCAATAGGAGATAAGAACAAGAAAGGAAATGGATGTTAAGGGGAAAAACCAGGATACAGCAGAAAGAATTGGCCTAGAGGGCATGCCTGAGGAATAAAGAGCAATGGGATTTTTTTAAAGGAAGATAACAGTCTTTTTGCTGGTCATGCCGTGCACATAAGTCACATAAAATGAGATATCAAGGAGCTTCCTCACCTCTTTGGTCCACAAAAAGAAATGGGTACCTCCCGCAGGTGATTCACAACCTGTGTAGGATGAACCATGCTCTGGAGGCACCTCTTCCTCTCCTCTCACTATAGAGGGAGCACGTGACTACTAGGACTAATGCTCAATCAATCAGATGGTTTTCATTGGGGCTGCTCTGATAAGGTTTGTCATGAGGGTGTGCAGCTGGTAGCTGATAACAAACCTGGTAGCTCAATAGATGGTTTTCTCAACAACATTTCATGACAAGTTAATAAACAAAATGCCAGACTTACTTATTAGTGGGCAAAATCCATACAGTTTATCAGCATCAAAGTCTGCAGTTGTGGCACACCAGAGCCAGCCATCTGACCTGCCAGCATCTGTGCACTCGTTGTACTGTTTGCCTTTGTATTTGAATGGGAATAGACATGGCTGTCCATTAGCGTTTCCTTGTAATGTAAAGATATCTAGGGGGAAGAAAGGATTAAGAGGACATATGAAAATAATCATAAAATGATAAATCTGGCTTCCTAGTAATGGATCTACCTATCAGTATGTCAGTCTATCTAAATTGAGAGGTCACATTTTCTTGTTTCAATTAATTCTTATCATTTTCCCCCCTTGTATAGCTAGAGATTTTAAATAACATGGGTTTTTAGTATAATTTGGGTTTTGAATACTGTGTTTAGAGTTTGAGATTTATACACCTTGTAGGAAAGCCAATTTCTACGATGGTAAGTTGCTGAAAAGTTGTGGTTCCTGAAGACAGAAAAACCACAAGTAGATCTCAGAAAACAATGAGTTCACTGCATTATTCTATTCTGTATGGCTTAATAGGTTCACTTTATCACTCCATCTTTTCATTAAAATTAAAAAAGAAGGATAGCTGACCAGAGAGAATACAGATTGGGTTGTCGTGAGCATATTTACGTAGCAAAAATCTTAGGTTTCTACACTTGGAGAGGTCTTGCAGACTCACCCTCAGCACAGATTCTTTAAGTTTAGCAGTGCTTCATGTTCTTAAACTATCACAGTATTACAGGAGCGTTCTTTCATCCTGAAAGTTCTGATACATACTCTCAATCACACATTCATGCAAACACATTCATCCACTCAGTTCTACATACATCACTGCTTTTCTGTTTCTCTCTATAGCTATGCCCCATGGGTGATAAACATCTTCAGACTAGAACTGTTCTGCTAATTTGGTCAGACTGGAGGGGAGGAGCCAGTTCTTCCTTCTCATACCTTGTGTCTTGGAGCAGAATGAGAAACTTGCACAGCTGTCATGAAAACATGCCTCTAAACCCCTTTAACTGATCACTGCACCATGGGTGTGATGGGGAGGGTAAACAGAAAGAACTTTATGCTTCCTTATCTCTCATCGCCTTCCCATACAGTGCCATCCAATATAATATTTCCACAGAAAGAAATTCCAGTTTAAAGACCCTGGTTTTATTACCTCCTTTTCCCCCCACATCCCTACATTCCCCTCTTTTATTCTATGAATCAGGAATTGACAGGACAATACCCAGCATACTCTTTAGATCATGTATCAAATCTGAAAACAAATACAAAATAATGAGTCTATGCATTAAAACTGTAAAGCGGCCCAAGGAAAAGCATTTTCATATCTAGTTTAACACAAAACCAACAGGAAACTTACCTGATGACTGTAATGAACAATGCACGAAGGAAAGATAAACTAGGAACCTGGAGAAACTCATTGCAAATGTGACTTGCTTCTCATTTCTCTACAAACAGTTGGACTATAAGATTGGCAGTGTATAAAATCCTGCTGAGTGAGGATAGTGACAGGTCCTTCTCTCTGTCAAAGGGCTGATGGATAAATCTCTGTACTCTAAATAAGGAAGTATCCTGTCATGTGGTATTTTGAAATAACTAGAGTGCACATTGCAAACACTGCTTTCTTTGAAGAACGAGTCGCTTCCTAAAGTGAAGCCTCCATCCTTGTAACTAGAGATGGCGAAATTTGTCTTTTTCTGGGACTTTGCTAGTGTTACATAGGGGTCAGTTGCTGGGGTGCTACACAGGACAGATCTCTCCAAAAGCAACTTCAGAATTGGTGACAAGAAAACTGCAGTGAAATATCATCGATTAATAACTCAGTCTCTGCTTTAACACTTACCTCTCAGAAAAAAGGGAGAAAAAACCCCAGTGGTTCAGTACATTGTTATCATGACACAGCTCTACATATCTAGAAGAAAGAAAGCAAATTTTACAGGATCTGCAGTATTCAGTGCATTATGAATTATTGCTCACTTTGAGGGCTAAAATTGCTTTTTTTTCTGCACTCTTACACTGCTTGATTTGATCACAGTTTGGGGCTGGGCTGCTTTCTGCTTGTCGAAGATCTGAAAGAAGAGAAGATGTTCGACACTAAAGGCCAGTGATCAGCTTCCCTGTAACAGGAAGGAAAGTTTTGCCTGGAATACTTTCATCAAGGAAAAGGATGGGTTCATCTATCTGAGAAATTCCTAATGAAGGTGCTCCAGGACAAAGCCAAATGTAACCTAAATTGGAAAAGTTCCTTTTAATCTGTAAGCAAAGTGCTTATCTGAAGTCTTCTACTGGCATGGCAATTCCTGTACAACTTATCTGCAAAGCTGTGCTGGCAAGTATTCACATGCAGACAAGTCCTACTGTTCCTTCTGTTTATTTACATGAATGAAATGAAAAGAAGTCATGGCAACAAAATTCAAAAAAGCGAGAAATGAAATAGTCAGTAGTGAAGTATATAGAGAAACTGAACAGAAGATGTCATGTGAGAAGCAACTGTCTTTGCTTTTATTTATAAGGTGTGAGGGAAAATTATTGCAAGAACTGGCTAAACTTGTTGACTGTAAAAAAGAAAAAGAAAAACATTTTCAGAAAAAAATGGCTGGATTTCTGTAAAAGTAGAAATTGAATAAATTGCTTAATGATAACTATTCTATTTGTGGGTGACATTCGGGGAGGACTTAGCATGGGCAAGGCTTGCAAGAGTAGCCCAAAGTCATAAAGCTGAGTGGCGCTACAGACAACGATGAGGTGGGAGAGAAATAGAAGCTGAGTTTACTGAGTGAAACCATATTTCAGATATATCTGAAATCATAAAATGAAATGGCTCCAAGAGATGTGATCCCAAAGGAAAATACCTGGAGGACCCATTCCTACCTGGCTCCCTCCTCTGTCTCATGAAGTGCCAGCTGTGCCCCTGTGAGGATTCAGCTCCCCAAGGCTGCAGAGTGATGGGAGGGGAGCAGAATTAGTGCAGACACTGAGGCAGGCTAAAAGAAGAATTGAGCACCTCAGAGCTGCCCCCTTCACATGACCAACCAGCTTCAGGCTTGTTACAAATTTTTTAGGGTCAATGTCCTGCATGCTGCATTTCAATCGTCCAATAACCTGTCTCACCGGTGTGCTAAGTTCTTGATTGTATTTACCCCAAGAAAACAGGAGTCTAGTGCTTAGAAAAGAAACTTCATTACTTTTTATTATTTCTTTTAACTTTCCAGCTTGCTCAGTAGACCCTGTGTAGTCTGGGAAAGGCAGGTGGTTTGCTGGAGCTATCTGCTAAACTCTCTTCCCCATGAAGCGTTTAGTGTCTAAATTATATTTGCAGCTCACCTAAATACTGTTTTGTCCTGCTTTCCCTGTTTTTCTAGCATCTTAAGCGTAGTCTTGCAGATTCCTAGCACAGTATCATCTGCTGCATTCCTTAGTTTTCAGTTCCTTTTTCGTGCATTTAAAAACAGCAAGTTGCTGCTTATTCAAGCTGAATTCAAAGTTGGGGGAGGAGGTGGGGAGAGAGAAGCCCTCCTTGTTATTAACAAAAGAGTTATTGTGCAGAAAGGAGCACCTCCCTTCCCCTTTCCTCTCTCTTGAGTCAGAGAGAAGGATGAAGCTGAAAACTATACTAATAAAAACTGTTTATTTCAAAGCATTAACAAAAAGAAGGAAGACTACGAGGGTAAGAATATTTTAATTCATGCTACTGAGCATACTACAGTATTATCAGATTGAAAAAAAGACCAAAACCTACATCTGAGCTTAATGTCTTTTGCTGTTATGGACTATCTTCCATAACAGAAAATGAAAATGGCAAGTTTTTCTATCCCAAAGTTATCTGAGATAAGTCTATGAAGCACTATTTTATGGGTAAGTGTAATAGGACAAAGCTATAAGGAACAATAAAAGTGCTGATCTGATGGAGTGAAGTTTGTGCGGCAAAATGAGTTCAAGATTTCAACAGTTGGGCAGATTTTATTTTTTTAGTTCTTTGCAGTGTCCACAAAGTCATGGGAATACAGTTCTAAATAGTAATCACACTTTATTGAACACTCATTCTCCCTACTAGGCTTTTATAGTCCTTTTTCAGTACGTTTATTTCTTCTTGGCAAGTTATTTACACTAATGTACACTTGAGAACACCTTGACTGTTACAAATCTATAAAATCAATTCCAATTTTGTAAAATATGCGTGATAAAAAAGAGGCCACTAGTGCAAAAATTAAAAAGGGGATTTAATTCACAATTACAGATATCCTCCCTGGAGCCTTTTAACAGATACGTCCTTTAATTTCAGCAAGTGACTTGCTCCTCTGAATCGGTACATGCCACAGGGCCAGTTCTCACCAATTCTTCAGTCACTGACACATCATTTTAGAAGTGTTTCATTTCCAGAATCTCTTGACAGTTGGTTTTGTCTTTTTCTCTTGTAGAAATAGACTGACACGCCAGCTCCAACAAGGGTGAGAACAGCCAAAAAAATGAGTGGCCAAACGGAGAGGTGAACGGGTGAGTGAGCCTCTTCATTCTTTTCATTGCCTGAAATGAATGCATATAACTGTGAGAAACCTTAGTCATTTTTTATCCCATATAAAAGATTAAAAACAATGAGGACATGTTCTCTCCTGCCGAACTTGGAGTCTGTTCAGCGTCAATCTGAGGCAAGGTCTCTGTTGATAAAGTTAAGGTCTCTGTTGCTAAAGTTAACATGGTTTTAGTGGATCTGGATTACAATGATATGCAAAGCATGCAGTGGATGTTTGTAAGGATTTAATGAAAATGCATGCTTTAGCTATGGATACAGGATGTTAATAAATTGGAAATTAGCTTTACAATATTTTTATGTTACATTATTTACAGTAATACCTATGGAAGAAATTTACATATACATCTACACAGGTTTTAACAGCCTAGTTAATGGTCTCAGTGCCTGTTCCCAAAGTTTGTCACAAGTTGGGTCACTGCTGAGTTTGTCAGCTCATGATTAGCTCTGCAACAATCCAGTCAACCAAGAACATGTGAGTGCTCGTTTGCATGTAAAAGGCACCATGGGATTACCCTGCGTGATTTATAATCGTGCGTCCTAGTAAGTCTCAGCAGGCCTTGTTCTCTAAAAGGGGGTGATTTGGGAAAACTCATACCTTTTTGCTGTAGAGGACTCCCACTTGGCTCAACTTCAAGGAATACCAGAGACAAATAATAAGACACTTCATTAGAATTCATAAGTTTAACTATTTTGCTAAAAATATATAGGAATAAAACCTTCTGAAGTATTACTATTGCATTAATAACATACTGTCTGTTATAAAAGGCAATGTGAGGCAAAAAACACGTTACTGAGGTTTTGCTTTCCTACTTAATATTACCAAACTATAATTTTCATTCTCTTAAAACTTTATACTGACTCTCTTCTGTGTTTACTCAAGAATACTTTTCATATTTTTCTTTAAATGTTAATTTTAATTTACTAAGAACATGATGTACAACCCTGGAGATGAATTTCACATTGCATATTCTAGGCAGCTCTGCATGTCCAGCAGGATTCTGCTGTTACAATTACGTTCAAGATTCTTAAATGTCTTCCTTAGAAAATGCTTAGCATGTGCCTAGGCATAAGAAAGATAGAGAAAAAGACCTTTATAAAATCTTTTTGTTGTTGTTGAAAAAGTGCAAAATGTGTTTGATGCGCAGAAAAGATGAAGAATTAAACATATTGCATGTACTTGTAATGTAAGAAAAACTATTCTGAATCAAGAATCTCTAAATAGCAAGAAAATATTTCTCCTTGGCTCTTTAACATTGCAGTCTGAAAACACACTTACTACCCAGAAGTTACAAAGGCAAAATGTAACATAAAATGCAAGCAGAGTAGAACGTAAAATGAATAAGTACAAATCAACAGTACCCCCTACTAAAGCAGGAAATAGTTACATATCAGAGCATCTTATTATTCAGTGGATGGATTTTAGTGCTTCCTTATTATTTTAGTGCTATACGGGATGGAATATAATTTGTCTGTTCTTAGTAAATCTTTAACGGGTATTAACTGATTTACTGCCATGGACGTGTGCCAATTTAAGCATGAAAATTAACAATGCATGGGAGATGACTGTTTCTTGATTACATTTCAGTCTGGTTTTCTAATTAAAGACTACGTTTGCAAAATTATTAAAAGCTAACCCCAAATTTTGAATTATTTTTCTGAGAACTACTGTGTCTTGCAATGTCTTTAGTATTGAAATCGCATCCTTTCAACTTTTCAGCCAAACGGAGGAATCCTAAAAATTTTTTTACACAGGAAATGAGGTTTTCAGCATAGGACAGAGATGTTCCCCATGATCTACTGGCCACAATGCAAAAGCTGGAAAATCAAACCTGTTCTCAAAGCTACTACAAAAGAAACTACAAAGGTTGAAAGTTGGCAACCTACCATTTTTTTAGGTAAGATTGATTTTAACATCTAAATTAAGAGAATGGAATGTTAATGTTTTCTTTCAGACAATTGTATCTTTTATATCTCCACTTTGGAATAATACATGTACTTTTTTACCTCCAAAACATTAGTCTGGTATATACAGTATTGAGTGAAAATTTCCAGAAATGCTGATAAGACAGCTTCTGTAATGACCTGAAGTTTTTATTTAATAGGGAAGTACTCCTTATATTATTATTGCAACACAAACAGCTGGCCTTTTAGTATCCCTGAGGAACTACTGACTTAAAGGTCACTGAAATCAGGCCCAATATGAAGTGAGTTTTTGACGTTGGGCAGTAAGAGTTTTTGAGTGTAACAAGGTTGGAAAGGAAGCCTGATTATTCATGTTAATTCTTCCTTGCAAGGGTATAATAACTGTTACGATACTTAGTTCCTGGAAAAGTCATAAGTATGGACAAGTGTCTGACAGATGCCATGCCGCCGCCTCTGTTAGGTGTTGAAAAATTTTCTGAAAGTCTCATTCTCAACCTAGGGTGCATACAACACATGACCATATTCCCCCGTGAGTGCAGACAGTACTGCGAAGAGCTCGCAGTCTGCCAAACCAGACAACTACAAATGTTTAGAAATGGGGGATATGCCAAATGGAATTGCCAGAAATTACTTCCAGACTAGTGGAGGGCTATAGCAGTTACTTGTAAACAGATCTGCTCTGTCACTAAGGACTGAGTCACTAAGGACTTACCTTTGGGTTTTTTGCAGATAAATCCTTTTTCAAAAGAGCAATCAGTGTTGTCCCAGTAACCAGATGGTGCAGTCATTGCGACGCAGTGGTGCTCCATGCCAGCCTCTTTCTCCTCCCAGTTGACAAAGTCCAGTGCAGCATTATCTAGCCATAACCACTGGCCTAAAGAGCAACATACAGAGTAAAAAAAAATTAAAATGTACCTCAACCATACTTTAACACCTTAGCTCAGCAAATAACTTCAAAAATGTAATAGTAGCCCATTTTTCAGCAGAAGAGCTCGTTGGTTTTTGCAAAAGTATGGTTATCCTTTATTTTATGATATTAGCAAAGCATTTTTAAATTAAATATTGAAAGTAAGACATTACCATCCACATTTTGGTAAAGTCCTATCCAGAAGCCTCCTACTTTATTTCCAAGTGGTTGTATTCTATGAATAAGGAAGTCGGATTCGTCCATGTTTTCTACCGAAACCAAGGTAGCACCTGAAAGGCATTAGCAAGCAAATAACCATAACTTACATGAGCAACTACTGGAATGACCTTCTCTTTCAAGTCGGTACAAACTTTTGAAAGTATTATGCATGCTATTCTGTTGGCTTCCCCATTGCTTCTTGTGGTGGACAGAGCCCTGGAGGTGCTTAGTGGTCACTGCCCCAGGATGGTGCCCCATAAGCAGGAGCTGGTGGGGAACTCTACATCTGGGGAGGCTGCAGCCCCTGAGAGGACAGGAGGCTGCACAAAGTTGCTTGTGTTAGTTTATTTTCATTGTAGCTTGGTAGGTAAATAAAGTATTTCTAACGATTTTGGTTTTAATCAATGTTTTTACATTCTTATGTGAGTTTTGTTTAAAATTTTGTATAAATCTTGCAAGTTGATAATGAAGGCTCTCACCTAACCGAGCACACTCGAGGGAGGCCAGTGCCCAGCTTGTCCCAGCTGATGCTTCAAGGTAGTAGCAGTGGCCGCGGAAAGGGATCCAAGCTCGGAGTTCGGCTGCTTCGGGGCAGACTCCAGGCAGCTGAGCAGGGTCAGTAGGAGCTATAGCTAAAAAAGCCATATGGTATGAAATTGATATTGCATTATGAGTAACCCCTGAGGTGGGATATGTGTATAAATAGAGTGGGATTTCTCTCTCCCAACTTTAACTCTCTGAACCTCTGCTCCTGACTATTCCTACAGGGCCCCAGGTCAGACAACGAGGAGAGCCAGGCAGTCAAGAGTGTGAAACATCTTATTTCTCCAATTACATTTCTTAGTACAAGGAAAAAAAAAAAAAAGAAAAAAAATCACATCGTGCAGCATCTAACTGCCTGCCTTGGCAGTACTGTGAGGAAAGCAGACCCTAAGGGATAATATAGATCTCGAATTTGCATTCTCCCAACACAGAAAGCTGTTGTAGGCTAATGAATCACTGACACTACAGTTCCATATTGTATGGCTGCCTGGTCTCTGTATGTTGTCACTTTATACATAGGAGCCATCAGTGGAGCATGCCTCTGCCAAATTTCTCTCTGTTTCTGATCATGTGCGCAACTCCAATTCACTTCTATCAGTCTGCACTGCACATGCAGACCAAATGTATGGCTGGTTTAACTCTGATTAATCTATGTAATCAAATCTATCTTGAGTCTTACATCAGGAAAGACTATATTATGTAGTCTTAAAACCTCAAGGGGGAAAACGACATAATTTACAAAATACACAAGCAAACATGCCTATTCGTACATCTACAAAGAGTTAAAGTATCATTCACATTTCTGAGGCTCTTACACACCTACATCAGAACGGCTTTAGCAATAGTGAATGGGAGTGAAACTCACTGTATTTTGTCTCAGTGACACCTCTATGTGAACTTGGCCAGTTGCTGCAGTCCACTCAGTCAGTGCATGATCCCAGAACTTACTTATATTACACACAATCCTTGTTATCAACACAGGCTGGAGGATGATGTGATAGAGAGCAGCCCTGCGGAAAAGGACTTGGGGGCACTGGTGGATGAAAAGCTGGACATGAGCCAACAATGTGCACTCACAGCCCACAAGGCCAATCGCATCCTGGGCTGCATCAAAAGAACCGTGCCCAGCAGATCCAGAGAGGTGATTCTCTCCCTCTACTCTGCTCTGGTGAGACCTCACCTGGAATAATGTGTCCAGCTCTGGAGCCCTCAGCACAAGAAGGACATGGACCTGAGCAGGTCCAGAGGAGGGCCACGAAGATGATCAAAAGGTTGGAGCACCTCTCTGATGAGGACAGGCTGAGAGAGCTGGGGTTGTTCAGCCTGGAGAAGAGAAGGCTCCAGGGAGACCTTATAGTAGCCTTCCAGTACCTGAAGGGGGCCTATAAGAAAGCTGGGGAGGGGCTGTTTGCAAGGGCATGTAGTGATAGGATGAGGGGCAATGGTTTTAAACTAGAGCAGGGGAGGTTTAGATCAGACATTAGGATGAAGTTCTTTACAGTGAGGGGGGTGAGACACTGGAACAGGTTGCCCAGAGAGCTGGTGCCCAGAGAGGCTCTGAGTAACCTGATCTAGTTGGAGATGTCCCTGCTCACTGCAGGGGGGTTGGACTAGGTGACCTTTAAAGGTCCCTTCCAACCCAACACATTCTATGATTCTAAGTGTGATTTATGCTCACATCCCAGAAAGAACAAAATACCTTAAGACAGATCTTCATCTCATGCATATGAAAGCAGCGCAAAAAGGCTTTCATGTGCCTGAATTCATACATCATCCAATAGCAAACCTCCAAATTCTGCAGGGAGGTAGATGGTATCTTGGAGCATACTCCTCTGAAGGTTTTAGCCCAAGCCAGAGCAAAGACTCTAGGATAAGGCAGACTAATAGAATTAGGGATGTGTCTTCATTTTCTTACCATCTGATGTCTTACAGACTGAAAAGTAGCTTTCATTGCAGGATGCTGTTTTCCAAGTACCATCAATATCTAGGTATACACAAGCATTTTTCTCCTTTGGTTCCCCAGCTGCCCATTTCGTGTACCTGGTTTTCCAGTTATCGGTCCATTTGTAATAGCTGCCAGTCTGAAAACAAAGAAGTTCTGGTAACAGAGGTTTTTTGTATTAAAAGCTCTGACACATAAATATAGTGTCCTATCTCTATTTAGATTTTCAGGAAAAAGAAGCCCTGTGATGCTCTGGTTTTTTAAACACCATTTGCTGTTCTAAGCAATGTCACTGGGTGCTCTCAGTTACACAAGAACTCATTGCTTCCAGGATGGTTTTTCAGAAGTAACACAAATTTCTACAACACGGCCAGAAACTCAGATCAGCCCATCTTAGGTCATTTAGTAAATCCCATATCAAGAGAAGCAATTACAGAGAATTTGTCCCCTCGGCTCTGCTTTATTTAAATTAATACAGGGAGCTTTTTGATGAGTAAAGAGTACTTGACATTAAACAGGAAAAATAATCTTTAAATATCTCTCTAATACTCATAATAACTTTTATTAATATAATAGAGGTTATAAGTAGCCCTCTATATGGCAAGGAATTAGACTTTCAGAACAGCTAACGGTTCCTGCACAACAGCTACGCATGCTGGATTGTGAATTTCAGTCTGCAGCTTTATTTCTTTTACCATTTCTAGAGTTTTCTACCATCATCTGTTGCTTTCTGCTTAACTTTTTCTGTGAATCCTCACTCCATTTGGTGCATGAAAGTCTTTGAGTAACTCTAATGACCCCTAGAAATCTATGTATATACGCATGAAGTATAAAGTAAAGACACCAAGTACCTGGATCTCCCATCTGTCCACCACTTACCATATTGCTGTTAAGACCAATCCACACAGGCTTTCCATATTTCAACATCTGGATCCACAAGAATGAGTGGATGTATGCATCTGAAATGCTGGCAAGTTCTGCTGATTTGTCTTGACAATTTTTTCTGGCCTCTTCCCATTGCATTTCAGATGAGATGATTGAATAGCTGCTGTCACCATAACGAGCGAAGCCAGAGGATGGATTTGTTGTTGGAACTTCAGACTGCGTGGTAACTATGGAGGAAAAAAAATATGTGGGAATTTATAATATACCACTTATCTATAGCATGGAAGCTATCCAAAAATAGGGCAAAAGGTCCAGTACTAACTGTAAGTCAAAGTCTTTATTTAAGCTCATGAAAAATTTTCCAGCCTTGGGATTGTAAAGGTATAAACAGCTGTAGCTGGGATTAAACAAGCTAGAAATGCCTCCCTAAAACTATATGTTTGATTTTGAAGGGTGAGGGGGTTGGTACAAGCAAGTTAGCTATGCTGAGAGTGAACAGGCTGCAGGAGCTGATTGAAGGGCGGTCAGGGATAACTGTTTTTACTAAAGCTGTAATAAAGGTGAGGCAAAACTGCTTTGTTATCTGTGCTTTGCTTTCTCTACTCCAATTATATATCTGGCCAGCAGGGATTTGTATGATTACAGTTCTACAGCAGGACAGTCAACATTCATTACTCATTTTGGTGTAAAAAAAAAAAATCAATATTCTTCAATAATAACGACGCAGCCAGGAGGCTGTAAATTTTAATAGACATCATATGGCATTCGGTAGAAATGTTAAGAGAGGATTAAACTCTCTGCTCAGAGACAGCCAGGAGTATGGGGAGATCACTGTAAGAGCATGGGTTTATACTGTACTTGCCTAAAGCCTCATATTTCACTGAGAAGAAATCCCTTTCCATTTATTATTCTCTATTATTATTCATGACTTAAGTACAAAACCACAATTAAGACAGTGGTTCCTCTCCAGCAATTTCTGTGGAACAAATTGTGCTTTAAAAATAGTAAGACTTGAGACTGGTGGAGCTCTAAGAGACTCAGAATGAGACTCAAAGCACTAAACACTGACATCAGTCTATATATTCAGATTATCTGAGGCAATTATTCTGTTTAGGAGACTGGATTAACAGAACTCACGTGAATTCATCTGGCATATATAGCCTCTCTCATTGTCACAGCTGTCATCTCTCCATTTCCCATCTGACTTCACGATGAAGACGCAATCTGTCTGAAGGAGAGAGGAAGATACACAGCCATTACAAAAGCCAATCGGGAGGTGATGATCTGAAGATCCTATACTCCTAGTGCAAACCTGATGGCAGAGAAAAGGGAGAAAAAAGGGAGAGGAGAGGGAAAGGAACTCACTGAGCATTAGTTCAAATTTCCTGGGTTTCTGCCAAATGGCTTGACCTGGTATTTATTAGTGACCCCTTAAATTTGAACCAGGCTTCCACTGGTGACAGTCAAGCTCTGAAGGAAAGGTCTATAAAAAATAATCTTACCAGTTTAAGAATCCCTTAATGACTACAGGAATGACTATACGTCTTCTCAGTTCCAATTTACAATTGTGTAGAACTGCTTCAAAACATTCCCATGAATGAGAAAAACTATATAAGAACTGTTATTAAAAGCACTAGTCTGGATTTATCTTAATGAAACAAACTATCTTGGAGAAAGCAAGCACTCTTTACCAGTTGTTTGTAGTCATTATCAAGTTATCACTATCAGATATCTTTAGTAACAACCAAATTTTCTCTTTACTTCCTTATTTCTAATTGCTTCAAGAATTTCTTCATGACTTCTCTGATTTCAAGATTGACCATGAGTGTCTGTCAGCATTCCAGTTGAGTATCTCTCATGCTGATTTAAACATGTTTTAGTCATAAACAGGTAGACTGATGGTAGATGTTAAAAATCTTGAGCCACTAGCTGCCTATCGCTTCTGCTATGTGTTTTTCCTCCTTTGAAAGAGAGTTTGAATTTCAGCAGAGCAATAGCCCTTTTATTGGAGGTCTCCTTTTTGTGCCATCAGAAACTAGTAAAATAATGTAGGAGCACATTAGCCAGGAATGGGACACATATACAGACAAATTAATGTTGCACCAACCACCTTAATTTTGGCTTATCATAACTTTTCTATGTTTCATGTTGCAACTTTAATGTTTGTGGTAATGCAGTTTGTGGAGGAACTGACATAATACTTGCCTCTCCAGGCTTGATTACAGAATTGGTATTTTGCAGTAGGTCAGATGGAAAGCACAAATTCACTCTTCTTAAAATCTTCTGCTAACTATTTGTGGTGTATTTGGAATGGTTATCCAACTATTTGCTAAACTTCTTTCTGCTTACAAAAGGACTTTCCGTAACTTCCCTTTTTAGGAAAATCATCTAGATGCCTAAGATATTCCTTAAATTTCCTGTACCTCCACAGTGACATCTTTCAACATTTCTAAATCATAATAATCCCAGTATTTTTGTTCCTGTTCGGGTGCACCATTAGCCCAGTTGGTGTAGGAAACAGTGCTGCCATCTGTCCAAAGAAATGTGGACTCTACGTTGATATCGTTCATCCCAATCCAAACATCAGTTACAGCATCGTTTAAATGGTAGAAGAGGAAAGCTGGAGGGAAGCAAAGATTTCTCATTAAGGAAAGCTTACACAAATGACTTGCACAAAATAGGAAAAGTGTGAAAAAGCCCAGACCTGAGGCCATATTAAAAGGATAACATTTCCCACAACAGAGTCCATCTGCCTTTAAATAGATGTTTAGATAAGCATCTGTAGGAACATATGTTACACAAGCATTAAGGCTGAAAAAATTAGACAAAGATAAAGCTCCGGAGTGAATTAGAAAAAGTCCCCTTCCCCACTGTGTATGCACACATAGTACTCCAGCAAATCATATTGCCAGTGAGAGAGAGAGAAAATACAGATGTCTGTTAGTTTGAGGGATCAGCGTAACCACACTCAAAACAGACTGGATGTTTCATGAAAACTAAACACTGAAAGAACTGGAAACACACACTTTATTTCTTACAGGCAATAATTTAGCGATTATTTCACATTTGGAGTTAAAATCAAGCATAAACTGACCTGGCTAATAAGCAATTTTCAACAGATAATCCTGTAATCTATTTTAGAGAACATAGCAGTTTCTTTAGCGGGAGATTAATGTTTCTTCTTTCAGTAGAGCCCATATATGTACCTTGCACTTGTTCATTTGGTATGGTAGCCAGGTTTCCTCCCAGATCAATACAGGCATCTCTTGCAGCATGCCACATGAGCTTTCTTGTCATATTTGAAGCAAATATTTTAAAACACTGGAAAAAAAGCAAGCACTTCATTCAAACGAGCAAAGATGGGAACTGTGGTATCAATTAACTATCAAATGTACATTTCTCTAGAAAAAAAAGATCAGGGCTAGAAAAAGTGACAGAGCTCAAGAGTAGAAAGTATGTCTGTCTGCCCAGGACGATTCTGAGCCCCTCTCATTGCACAAGGTGTAATCCAGGACTTCAGTATCATCAGAACTGATTGTAATGATGTCAAGCACGTAACCCCTTTTCCCATTTTCATCTGCCTGCTTCCTGCAGTGGCTACAGGATAACTTAAACCCATGAAAATGTGGCTTTGGATGATACGGCTGCAGTGAATGATCTCTGCTGTGCCTTGTCGTGTTTCCAATGACTGTGGTTATAACTGTTCATCTCTCCAAAGTGAACATCCTTCGACACATTGACTTAACATCCGGAGGATGCAATAGTAGTGCAGTGTATATAAAGTAGACAAAACAAACTTTGGCAAATGGAGTTTCAACTCAAATTGTTACAAATTCTGTTGTAGCAATGAGGACTTCCAGATCATGTCTGAAAATAAGACTAAAATGAAAACAATTGTAGTTTGCCATCCTTGTTCTGAACTCAAAGCTTTGGGAACCCTATACAAGCCAAAGGGATTGTACAAATGCATTCTCATTAAATCATTCTACCTCAAGGACTTTTTTTTCAAGACTGACTGTTACAAATTTCAGTTCCTAACATAAATACATAAAACGGGAGAGGAGGAAGAAGGGTTTTCTTAAACAGTAACAGTGTCTTTTAAGCCTCTGCAAACTATGTTCTCTGAAACTTATTCAGCATACGTTTACTTTTACTGTATTTCTGTATTTTACTGTATTACTGTATTCTGTATTTTACTGTATTTCCCTGTAAAGTTAAATGTTATACTTACCTCTAAAAAAACCCAGCCATCCAGCCAGCATGTTCTGACTGGATAATTGCTCGCTGAATTTATTTTATAATCATAAAACCCCCATATTTTTTGCAGTTCTTTTCTTCATTTTCAGTGCTGTACAGAATTTACTGAAAATACTTGTTGACATACCTTGTTGTTAAAGAAAAACCAACTTTCTGGACATCCTCCAGGAGGCAATGGAGAAGTGAATGTTGAATTAATAGAACTGTTACTTTTTTCGCATACAAATTTATGGGCTGAACCACAGTTTACATCATTCCACAAGCCTAAAAACGGTTAGATTGAATAAGCAAGTCAAGATGTTATAATATTTGTAACAATAATTTATCACTTCTTATTTTCAGTGAGAAAGAAGCTAATCTCTACTTTTCACACCCTTAAAGTGCATAGAAGAGCCACGCACTACATTTATGCACTCAGCTATTTTTTACAAACAGATGTTTATGGATTTTAGCTGCTCAGCACTGTTAGTTACTGGTCTACTGTTTAGCAATGAAAAAAACCAATAAAGGACTGGCAGAAAAGGGCAAGTTACTCAGAAGAAATGCTCTGGTCATCAATTAACTTCATTCTACTTTCCCCACACACATCGCTCTCCCACCTGCCCTGCATCCCCCTCGAAGATTATGAGTAGAATTACAGGAGAGAGAGGATGCGGAAAAAATGACCTTTTTTTTTTTTAATCAGAACACAATGTTCTGTATTTCATATTTCAGGCTGCAGCTTGATCTGAAGGCAAAGTAGCCACAGCAGCTTGGAACCAGTCTTTTGAAGCTCTAATAGTAGCTCAGCTGTAGCCCCCTGTTCTTAATTTGAACTGCCTGACCCTCCTGCTCCTCATCCAGGGCTCTCCACAGCACGCATGCCTGTTTATGATCTGTTCCAACTATGGCATCATCGCATTGCAGGCAGCAGGGGAAATATACCAGCAAGCAAATTTGAAACAAAAATGGATGAGATAGGAAATATTGGATCAATCTAAGAGCACAATATAGTGCTCAAACATGTGTTATGAAATATGTGCCTCCTAGAGGCCAACATCTCAAGTTAATATAATGTTATCTAGGGATTCAGTTTCCAGATTAAAATACCTCATTTCATCTGTCAAGGTATACACTAGGTTTCTAAGCTACTATTACAGTCAATAGAGAGCTAGGGCAGGATTCATTTGTCTAAACGGAGGTGCTTAGCCCCGCTTGAGAGGCTACGCGAGGTACCTGGAGAGAGCTGAAAGTTATGGCACTTTCTGTGAGAAATTTACAGTCAGGTGGGCTAACTCTAGCCCACATTGCGGGTGGCCACAGTCACCTACAGGTAGGCAACTGAATACTCCACTACAGTAAACTGAATTGCTCTTCAGGCAGCAGTGGCTGTGCAGGGGAGATGTCCATTTGACCATAATGAGACTTCAGAGGTCTAGCTCATATTAGCTACGGTTTAGTATCAACTCAAGTTTAATGCTTCCCTTATGGTCCATTTTGGTTGCCCACATGTATACTTCTGGCATCATCTGAGACAAGTTCAGGAGCACTGAGCCACCTCTGCAGAGCTGGTAGATATGGCAGGGACCAGTGGGATGGCTGCCCCTTTCTGGATCAACAGCTAAAGAAGGAGGGATGCACCTCAATCAAACCAGATGCCTATGTTTAGAAAAGTGAATCTTGTTCTTGATGTCTTCATGTAAAGGCAGAATTTCAGGTGGGATTGCAGAATGATTTCTTTATAAAACAAACTGAGAGATTGATTTCCTTATATGTATATTACTGAATTCCCATTAGCCTCAGCTAAGTTACAGAAATGCAACCAAGAGGAAAAATTAGCTCTAGGATTTTCAATATATTTACATTTAAGAGTACTAGCCATGTAAGACAGTCTTAGGCCATTAGATGTATTTCTTTCTCTCCTTTCCTATTCCATCTCCCTTCAGGAAGTAGGGGGAGTTGAAGGTATAATGTAGCCATAATACATGTTTTCTTAAATTCATAGGAGCCAAGACATACCCCACTCAACTTTTTACTAAGAGAAGTAGTGGAAAGCCCTGTTAAAAGGTGCAATATCAATCTTACAAATCTAAACAGACACATCTGCATTAAATTACACATGGTACAGAAATCTCCCCATCCTAAGGACATAGACTGGTGGTTACACCAGCTACTGCATCTTGTTGGCTTGTCACTGGAAAGGAATTGCTGAAAACAGGCATAAAAGATTGTATGGCAACTGACAGCAGAAGTTTGACAGCATCAGTTGTAGTCTAGAGACAAGTAAAATCTAATAGTTTAGCCTTGTTGCTTACCTTGCTCTGGCAACATTACCACACAATTTTCCTCATTATTTGCAAAATTGGGTTCATTAGGAGCCCAGGCCACATAGGTCACTGGAGTCCCATCTATCCATCTTAAAGAAAAGATATGCAAATAGTTATTAATTGATACACTTCAATTGTGAGCTGAGTATCCTAATTAACATCTCACAATTAAGAAGGTCCATTAATGGGAACTGGCTAAATCTGGAAGGACTGTCACAGATTTTCCTCTCCTTACCTGATTATTCTAATTCGAATAAATTTATGTAAAAAAATCAGTGGTTGCAAAATAGAAAAAGAAAACACCAAGCATATTTTCTGTTGACAGACAGGACTGATCAAATATCATTTACTATCAGAAACTATTTTCAGTTAGCCATAACATATAACATAGAGTAGAATATTAGAAGTTTTATTTATCTTAACTGATTTCATTGTATCATCTAGTTAATAACATACTCCTCAGTCTGAGCATTTCTGATGTTTTCATAGATATAAACGAGGACAAAAATACTTTTCTGTGGATTTTACTCTGAAGAGAATTATCTCCATAGGTTATTTCTCTTAAGTCTTGTGTCTGGAAACTAATGGATATTCTGTCAGCTTTAAAAGCACCATTTCTCAAGTATCAAAATTGACAATTTTGGTTTATGCTTACATGCTTTTTACTTTCATACATTGCTATTGAAGGAAGAAGAAGTTGGCACTGCATTTTAATCACTATTTGAGAATTTAGGTCGACTCAGCCTGAAGTGGGAAACAAGTTCAGCTCCCTCATCTATCTGTTTCTGATGATGTTATACTTGATCTAAATAAAGGAGATGCTCACAGGACCCAAGCAATGCGCTGTCTCCCAAATTTTTGTCAGGAGGTTAGAATCATGCATTGACTCAGCCACTGCCAACTTGTCTTCCCACTCCTCTTCTGCCCTTTCCAAGGTTAGTGATTTACAGACACTCAACAGTGGCATTAAAATTAAAAGGTTTTAAAATATCTTCTAAACCTGTTTCAGGTCAAGATTAGAAGCCTGTTCTTTCACCTGCCAGGTATGTCCTAACTAGCAGATGGGAAGGCAGGCAGTGTCAGTATCATGCTCTTCAATATCTTTAAATTTATTTTTTCTGTTTATTTGTTTGTTGGGGTTTTTGGCAATACTTGTTATTTTTACTGTACTGTATACTTCTGCTGATTTTTCTCCTGGAGCAGGAGTTTGCAGAGGATACCGTAAAAATCTTTATAAGAAGCAGCTTTTGTACTCATTGTCCACATCTTCCTAGTCCTGGAGGACCTCCGTGAAGCTATGATATATGGAGAAAAAGCATAAGAAAGCTCAGCTCTATAGTATGGAGCACGTTTTAAGAGTATGTTTTTATAGGTATAAAATCCAGCATAGTAAAATATCACCTCAATTCCTGGGGAAAATCTTTGAAAGAAACTCAAGAAAGTGTGTATGGAGGGTATAGCTGCCAAGCCTTTCTTTGATAAGTGTTCACTCAAGAAAAGATATTCTTTTCCCATTTCTTTTTGGGGAAAACTTTTGGACCTAAGAATATTCTAGGACTATTCTGTTCTTCTTTGCACTTGTTATGTACAATGGCTTCAGTCTTGAAAGCAACACATTTAGTGCCTCCACCTATAAAAAATACTGTATTTGTTTCTACGTGTTAAGAGCTGCAGTTATCATCTTAACTTACCTAAACTTTTTATCGAGACTCACTTCTAGACCGATGAAGTATCCTCTTGACCAACTCCAGGTTTCACCCTGAAACAAAAATATACTATTTTAATTTTAAAAACATAAAAAAACCACACACACACACAAAAAACTTTGAAGTAAAACAAGCAGAAATGGATGTCCTGTTGATTAGGTACGCATAGCAGACGCTGGAGTTGACAGCAGTAAAGCACCCGCTCACAGTTAAGCACAGCAATGTGCTTACACACTCAGGCACAGAGGCCAGGTTTTCATCTGGAGCATCAGAGCTGCATCCTGCAGCCCTGAGGGCACTTAGGACGGGGTAGGAGAGGAGATGTTGAGTCAAAAACTAGTACGCATCTTTCATCCTCCCTCTGGAACTGCAGGACCATCTCATGCCGACCTCAAGTCTCCCCCTCACACCAGCTACTCCCCAAGGCAGCAGAGCTGGCTCCTCCCCACCTCACTCTACCCACCGGCCTGCCTCAACGCCTCAGCACAGCTGGTGCAGAGCAGGATTTGGTCCCAAATCCCATGGGACCAAAGGGTGCTTTTGGTGGGAATTTCGCAGATCTCATCTCAGGCAGATTTTGTTAGGGCAAAGGCTGATGGCTCTACTGCTGAGGCAATTTGAGTTTTGTGAGCAGATTGTCAAAAGCATCTCTACTGTAGGTTGTCTGTTTGTATTGATTCTTACGTTTTCTTTTAGTGCTCTCTGTAGAAACCTCCTCTCGCTATTACTATTAACAACAACCAAGTCGGCAGAATTCATCCTGCAAAACTCTTGGGCTTTTTCCATGGAGACCTGTTCTTTGCTGATGTAATACAGCTTATCTTCGTATATGACCCATCCATCCACAGTGGTTTTATACACTGGAAGATAAATTAGGTAGCCTTAAATCTGTAGAACACAGAAGCTCATTTTAAAATGACAATTTTAATAAAAAATAATGAACAGCATGAATAAATATACACAAACCCCTACCGTAAGTATCAGTTGGTTCAGATTTTAATGGCACTCCTGCAAAACAAGAGAATAGAAGGTGTTTTATGATGTAGCTTGTGACTTACTGCAAGGAGCAGAGTGAGGAACAGAACAGGATTCTGCAGTCTTTTGCATTGACTTGAAAGCAGGCTTAACCACACATTTCAGCTCCACATTATTCAATATACATGGTCACTTATTTATAAGTCTTCTCTTGTATGAAACACCTTCCTGCAATTTCTTCAGGTAGCAGAACTTTTTTCTACAGGAACATTTTTTCTTTGGAGGAAAAAAAAAAAGCCTGATCTGGCAGAATCAAAATATCCCTTCACTACTCTCCAAAATGTTGGTGGCTGCCAGGCAGGAGAGCAGGCATCCCCAGGGCTGTGCAGCTCCCTGTGGCTGTCCTCTGTGGCCTCCTGGGATGTCTGGCAAGTGATGTGCCTGGGCTGCTACCCACACCATGAGAAACAACAGTGGCTCAGCCAGCCCCAGAAGGCTCAACATCACTGTGGGTCTGGAGGGCTGCAGAAAGGCAAAAAAACCCCTTCTAATTCCCTCCATCTCCCATCACCTACTCCAACCCCTTTTCACTGCCCATAATTTGCCATAAATCCAGTCAAATCTCAAGGCAAGAATATGTTTGGTGCACAAACATATTGTATTTAGTTTTTAGGTTTACCTGTGTTAGTGTAAAAACCCGTATTGCAAGGAATTCACAACTCCTTACTACCTACATTGCAAACATACAAACAAAAACTTCTTAATATTCAGAAAATTTGCAATATATTAAAAAAATTTGCAACGAAATGCATGGCTTATTTATACATCCTATTTTTCATGAAGAAATAAATTTATTTATTCTCATCATCTTGAAAAATCCTGATCCATATTATGTTACCTAATGCTGTTGATCCATCCTGTCAAAAATTAGTTTTGAAAACTTTATGTTTTTCTCTAGCAACTTATATTAGGAAGCAGCTAGATGTAAAGTTATTTAAACATCTTGCTTAAAGAGAAGACAATCTACCTTTTTTTATTTGACAAAACCAGTCAAGGTGTACTTCACAGACTGAAAGAACCCATGCCATAGAATGAGTTTCACCGTTGAGTATGCCACACAACTTTCGTCCTCCTGAAGTTCTTGGACTGTTATCCCAGTTTGTGTACATAACCTATAGAAGAAATCATCTTTGTCACTCTTTCCATCTCTTTCAGCAAGAAAAAAATTTTCATCTATTTCTCTGAACATTCAGAAACAAACTGAATTTGTATGAAAGGTTGTCTCTCACTAAAAAGAGGTGCAAATATAGAGTGCAATAGGTGTAGGAATTTTTACAGTGGGGCAAAGATGTCAGTGATCAGGCAATCTGTCTTGCCATGGAGGGTTTTTCCTCTTGTTTGCCCCTCAAGCCCTAGAGACTGACAGAATAAAAACAGGCAAATGGACTGCTTCTAATGAACTCCCAACTAGTTAAGAACTTCACCCCCTGATGCCAGTGACAGAATCACAGAACGACAGGTGTTTTAAGGGACCTCTGGAGATCATCCTGTCCAACCCCCTGCCAGAGCAGGGCCACCTTAGAGCAGGTTGCACAGGAACCCATCCAGGTGGGTTTTGAATGTCTCCAGAGACGGAGACTCCACCACCTCCCTGGGCAGCCTGTTCCAGTGCTCTGCCACCCTCAAGGTAAAGAAGTTCCTCCTCATTTTTAGGTGGAACTTCCTATACTCAAGTTTGTGCCCATTACCTCTTGTCATGCGGCCAAGCACCACTGAAAAGAGCCTGGCCCCATCCTCCTGACACTCACCCTTTTAGTACTTATAACCATTGATAAGATGCACACTCAGTCTTCTGTTTTGTAGACTAAAAAGACACAAATCCCTCAGTCTTTCTTCATAAGAGAGGTGTTCCAGTCCCCTAATCATCTTTTAGCCCTTTGCTAAAAAGCCCCTCTCCAGCAGCTCCCTGTCCTTCTTGAGCTGGGGAGCCCAGAACTGGACACAG
>VXBO01001121.1:117223-133975 GCA_013400135.1 Rhinoptilus africanus
ACTGAAGCAAAGAAGGCATTCAGTAGCTCCATCTTCTCTGCATCCTCTGTCACTGAGGCACCTGTTTCATTCAACAGTGGGCCCACATTTTCTCTAGCTTTCCTTTTGTCTCCGATATTCTTGAAGAAACCCTTCCTGTTGATCTTGATATCTCTTGCCAGGTTTAATTCCAAGGAGGCCTTGTTTTTCCTTATTTCACCCCTGCATATTCTGATGTAGTCTTTACAAGTCATCGTCCCCTTCTTCCACGTACTGTGAACTTCCTTCTTCCACTTGAGCTTTTTCAGAAGCTCCCTGCTCAACCATGCAGGTCTCCTGCTTCCCTTGTCTGATTTCTCGCTCTTAGGGATCCACCGATCCTGAGCTTGGAGAATGTGTATATCAACCAGCTCTCTTGAGCCTCGCTACCTTCCAGAGCCCTAACCCATGAGATTTCTCCAAGCAGTTTCTTAAGGAGGTCAAAGTTAGCCCTCCTGAAGTCCAAGGTTGCAATCCTACTTGTTTTATGCATACTACCCATGATCCTGAACTCTGTCTTTTCTTGATCACTACATCCAAGGCTGCCCCCAACCTTAATGTCCTCCACCAGTCCCTCTTTGTTTGTCAGTACTAAGTCCAGTAGTACACCTCTCCTTGTCGGCACCTCTACCACCTGAGTCAAAAAGTTATCACCAATACACTGGAGGAACCTCCTGGACTGTACATGGCTGGCTGTGCAGCCTTCCCAGCAGGTATCAGGGTGACTTAAATCCCCCATGTGGGCCCCCCCCGAGGCCTGTGTTTGTGAAGCTACTTTCAGCCGTCTGCAGAAGGCCTCATCAGCTTCCCCATCCTCATCAGGTGGCCTGTAATAAACACCCACAACAGCGTCTCTCATGTTAGCCTGCCCCTTAATCCGTACCCACAAGCTCTCAACTGTCTCTTCACCCACCCCAGGGAGACCTCAGTACATTCCAGTTGCTCTCTCACATAAAGAGCAACTCTACCACCTCACCTTGCTGGCTTGTCTTTCCTAAAAGGGCCATAGCCGTCCATGCCGGCGTCCCAGTCATGTGAGCCATCTCACCACGTCTCAGCAATTGCAATGAGATCACGGCCCTGCAACCACACACAGACCTCCGGTTCTTCCTGTTTATTCCCCGTGCTGCATGCATTGGCGTATATGCATTTCAGAGAGGGAGCTGAGTGTGTAGTTTCCACCCTTGAGGAGTGGTAGGCCTTCTGCTTCTCAAAAATACTAGCACGCTGCCCCACAGCTGCTGAGCTACTACACCCAGGCACCTCTAGCAAGCCCAGTTACATCCCCATCACCTTCGAATCTAGTTTAAAGCTCTCTCAATGAGCCCTGATAACTCTTGTCGTAGAGCCCTTTCCCTAACACTTGTGCTGATCATCTGCAGACAAGGTAGTTTTGACTTCATCAACTGTCACCTGGTTCAAAATTACATTGTCCAACAACTGTCCAGTGGCAGTGACCATATTGTGCATGAATTCAGCATTCACGGCTTCCCTTCCCTGAGGTTAATCAGGATGGGAGTGTGGCTTTTGGGAGGGAAGTCATGTCCTAGAAACCTGGTGGAGTTACCTTGGAAAAAACTAACATCCACATAGGAAGGAAGAGCCATTTGATATAACCTATTTGGGATTTTCAAAAAGTTCTTGACAAGATGTCTTCCCAAAACTTTTAAGAAAACTAATATGCAACAAGAGGAAAGATCCTTGCTTGGGTTAAAAAACAGAAAATAGAGAGTAGGAGTAAAGGGATGGTAAGAAGCAGTGGAATCCTGCAGGAACATTTCAGATATTTGTGGATATTTATGTGAGCTTGAGAGATGACTGGATAAATTCATGGAAATAAATAAAGATTACAGATGTGAGTTCTGGTTCTGAAAGACCCTGAGCCGTCACTTAGTGGGAGATGCAGGACTATACTGGGAAATATGCTTGCTGTTTGATTAGCTCTTAAGACACTTCACACTGCCAGAGGCAGGATACCAGGTCTGGTATGACCAGTTCTTATATTCTGAAGTTATGTGTTCATTATATTCTTGGAAAAGAAAATATGTTGGTGTGCTGTGCAGAACACTACAGGTCACAATAAGATACAGATGAATCTCATGTACTCAAATGTCTTGCTGTGATTTTACTCATGATAAAAGCCATGTAAATGTTTGCAGGATTAGTGTTCTCTTTGAAAAAAATAACAGTAAAAAAATTAAAAGCTCATGTACAAAACCCAAAACATCTTAAGCAAACAAGTTTGATGAAAAATTAAAATACTCACTGGAGAGCCATCACTCCAGGCAAATCCTTCATCTGGATTCAGGGAAAATATACCCAGCCAAACTCTTTTAAAGCTACAGCCAGCGCCACTAACAGAAATTACAAGGCAGAACAGTGTGTAAACATCAACAGAAGAAACAACCAGAAACATATCATTAAACTTTCTAGAACACATTGTAAAGTGCCATGAAGTTATCATAATTGCCCTATTACTTTTGGTGAAGAGCGTACAGATGCTTATGTTCTTCACAGAAACACCTAATATTTCTATGGCTCAGTGGCAACGGTGTATTTATCAGGCTTATTAGTAGTATTGATACTGCATTTCCTCTATGTTCTGTTTTCTTAGGAAAAGCGTTAACAGATTCAGAAAATGGTCTCAGCATTGACTACTTTAAGGTGAGTCAAAAGTAAAAATATTGGTCATATTTTCTACCCTACTAAAAATACCACTCCCCACAATTTCATGTATTTCTAAATTATATCTAGTAATCGTGGTACTGCGTTGTTTTAATTTCCTGGACAGAAACAACTCTTTTTTTTCCATTAAATAGTTAAAAACATTCACAAATAGATAAAATTTAAAACTATCACAGATTTTTTGGCTTTTAAGGAATCCACATGTTTCAGAAATCATCTAAGAGCATTCATAATAGTTCATATGAAACATCTCTTAAATCTGGTCAGATAAACATACAGCAGATACTCACTACATTGCACTTCTCAGTAACAGTATCTCGTCTTCACTGTTAATGGTGACCAGATCCCCTCCTATTTGTCTACAAAAATCCCGAGCTTCAAGCCATGATTTCTTTTTTGTATTTGATCTGTAAAAACACTATGGAAAGATTAATTTAAAATATATTATCTATGTTATAATAAAATAAAGAAACAGCCAAGTACAAGTCCATAAGAGAAATAGCATTAATTACTCTGTTAATAAAATTTTTGCACTAGAGCTGTCTAGCTAGTTAGCATGGTGGTGGCAAACAAAGGGAAGAAATTGCTGGAAGGGAAAAAGGGCCCAAGTCACCTTCCAGAGGAAGGGAAAGGAGAGTGGTTGTGGTGGAGAGGCAAGGTGGCCTGGGAGGAGTCTGAAGATACAGGCAAAACGATGACCTCATAGTGGTTTGCATCTCTCACTTTACATTTGCAATATGATGTCTAACATTTTGGTAGTTTAATAGATAAGAAGCATAAGTTTGACCAAAGCTTAAAACTATTATTTGAGGATAAAGCAGCCCAAGGAAATAGTGTTCCAGCTGAGCTTGAAAGAAATAATAAAAAACTCAAACCTAACAAAAAGACAAGGACTCATTAATTCAAATAAAGTGATAAAAAATATTAACATCTCCCACTTATCACACTTCTGTTCTGCATGATCCCAAATCAGTGTTTGCACACTGTCCTCATTTCTTGTTCAAAGTACTTTTCTGTGCCTCAGGCACAACTGGTTGTACTTCAAATACAAGTTATCTGTAGCCTTGCATCTGAAATTCTCTAATAAACGTCCTTCATAAACAGTGGTTTAATTAACCTTTCCTATGACATCTTATGCTTTATTTTGGGAGTAATGTGCTTATCTCAGCAAGGTCCAGCCTTCGACATTGTGCTGCCTGCAGATAGACTTCATTTTTTCTCTACTTTGCTCCCTGAACTCTCACACATCTCAGATAAATATGGGATCTTTGCACAACCTAGTGACCACAGCTGATATAAAAAGCAGCGCTAACAGCAAGCTTTGCTTCTTCTGCTATTTTAGTACAGCATTTCAACATTGTTCTCTCTATAATCTTGCAAATAGTATATTGTTTCTTCTTTTTACTTTTTCCTCTTTTCCTTATGTCTTTCTGGGGACCTGATAGTCATATTCCTCTTCATACATTTTCTGTTCCAATTTATTCTACCCCGGGACAAAAAATTCCTTTCCTGTGTCCTTCTCCGTGTCCTTCTCTCCAGTCCCTTCACCTTGTCTTTCTTCCTTAGTTTCTCCTGATCATCAACTAAACATCGTCTCCTGATGTTTAGTTTAAAGTTTTTTAGGTTTTGCCTTTTTTTTTTTTTGCTATATTCTAACGTCAGCTATTGCAAAATGAAGAGGTCCTTTCCTTTTTCTTGACTTTTTTTTTTTTTTAACCAAGCAGATCAAAGACCTTCTTCTTCTTTTAATTATCTAAGAACTTACTTTAAAACAGGAACTACTATGGTGGTTTGATACCCAGCCTTCAGGGCATGTGGGGACCGGAGCAGTAGTTGGAATAGGTGGAGCTGTTGCACCCTTTGCCCACTGCTTACAGATATATTTTTGCTTTGTCTCACAGTCAAGAACATCCCATAATCCAGCTGCAGTCCCAGTTCTCATGGCCACACATCCTGGTTTACTTCCTTTATGAGAAACAAAAAACATGTTAGATACATGTTTGATGTTTTATACAGTTTAATTTTTTAAATTCCTACTTAAAATCTTTGAGCAGCACTCATTCCCTTCTTGCCATACAGTAACACTCGTACAGTAGAGTTAGATTTAGGTGTCACCTCACTATTTCACATTTTCCAGACTACCTGCAAATACGTTGAACAGCATGGGCTTTCAAACAGATCATTGTGTGACTCCTTTGGTGAACCCTCTTCCTCCATAAAAAAAAGCCCCCATTAAAAAACCTTACCTTCTATTCCCTGCCTTTTGACCAAAACTTTTATTCATGTAAGAGCTTTCCTGTGTCAGGTTTTAAAAGCTTTTGGTAATTGAGATGGACAGCACTAACTACATTTCCCTTATTTGTATGCTTTTAGTTCCTATGGGGAGCTCCAGGAGATCTGTGAGTATGACCTCCCTTTACACAAGTATTTTTATGTATCTTTCCCAATATATGCTCTTTATCCTATTCCTTATTACAGGTTCAGCTAATCTACCAATCACTTTTTTGCAATTTTATTTTTTTAAATTTTTATTTTACATTTTACAATGTCACTGAAGTTTTTTGAGACATTTTTTAGAGAAATGATCATTTGGAGGGACGTAGTATATCTTGGGGAGAGCAGATTCCCTCATGGCATTTTGAAATGTTGTTTTCTGTGCTTCTACAACAATCCAATTAATGCAGTTTTCTTAGCATCCCAAGGAAAATTTAAAAAAAAAGTATAATCATTTTTGATACTGTAATTTAGTAATTCTAATGTAAAATCCTTATTACAGTTGCTCTCCTCTTCTCCCAGGCTAATATTACCACTAGAGGGATGAGTGCGGGATAGTCTCAGGAGCTGCCTGTAATTCCTGTTTATGAGGAAGAAAGCAATTTTCTAGATTCTAATCTTTCTGAAGATGAGCCAAAAGGTTAATCTTATAAGTAGGTATATCAGTTGTCCTAATGAAAAACTGCAGTTCAAATTGTTCCTTTGACATTAAAAGATGTGTTTTGACAACTGCCAGTTCTTGTAAAATATACCGAAAGCTTAAAGCATGAAATTCAGAGGACATTACCAATGCAAACCCAACTAGAGACCATGACTGCAGAGAGCACCCACCATCTGCTCTCACAGCACCTACCAGGCATTGCTGCATCCCAGTGTGTGAAGGAGACGGCTTCACCATTGGCCCACCTGAAAGTGCCTGGGTCCTCCATGTCAGAGAGACTGAGCCAGAAATATTTCTCTGGCCTCAGCCCAACAAGGCTGGTCAAATAGGCTTGTTCATACCTGTAAAAGGGATTATAATGTTGCACATGAAAACAAAATCATTTATCCAAATCCTACTTGTCTCATCTGATATGAATTTTTTTCTCTTTTTCCTCGCTTCAGACTGAGGGAGAGGACCTTATGATGGGATTCTGACTCTGGATAAGTCAACAAAGAAAAGCGAGAGGGTTTTTTTTTTCAACCAGAGACCTTGCCTGTAGCTTGGATAATTTGCTGTTTGAGATTGTGTTAGAATTGAGCAGTAGTTCCAGAAGTATTTTAGAACATACAGCCTTTATCTATTTAAAAGCCAAGGAAAAGTCATTATCATACCGACTTTCAACTGTGGCTAAATAACCTCCTTCTCCTTCACAAGTGGTGTTTGCTTCTGAAAATGTTGCTGGAACACGTCCAATAAAATAGCAGTAGGTCCCATAACTTCTCCAGCCCTGTAACATGATATCAGGATTTCCATATAACTTTAAAATAATTGGGATATCATGCAGTTAGCAAGCTATACCATTTCAAAATGAATGAAGCACAATAATCATTAAAATTATGAATTAGAAAACTTTTGCAGTGAAATTACAGATTCCTTCTAAGCAGTTTCTGTTAATGGATTAATACAATTTTAAGTAACAGAGAGAGAAAAAACTTCATAATAAATAATAAAAATAATTCTATATGCAAATAATATAAATAATTCAAATAATTCTAGATGATTCTGAGACAAGGTACTCATTTGATCTGGGAAATCACTGTTCTGTTCTTATATACTTACTTTTTTGCAGCCTGCATCAGTAACTTCCTTTTCTCCAGCTATTTGTGATATAGGTTTTCTTTTACAAATGTAACCAGCTTTCTTCTCACAGACATAGTCTGCCCAATAGCCATACTGTGAGGCAGGAAAAAGAATGAAACAACAATGAGATTAAGATGAACAATCTAAAGAAAATGAATAGATTTCTTTCTTGATAATGAAAACTATTCATTTTCTTTCTCCTTTCCTTTTGAAACAATTTTTTTTCCCTTTATCCAATCACCCTAGTTGATAATAAAAATATATCTGCTCACATTCAGTGCAAGGGTAGACTGGGCTATGACAGTGTGTCTATGGCTGGTAGTGATGAGACAGGGTGCGGGGAGCCGGTCCCCGACGTGCTCTGCATGGGCAGTTGTGCCATGCAGCGATGGGCAGATGAGCAGGCACAAGGGAGGTAGCGGGGATCACTGCATGCCACAAGAGGAAATGGAGCAGAAGAAACTGTGTTCAGACGCCTGTTTTATAGCCCAAATAATTTCATTGGTGACTTTCAGATAAACTTAAAGAGAAAATTTCAGCAGTGATGCAGTAATGCTTTAATTTAAAAAAAAAAAAAAATTTTTTTTTTTTTTTTTTTTAGTTACAGGTCATATTTGAGTCTCATCCTTTGTCCCCACATACCTTTTTCTAGCCATTGTCAGCTGCTGAAATAGTTAGGAACATCATTCTTTTGTTAAGAAGGTAGTTTCAATATTAAAATAAAATACGTATTGAATAAAGTTACCTGGCCCTTGATCAGTACACAATCTTCTGGCCTGTTGTTTGTAGTGGATGGCTCTCCCAGGTGCCATTTTGTGTATGTCACTGGTGTACCATCACTCCATTCAAAATACATTTGAACCTTATGATCATTCAGCCCGATCCATAGATTGTCTGTTTTCTCTAAAACATGGAAATACAGAACTAGAAAAGATATCTTATGCCACTGCATCACAGCGCCCTCGAGGTCTAGAACATATAATCCTTTCCATAAATTTATAAAGCATAAATTATTTAGTTGCATCATCATTTCATAAATTAATATTTTCACATAGATATTACAATATGGACAGTATGCTCTAGAAAATTAGTCTGCAATAAAATCCCTGCACTGGATCAAAAAAATTTGCTTCTCTTCCTCATAGCAGTGGGAGAAGAGTAAATTACCATCCTAATGTTAATACACTGTGGTATTATGATAGAACTGTGAATAGTTATTTTTTAGCTTCTGTTGCATTGGTCAGATTTTAAAATACTGTTTTTATGTGACTTGCAATGTAGATATTTTAAGCTTCTTTCAACAAAATGAAAAAAGCAGAGGACCCCTCTACGCCCAGCCCCCCAACCCTAGATCAATTGTTCAGGCAATAAGTAAAATCAGGGTTTTGACAACACCCAAAACTCAGCAGGGGAAGGCTGCCAGCAACCGAATCTAACTTTGAGGCTGGCCCTGCTCCAAGCTGAAGCTGGACCAAATAATCTGCAGGGTTCCTTCTGTCCTAAACCTGTGTATGATCCTATGATTTTTAACGAAAGGAAAGCAAGGAAAATGAAAGGGAAATTTAGGCAGCATTCACAAAAATGAGAAAGAAAGAGAGAAAGAGAGGGAGAAAGAGGAAAAAGGGAAAGAGAAATAGAAAAAGAGGTATGGAAGGATATTTACAATTTCTTCAGTAGTCACTAAACTCGGCTATGATACCAGAATCAAAAAGTATAAGAAACCAAAAATATCCCGTCTTGACTATCTTTCATTTTTCCAGTAGTTAATTAGGGCTTTCACTACCTCTAAGCATGAAAAAAAAAAGCTAAACAGCTAACAAGGACAGAAAGTAGCAACGTGTCCAAAGACTCCTCACGTTTCTGCCAGGGATATTAAAAAGGTCACAGCGAGACCATGCTGATCCAGTGACTTGAGTACAGTTCTTTAGGCAGCCCAGGCAATTCCCCCTGCCTGGAAGCCACTTTGGCTAGCTTTGCCAGTTGTTTCCATGTGGCAGCGTAGAGAGCTAAACTTCTCTTTAGTAGTTTTCTTCCATCGCTTCTGCAGAGGCCTGTGAACCCGCTGAACTGGGTGCTGATTGACCAACAAGGTGCAGAGAGTGACTTAAAACCACACTCTAAGTTCCTCAAATGCACAGAAAGCAGTAGAAATGTGGGGTTTATCCTTATTAAAAAAAAAAAACCCAGCACTCTTTCAAAGTGGAAGTTATATTTCATAATCCTTTCACTAAGAAAGCTTCTCACTGAGATGACTGCTGTCTCCTGCCCTCATGCAAAGCAAAGCACAAGGCAAGACAGTGAAGTCTGCAAGTTGCAACACAAAAGGCATCAGTTTTGAAGCAGAAAGCACCTCACCAGCCTAACACCACTGGTCCTCTGGCTTCTTGCACATCTTTGGCAGCAGTGTTTCACGTTAATACAGTTGTTAGAACTCAATTCAGCTAGTTGGTGCTTCTTACATGCAAACAAAGTCAAAAGCCCCCTCGGAAACACTCACTGTACCCAAGCCGAGACACTATAAAGCTGTGCTCCTCGAGGCTTTGGATGCTGGCCAGGTCACTGTCTTCCTTCTGACAAGAGCTCAAAGCTTCTTCCCATCTTCTGGTCTCCCTGAAGATCTTGTAACAGTGATTTACGTACAGTACCCATCCATCTGGGCAAGTAACAGGCCCAACATCACCTAGGAACAAATATCAGTATCTTAGAGGAGTTCAAATGCCGTGCAAAGGACATTACATCAAAAATATTTTAACTTATTCTGTGCAAAAGTTCTAAACTAAGAATTTTCTTTGAAAATTTTCATTGTAAGGAAATGATGGGTATAAAACATAGTGAACATAAATATGGTTCTAAATCTGGCAGTTTTTAGCTTGAAAAATTAAAGCTTTTAAGTACAAATATTACTTAATACAAATTCTAAGATTCTTATATAGACAAATGTCTGTAACAAATCCATTATTGCATTAATTTTAGCAGCTTCTGTATTATTTAGTACTTATTTGTCAGTTACGGGAAATCAGAAATTATCTGCACCTAATATAGCATGCTTATGAATTTTACAGAGATTAAGTATATTGATAGAGTGAAAGTCATCTAGATAAATTTACGACTAGACATAGACACAGGGAAACACCAACAGGGAAATCTTTATTCACTTAAAATATCTTTTATGCTTGCAATAAGTCAATCTTTTGTCCTTTTGAATTTTTTTTTTACTAATGTCCCTCTCCTGAAAAATAATTTTACGGTTTTTCTCCTTTTTCACGCTCAGTAGTGTGTATATTCAAAGAGGAGGCATGACTAGCAAATCACAGACAGACAGGACAAGTTGGGTAATCTTTGCTTCTACCTGCTTCATTCCATGTGTTATAGGGCTGGAGACTGGCCTAGTAAGGATGCTACGGTTGCAAAAAGCAAACCAGATAAACAATAAAAACTGTTTTTTATAAAATAACAAGAAAAATACTAAGATTTTCCTACTCATCTTTGTCAATGAGAATGATGAGCAATTCAGATAACAGCTTCTACTTTTAATTATAAATGTATATCAACATACCTGAGAGAACCAAGGTAAAATTTTTTTTCTTGCAAACATAACCAAGTTTCTGATCACATTCCAAATTTTGCCATTTTGCATTTGTTTCAGGATTCAAAACCACACAGAGCTTTCCAGATCCTGGAGAGGGGTTTCCTTTGGGAAAAGTACAGGGGGGAAAAAAAAGTTAACTTTTCTGAAATGCAAATAGAGCTCTAAGCTCTAAAATGCACAGGAGAAATCACTCCTGGCTGAAGTGATGATCCCAAAGATCACGTCTTTCCCAGCTTTGGCAAGAACCTCAGTTCTGGTAGTGGGCATGTCTGTGGGAAAAGTAGTATCATTTAAGTGTGTATGCACATGTGACCCACTCACAGTTTTTTTGTTAGAGATGAGAAATGGAAGACTCTATATTTTTGGGAGATATTATTGCTTTCAGAGATAAGATATTTTTGCAATACATAGAAGTTTCTGGCTTATATTGCTGTTTTTAAAAAAAAAAAGTTTTTTCTAAAGCTAAATCAAGAAAAGCTAAAACACATGTTGTTTTGGTGGCTTAATGCCACCAAAGTGTGTGTAATATTCCTTTGGGAATTCAGAATCAAAGTCACAGCTACCTGGAGCCCAGTTTAAGTACTGGAAAGGGCTGCCTCCAATCCATTCCCATCCACTCCTCAAGTCCAGTCTGTTGAGTCCAGTCCACAGTGCAGAATCTATACCTCCTGTTAACTCTAAGTAACCAAAACAAGAGAAAAGATCTTTTAAATCACTTTTCTAATAGCAATAGTCACCAATAATGTCTCTACGAAGACTTACAATTCTTAAAAATCTAACTACAAATAGATGGTGGAATACCTGATAAATTGAAATATGCTGAAGTTTTGATTACTGTAAAAAGCAAAGAAAAACTCTCTCTTATCTATCACCTTACACAAAGTGAGAACAGTTAGATGCAACAGGATAAATTCGGAATGAAAGGGTTTCTCTAATGTAGGCTAAATTATTTTCAAGATTGGAGTAATTTAAGTAGAAATATTGGTACCATGTAAGTATAAACAATAATACTTAAGCTCTTAGAAGTTAAATTCACAGTTAAAAATAACAAGAGTGACTTTTTTCTGTACCGTTCCTTCAGCAATACATGGGTAGGTTGAGCCATGATTTGGGAACTATGAATAAATGATATCTTTAATTTTGACAAATTAATGAAAAAATTAGATGTCAAACTGCATTTGACACAAAACACATCTTTATTTTGTCACAAAGATATTTCTTTTCTTTTACTTTCAATTTCTTTGAAAGTTTGCTTTAGACGAAAAATGAAACTTTCATTTAATTTCCACTTTTTTTTCCCTCTTTTAAAAAAATAAAATACATCAATGAAGCTTTAATATAAAATAACCTTTTTTAATAGAAAGCCAAACTGTTATACTTGCAGGATGCTGAAATACTTTGAATTCTGTTGAAACTTGGCAGTGATTTTGAGATGAACTTGCAAATCCTAAAAGGTTTTTTTTCTTGGCCATTCATATTTAAACCCATACACATTAGCCAAAACCGTATCAAGTAGTCCTGAGCTGAGATGACAGACTGAACAGACCCTGCATGTAAGTCAGGATTTGCTTTACTTCCTTACCTTTAAGGTACATTTGTTCATGAATGTCTGTGACACTCAATAATTCGGCATTTTGCTGCTGGCAGCTCTTCCTGGCTTCATGCCATGTGAGAGCCGATTCAGAGTTGATTTGGTAGTGGATATTTGTTAACAGATCTGTTATCCAGGTGGTGTCTTTATCTGTGAGTAAAAAAAAAAATTATTTGGAGGGTGATAGTAACTCACCCACAGAAAAATGAGTTGCAGGTTCTCCTTATGTGTGGCATTCTCATTAAATGTCATCTGCACTGTTCTTTCAAGAGCACTGAAAAGGTTACAAGTGGGATAGGGAAGGAGGAAGTTAAGGCCTGTAACCCGACAGGTAGAGCTGGCAAATCTTGCCTCCTGTTCCATGAAGGTACATAGTTCAGAAATTACTCCAAGGGCAGTGATTGCATAGAAAAAGATATTGCATGGAGTTCTGTGGCAGAAAACCTAGATACAAAAAAGTATGCAATGTCTCCTCCTTCTCTTTCTGGACAACAGTTCCCAGTGAGAGCTGTGAGAACCAGCTCTAGACCCTAATTTAGCATCAAACAGTTCTTAGATAAATACTCTTCTTGCAAAGAGCTCCTGGATGTCACACAGCTGAAAACCCCGGGCACTGCAATGGCGCTGAGCTGCACTAAGCTCCTCTTCCAATTGTCTTTGCTTCTTTCATGTGTTGAAAAACTATACATGCTCAGTAAAGCACAATACAAAACTGAATCAGATATTTGATTATTCACAAAAGCCAGTAAGAAGTTGAATTAAAAGAACTGAGAGCTGGGATGAGCTTTGAAAGCTTTGAAAATTATTCATTGACCCTATGTCACAAGCCATTTGGGCCCAGTGCCCTAGGTATCTTTGTGGGGACCTGGAAAGCCCATTTGACCATGCATTTTAACCACACCAAAAGCACATTTTGAATTGACTAGAATAACTAGAAAGTGATTGAAGATGTAGAGTAAGGCCAAGGATGTCAGAGAGTTGTCAGGAGGGGTAGAAAGATTGCTTTCCAGGCAATATGAAGAGGGCTTAAAAACATCATGAGTAAAACGTCACATCCTACTTAAGTAAAAAAATGTTGACATGAGAATTATACAGAGTAAAACATTAACTTCATCATTAAGCTTCCTACAGCGCTAGTTTTTGTGCCCACATCCGTTGCAATGGGAGTCCTCAGAGATGGGCTGTACAACAGTGACAGCACACGTCCTGCCTGGGAAACAGTGATGAGCTCAAAATTATCCTGCTGCTCAGCAACACCACCACAATTAGTGGGAACTGCATGCTGCTTTACTCTTTGAACACAGTTTTCTCCACATCTTTATGCAACATGTGGTTTTAATTTGTGTAGAACACTGCAGGCTGTGGCAATGCGTCATATAGCAAAACCATAAAATCGTAGAATGGTTTGGGTCGGAAGAGACCTTAAAGACAATTTAGTTCCAACGCTCCTGCCACGAGCAGGGCCGTGTGCATGGGCACATTCTTGTAAACTACACGTTATTATAAACACATTCATACTCTGCTAGTGCTGGTTTGCCAATACCACATGGAGGGGACCTCTGTGGGAACTGGTAACTTACCTTGTGATGGGCAAAACCCATATCGCTGGTCTGTGTCGTAGTCTGCGGTGGTTGCACACCAGAGCCAGCCATCCGACCGTCCAGCTTCTGTGCAGTCGGCGTACCATTGCTTATTGTACATGAAAGGGAAGACACAGGGTGCCCCGAAAGCATTTCCTAGCAGTGTAAAGGTCTCTGAGAAAACAAAATGATAAGGACGGTATGGAAAATAATAAATGAATGTAAACTGTGAAAAATGTGAAGCCTATGTAAATGGCTGAATTGCACCTCAAAGTGCTTTCCATGTTACCTCTCCCGTAACGATAACAAAATTAATTTCAGCACTTTTTCAGACTTACGCAACTGACACATGTTTTAGAGCAGTGCTATTCTGATGTAAAGTAGTATTTCATAGATGATGTCTATGACTAGATTTTTCTTCTGACTAAGATGATTTTACAAACTGTTAATAAAGTTCCAGAGCTCTACCCTAAGATACTACTATTTTAAACAATGTTAAGATTTATAGAAAAAGCAAAAGAGGAGGAACTAATATATAGGTGTCCTGCTTCCTGGAAAAAGTAAACATCATATTAGACAATCCTTCTCTGGTCTTATTCCAGTGACCATTTAAGTATCTCCCATACAGTGGAGCAGCTCCCACATGCAAGGCTTGGGGATTAATATTTCAAATATCCTCTAAGGCGGTTTTTAGCACATTCATTCTGGATGTGGGAAAGACATTCAGAACAATCAGACTCCAGCTAAGAACAAAGAGTAATTACACTGGTAATTGTAATTATGCCATGAGCATCCTCATNACTTGATCATAAATATGAAATTAAATTCAAGGCTAACTCTCTCAATATACTAATTATCTAAAACTCTGGCAGTCGCCAGAGGAATCAGAATAGTCAGAGCCAAAGATTCAAAACACTAACACTCACAAAGTGCAAAGGATAACAGAATCAATTTTCTGTACCTTCATATCCCTGGGAACATAAAACATCCATGGCCCCATAGATCTTCCAATTATTCTTTGCACTCAGCCCCTTCTTTAACAAAACTTTATCATGTTCTTCATTGCCAGGACTGAAAAACAAATCTTCTCCTTGGATTGCGAGGAGGCTTTCATTTCTGCATTCCCACCACTGGAGCTCACTGGTTCGATTACATGGATACAGGGAGATCACAGCCTGATCCTCCTTCGCTGGCACCCCCAGGCACAGGTTCAGTCTCACACTCATAAGCTGGTGATCAGTGATCCACCTGAATTTTTGTGATTCATTGTCTTGATGGCAAGTGGCAGTTCTAACTGACTGTGCAATAGAAGCCTGGAGGCAGAGCTCGTTGACTTCATTATATATTAAAAATGTTTCAATGCCTGTAAAACAAAACAATAGAAAGTGAATGGTTAACATAGACTATATGTGTAGTGGATATGTGACATGATTCTGCTTCCTATTCACATGAACAAGGAGGCATTGCATTCATATGAGATACAAACACGATGTTTTTGAACAGAGTCCAGTGCAACACCAATTTTACTGATTAAAAAGCAGTAAAGTGGACAACAAGATATGTATTTCTTTATTTTATGTCATCATACCATGGATTAACGGGAGTCAGCAGCATCAGCAAAAGGAGCACAGCTTGTTGGATTGATTTACATCAGTCTCATGAATTCTCTCAGTCACACTGCTTTCACCTTTACCCTGTCTCCATCTGCACAGCTTTGTAGACCTCTGACCTCTACTAATTTCTCTCATCCTGACAGATCTTACAGGTCTCCTAGTGGAGTCAGAGCCATCTTTGCCAAGCCATTTGTCTTCCCCCTCTCAAATCCACACGTATAAATGTGGGTGAACACCCCTGGGCCTCACAGGGGGTACTCTGGGCTCATTGGCCCTGCTGACCTACATGGTCTGCAGTATCAACTATGAGCCATTGCACTATAAAACTAGGACTGACATTGGGAAACCAGCGTCAGTCTGAGAATACAACAGACACTGGATAGTAGTGGTATTTGACAACACTTGGCAATGTCAAAAGGCTGGTGGAAGTTATAAGGTCCACCTGTAACAGAAATTGTCCCCTCAGCTTTCCAGATAGTTTCTCTGATCACATCTAGAGTGTTGGCTCCAATGTGAAGTAGCAGTAGTGACCTAATTTCAGTCCTACAGTGAGTTTATCAGTAGCAGTAGTGAATCATGCTTATCAATTTGCTCTGATGCTTTGTGGTGTACTTTGTGACCCATCCAGTTGCATTTCCCTCCAAAGCTTGTGGGATTCATAATCCATTTTGGTCCCTGATAAATCTCTTGATCATTTGGTGTCACACATAATTAAAAAGTATTTTAAAATCTAAAGGAATTTCATTTTAAAAGCCTGCAAAACTTTTAAATCAGTTTAGGTAATATACAGTACAGTGAAAACAGCTGTTCTGGTCTGCCATGATACCATAGGCAATAAAAATAAAAAAAAAAACCACAACAAACCAACCAAAACACATACTCTGAGGCAATCCGTAACAAACAGTTTTACTCAGGAGCTCCAAGGCTGAAAGGATTTAACCTTAAACATTCAGGTTTCCAAAAGCCATCTGTTTAACACCTACAGTAGAAGTGCAGCTAAAGGGATGGCAGTAATAGTGTTACTGCAACTCTACAATAACTTTACTAAAGTTAATCCAACTTTATTTCACACAAATTTTACTTCATCTGCTTTATCAATCCCAGTGTATTCAGTGAGTCTGTTCAAAAGGCTGAGTGAAAATAAACTTCTTTGTAAGAACTAAATCCCTCTGGATTACACAGCCATCATCTGTGAACATCTTCATATCCTCCAAATAGTTCCACATTCCTCCACTCCTTGAGTTTTTCCTGATTGATTTTGCTAAAATATATTTATTTTTAAAAATTAAGCATATTTTATTATTTTCTTAGGTCTGATCTTTTGCGGTTCTTGAAATTATATTGCCATTATATATGAATAAAATCGTTAAGAATGCANCCAGCCCTTTCTCAGCTCACTCATAGTGTTTTTCTTTCTTGAGGATGCAATTTCATTTTAACGTACTAGAGTTTATACTCTCTATTAACAACGTACTGACACAGGATGCTGAGGTATAGTGACTTCAGAGAATACTTCTATGTAGTATAGGAGTAAGTATGTGTGTACATATGTATACTAATATACAATAAATATTTAAAGAATTCTTATAAGACTTATAATACTTGCAGTATTAATCTAC
>VXBO01001121.1:134000-239054 GCA_013400135.1 Rhinoptilus africanus
TGCAATAGAAGCCTGGAGGCAGAGCTCGTTGACTTCATTATATATTAAAAATGTTTCAATGCCTGTAAAACAAAACAATAGAAAGTGAATGGTTAACATAGACTATATGTGTAGTGGATATGTGACATGATTCTGCTTCCTATTCACATGAACAAGGAGTCATTGCATTCATATGAGATACAAACACGATGTTTTTGAACAGAGTCCAGTGCAACACCAATTTTACTGATTAAAAAGCAGTAAAGTGGACAACAAGATATGTATTTCTTTATTTTATGTCATCATACCATGGATTAACGGGAGTCAGCAGCATCAGCAAAAGGAGCACAGCTTGTTGGATTGATTTACATCAGTCTCATGAATTCTCTCAGTCACACTGCTTTCACCTTTACCCTGTCTCCATCTGCACAGCTTTGTAGACCTCTGACCTCTACTAATTTCTCTCATCCTGACAGATCTTACAGGTCTCCTAGTGGAGTCAGAGCCATCTTTGCCAAGCCATTTGTCTTCCCCCTCTCAAATCCACACGTATAAATGTGGGTGAACACCCCTGGGCCTCACAGGGGGTACTCTGGGCTCATTGGCCCTGCTGACCTACATGGTCTGCAGTATCAACTATGAGCCATTGCACTATAAAACTAGGACTGACATTGGGAAACCAGCGTCAGTCTGAGAATACAACAGACACTGGATAGTAGTGGTATTTGACAACACTTGGCAATGTCAAAAGGCTGGTGGAAGTTATAAGGTCCACCTGTAACAGAAATTGTCCCCTCAGCTTTCCAGATAGTTTCTCTGATCACATCTAGAGTGTTGGCTCCAATGTGAAGTAGCAGTAGTGACCTAATTTCAGTCCTACAGTGAGTTTATCAGTAGCAGTAGTGAATCATGCTTATCAATTTGCTCTGATGCTTTGTGGTGTACTTTGTGACCCATCCAGTTGCATTTCCCTCCAAAGCTTGTGGGATTCATAATCCATTTTGGTCCCTGATAAATCTCTTGATCATTTGGTGTCACACATAATTAAAAAGTATTTTAAAATCTAAAGGAATTTCATTTTAAAAGCCTGCAAAACTTTTAAATCAGTTTAGGTAATATACAGTACAGTGAAAACAGCTGTTCTGGTCTGCCATGATACCATAGGCAATAAAAATAAAAAAAAAAACCACAACAAACCAACCAAAACACATACTCTGAGGCAATCCGTAACAAACAGTTTTACTCAGGAGCTCCAAGGCTGAAAGGATTTAACCTTAAACATTCAGGTTTCCAAAAGCCATCTGTTTAACACCTACAGTAGAAGTGCAGCTAAAGGGATGGCAGTAATAGTGTTACTGCAACTCTACAATAACTTTACTAAAGTTAATTCAACTTTATTTCACACAAATTTTACTTCATCTGCTTTATCAATCCCAGTGTATTCAGTGAGTCTGTTCCAAAGGCTGAGTGAAAATAAACTTCTTTGTAAGAACTAAATCCCTCTGGATTACACAGCCATCATCTGTGAACATCTTCATATCCTCCAAATAGTTCCACATTCCTCCACTCCTTGAGTTTTTCCTGATTGATTTTGCTAAAATATATTTATTTTTAAAAATTAAGCATATTTTATTATTTTCTTAGGTCTGATCTTTTGCGGTTCTTGAAATTATATTGCCATTATATATGAATAAAATCGTTAAGAATGCAATCTTTGCTTCCTTCTCTGTCCGTTTTTTTTCAGCCAGATCCCGCCCTTATCTTTTGCCTGCCACTAAGATCTTCCCCACCTATATGTCTGTTACACACATATAGGTACTGCCGCACAACCATAAAGCATGCAGAAATGCCGGAGGACATGGAAGACCTTTCACAGACACTTTTACAGGAGAGAAGCAGGAGGCACTTACCCGCCAGCTGGAAAGCACTGTGAGCAAGAGAAAGAACAAGCAAGAACCCGAAGAACATCCTTGACAACGCCATTTTCTTTTCTTCCCTTTACCAAAAGCCATGTGATGGGAGTTGCTGGCAGTAAAGTGCTGCTGAAGAGAGGACAGTGACCAGTCCTCCTCAGTTTCAAAGGCTGGATGGAAAGCTCTGAGTGCTAAATAAGGAAATATTCGGTCACATGCCACATTTCAAAAAAAAACAAGACCACACAGCAAAAATTTTGCCTTCGGGACAGAATGAGTTCTCGCTGAGGGCAAACCGTGCTGCCTTGGGAAACAGGTGATACACAGAAGGCTCTGTCTCAATACGTTCCTGCTGTCTCTCCTCAGGAGACATCTGGGGAGCTCGTGGGATCAAATCAATAGCGAAATACCAAAGATGGAAATTCAGCCTCAGCTTTTAAATTTTACACCTTTAATTGCGTAGTGAAAAAATACCATCAGGAAAATATGTCAGTCTCATATTTTCATGGGTGAGATGAGGCAGGATTGAATTTTTAAAGGAATTAAGTGAAATTCACTCTGCAGGACATTATAAACTTTTCTTCCCTTTTAAGTGAGATTACCATTGTCCTACTGACCTTCATTGCTGCATAAATGCAACTAGGAGACCAGCACCCAGAGCTACCTAAAAAATGGCTCACTTTAAAAACACTCCACGTTTTTCTTGTGAAGTAGGTAAATCTTGTCAGCCAGTCACAATTTCATGAAATACCATGTACCTCTTCTTAGCCTCAGGAGCAAACACTCAGCAGCTTACATTCCTAAACGTATAGGTAGAAACTTGAAAGAAACAGCACTCCTCTCCTCCCCGCCATATACTGTCCCTATAACTGCATAAAAGCCTGACTTTATCACAGTAGATTTCCAGCATGGAAATATTTTGTTTTGTTTAGAAGAACTGGTAAATGGGAAAAAAAAAAACCAATCTGTGGTGTGAAAATATCATTTGAAGTGCAGTAACATAGCTGATTAACACCTGTAGGAAAAATGCGACAGCAAGAAAAATTGGCATCATCTCCTGTTTGTTGCCAAGATGATTGCATTTCCTAAATACAGGATTTGTTCCTACTTGGATGCTCAGCAGAAAGACAATGCAAAAAAGAGAGTTAGTTCCCTAAGAAACTCTACAGGATTAAAATAAAAAGGAGAAATTGAATTGTGAAATAAGAAATTACAAGGAAATGCAAGGTGCAGATGTTAGGAAGTCAAAAGCAAAGTTAACTGAGGGGTTTTTTTTTTTTCAGATGATGACAAAATATACCAACAACAATAAAGTCAAGAGCTTTTTCTGGAAGAGGCATTTCTAGTATTTTTAATCAGCTGCCAAAGATCTTGCCTAGAAAAAGCAACAGTTTTCTTTGACATGAACTGATTTGTCTTAGACTGAAGCTTTTCCCTACAGCATGTGGCCTATCTAAAGATATATTGTCATTTATACTGCCAGGAGTTTTAACAGCCTTGTTTTATGCTGGATCTCATATGGCATGAGGCCAAGAGGAATTCCACTTTCTTCTCCATTGGACATTGTGCAATAACCAAGAAGCAAAAAGGGAACTGTCCCTTTTCTTCCCCCTCCTCTGCGCCTCAAGCCACAGCAGAGCCAACCACAGCCTGGCAGTAAAACAAAATTGGTTCATTAAAAAAAAAAAAAAAAGAAAACAAACAAACAAAACTAAACACCACGCCCTTGATAGGAATCCCTTCAGCCAGGTTGCAGACCAGTTTTAGGACTAAAAATCTGAACAATTTGTAACTGTATACTTGGTACTCCAAACACTCCTTGTACATTTGCACCTTTCCCAGAACGGCCAGTACAGTGGATTTCAGAGTGCTGTGCTAGTTCCTGGAAAGGGATGTCTGCTCAAGGCTGTTGAAATCCATGAGCCCAGAGACCAAGTACGAGCAAAGCCAGAAGAGCAAACCCCACTGCATCACCTGCACCCGACAGCCCCTGACCACCATGAGCTACCAGATGCATACCGCAGGGAGCACCCTGCGGGAGGTGGCACTGCCTTCTTGTTCCTTGGCACTTCAGAAATGTGGCAATGTCAGGCACCTTCATCTCTCTGCTGCTTACTGGTATAGCACCAGCACAAGCTGCATGCAGCCATAAGGGGCAGGTTAGCCCATCACAATCTTGAAGGTCAGGAGCTGGGCTAAAAGCTAAGTTGTAGTCCCTGGTATGAATTTAGTCAGTTCTCTGTTACCTCAAATTCAGTTCCTAGATGCTAATCTCATAAAGAGATTACCAATAGAGTAAAAGTTGACTTGCTAAGAATTCCCTGGAAAGCCTACTGAGTTCGTTAAACTTCTGCTTACTCAAAGATTAAGGGGAAAAAGAGCAGCACAATATCAACAGCACCCTGTACCACAGCCTATCCGATGAGTCTAAATGAGTAACAGGTGAAAGGGAACATGCAATTGTTGCTTTGCAGGTGATAATTTGCAGATAACTACTGCCAGGTGTTCCCAGACAGCTACAGGGACATAATGTGCTTCAGGATCCTTCAAGAGCAAAGATCCTTTAGGATTTGCTCCGCTGAAAGAGCAATGCCTACCTAGGTAAATCTTCCCCCTGCACTCAGCTGCAGTGGCTGAGAGCAACTGATGCGCTCCTGCACCCATAGACCAGCCCATCAGGCGCTGATTGCAAAGGGGCTGCTCTTGTGGGTTAGAGCATTAATTGGTCTTGCTGTACTAAATTTAGCTGAATATTTCAGTACAGAGGTGACGTGAGCCTGTATTATCTCCTATTATTCTGAGTAGGTTCTAACAAGGGTGACAGGTACTGTTTGTCATCCTTTGTAACCCTTCTCTTTCAGGCTGATAAAGGCATCTGTTTAAAGCTGCTCTGTTTATTAAAAGTTCAAACAATAAGATCCAAGCAGGTCAAAATAAGAACTAACTCAGGGAAACATACCCCTGGACTGAAAATACCGTGGCTGCTGCATTGATTTTCTTGACTTTTGTACATATCTAGTGAAAGCAACTGCAAAGCATGGAGTAATTAAGCAGAAAGGCAACTTCATCACAAAAGGGAAAACAGAAAGATTTCCCTGGGGAAAAGCAAGTTTGAACATTGTTTGAGGAAGGATATTGTTTCTTTATTAATGTTTTTCTGAAGAATGAGGATTTATATTCATTCCTTGTGAATAAATGGTGTTGCAAAAATAAGTAATTACCAGAGAGTCTGAAAAGGGCACAGTTATGATATTTTCACATCTTAAGCCCATTATGCGCTGCTAGAGACTACATGTGTGGGTACTACAGACAATAGACTTTCTAAAAGCACATTTAGTGACAAACAAACACAAAATGAAACTTTAAATTTAAAAAAAAAAATCCTAATATGGAATTATTAAATGGATCTTCACTAGTTAGCAAGGGAATCCATGAAAAGTCTGCACTTTATTTTTATCCATATTAGGAAGTATTAAATTAACTAAACTGAATTTTTAAGATGTCAGCAAGTTTTGGGGGGTAATGAAAAGCCATTTGTCATAAAATTGGCTTATATTTTCTTCAAAAAATGATGTGCATATTTGAGATGAGAGGAATAATTTGATCCATATGATCTAGTCTTTATCATGCTAGCAGCAACAATGCAATTAATAATAAAAATATGGCCATGTTGTTTTTGCATCTAGAATTTATTATATATTAAGAAAAAATCATGTACTCTCTAAATTTACTAGAAAAAAAAGGAAAACAAAATGCACAGAAAGTATAGTTCCAGGAAGTAACAGGATAATGCAGAGAAGGTAGAAATACACCAAATTTTCTTATTTTAATCTTCAAAAAATAACTTAGTTGTGGAAGAATGGTCAACAATGTTAACTACTTTGAGAAAGTATAAAAAAATAGAGCAAGGAAAGGATGCATACTGAAATTAAATCAGCTTTGTCTTATGTGCTTATATTCAGTCTGAAGGACCAAAAAATTTCATGTAGCAACACTAAACCATTAATGGTAATCTCCAAGAAATTATGCAAGGCGCATAACATCTTAGAAGATCAGAGAAGAGATTTACACATACTTAGATTTAAAAATAAATTTAATTTGGTTTAAAATGGGGAAACTGTGGATCACATAATTCAGTAAAAGGATTGTGAGAAATAGCATTGCATTTTGACTGCTATGAAGAGGTGTTTCTTTAGTACCTGCATTGCTAATTGTCTTATTTTTTTGGCAGTTACCAGAAAGTTATTAGATTCATACATTGTATGCTTGCGCGGCAAGAGTAAGAAAGATGTAAATGTAACCCTATCGCTCAGTTCAAGAAAGCCTTTTACTAAAATAAAAATCCTGATAATCTTATCTTTCATCTATCTGGCAGGTGCCATTAACAAATAGCAGTGATCTTATCTTGTACAGGAAGAGCAGAGGAAGCATGTTTCAGACCCAAAAGTTTTCTTTATCTGATAGGATCAGTTCATTTATATATTCCCTTTTGAACTCTGTGAGTTGGTATACCCTAAAACATGCCTTGAGTAACATAAGCTGTTGGCTGAGCTGCACTTTTACAGATTTGACACAGAAAGCCACCGGATCATTATCAGACCCTCATTTCTTGAAGTGTTCGGTATCAGCCCAGCCTGGTTTCATAAACAATTTGTGGGGACAGCTGTAGCTAAAACATCTTTAGGCCTTGCCTAAACATACTCCAAATTAACACCTTAATTCACTACATAACCACTTCATTATCCCATCCATAAAATCATATGTGGTTCCTCCCTTATTTCTGATATACAAACGAAAAAGACCTGGAGCACAAGTCTTATAAGGAGCGGCTGAGGGAGATGGGGCTGTTCAGCCTGGAGAAAAGGAGACTGAGGGGAGACCTTATCACTCTCTACAGCTACCTGAAAGGAGGGTGTAGAGAGATGGGGGTCAACAGGCAATAGGACAAAACGAAAAGGCTTCAAGTTGCACCAGGGGAGGTTTAGGCTGGATATTAGCAAAATTTTTTACACTGAAAGGGTTATTAAGCATTGGAACAGGCTGCCCAGGAAAGTGGTTGAGTCACCATCCCTGGGGGTATTTAAAAAATGGGTAGACATAGAGTTTAGAGAGAAGGTTTAGTGGTGGTTTTTGTCAGAGTTAGGTTGGTGGTTGAACTAGATGATCTGAAAGATCCTTTCCAACCCAGGCAACTCTATGATTCTATGACCCTTTACTATCTGTGCCTTTTAGGAATCTGTTTTCCTTTTGTAATAAAAAAACACTTTCAATAGAGGGAGAAGACTTCTCAAGTGCAAATAATGTCAAATGTGTTAATTTTTCTCTTTTAAAGGAATACCATAATCCCAGAAAGATGCATAAGAATTACATGACATCTGGGCAGATGCAGGAAGAATTTAGTCCACAGGAGGGAAGATTGGAGCAAGACGTGATAACAGTCTGCAAACATGTAAAATGTTGCCGCGTGAAGGAAGGTAATAAATTATCCTACGTATCTACTTGGGAAAGGACAAGAAATACAGGAAAAGAAACAATGGAATAAGTTTAGCAAGGGAAAAAAACTTCTTAATAGTAGAATGAAGTACTTGGATAGATTATTTAGTGAGAGACTTAAAAACAAAATAGGAAAACATTTGTCAGAAATCAACCAGACTCACTTGTCTCTCCTTTATCAAAAATAGTCTTCAGAGCTTTGCAGTTTACCTTTCTATTTCTAGAAATTTAGAACTGTTTTACAAGTTTCGGGTCATTGTGAAAAGAAAGATAATTCTGACATTGATTTTCAATTTAAAATGATGTAACCCTTAACTTCCATGTTAATTTTGGTTTTCCTCATTGGAAGAGGTCTTGTCACCCATTTTGGATACCTATGACAAAATAAGCCGTTAATGTCCTCTGTTCTGACTCTCTTCTGTATGTGGCACTGGGAAGTCCCAGGACGTTGATGTGCAGTTCAGTACAAGTGAGTCCTGGGCACCTGGGGAACACTGGGAAAGACCATGACAACAGTTGAGTGACTGCTACTGAGAGCTGCCACGAGTGGCCCGTCCAATTTGGCAGCCTCTCGTCTGCTTTACCAGGCCCACAAGGCACTAATGCTAATCTAGGGAAAAATAAAGGGTCTGTAATTCCTCGGGCCAGTCACATAACCAAAGGGACACAGGCTCAATTGAAAAAGCAAGCAAATTTGGTGAAAAATAAAACTCAACCACCTTTTGTAATGTCAGCAAGATAAAAGTGAAGGGTGAAGGAGAGCAGATTTCAGGCTGAGCTTCACCAGCAGCCTGAGTCAGGCCTGCGACAGCCTCCCTGTGTCCTGTGCCCAGCTGGGAAGGGTGACCCTCACCCTGGGGCTGTCACTGGCTCCTTACAGAGCCCTTTCAGCATCCTAAGGTAGCAGAGATATAGTTCTTTTTTCCTTAATGTGCTGAAGCATCCCATAACAAGATCGAACTAGACCCAGCGCAGGTGTGGGGTGGGAGTGAGAGATAAAAAGCTCTGGTGTGAAGAGCGCATCTCTATCACGTACCTCTATCATACATCTGGCATGAAGGTCCATTGTGCAACATCACCCTTGAGTTCACAAGGGATGGTGATACCTAGACAAGCTCTCCTTGGAGAGAAGAATTAGCTGGCTCTTGAAAATGTTTCTTATTTTCCACAGGTTTGGGGTGTTAAAATGAGAATAGCATGCTAAAACGAAAGAGTAAACTACAAAGGCAAAGTCATCATCAGCCTGATAGACGTCTGAGTGAGCACCAAGAGCTCAGGAGGTCTCAGCCCTTGTTTCCAGAGACAGGGCTACAAGCGCTGCTGCATTCAAGGGAAGGCAGGCTTCCATATGGGAGGCTGCACCCAAGGGTGCGTGTCACAGCTACAGGCATTGCCCATCCCTGCCTGATGACCAAAGAACACTTGAAACTGAATATTTTGGCTGAGGTACAGCAGACCAATGTATGGTCTGTGACTGCTGATTTACAAATGCACTCATCAACCTTTTGTACTACCTTTTAACTACTTCTCGTTAACTGAGCCTCAGTAATCATTAGAAATAATCAGCATGCATCTTTAGACTATTGTTTAAATAATGGATTGTGTAAGAAAAAAATAACTGATCCAGCCATACTTCCTGGATAACAGTATATAGTTATAAAAATAACTGGGAAAATGCCTGTTCTATATATTATCTCTGTGATGAGTCATTGTTTTCTTCCTTAGCTTTATCGCTGTTTCCTTCCGTATAAAAAGAACATATACCACTTTCCAGAAAGAAACAATCTGAAATATTTTCCATGGGCTAATACTTCAAGAAGCACCTGGACAATGCTCTTAGTCATATTGTTTAGTGTTAGTTAGTCCTACAAGGAGCGGGGAGTTGAACTCAATGATCCTTGTGGGTCCTTTCCAACATGAGATATTCTATGATTCCATGATAATTTTCTACACCTTTTAAATCCCTTTCTTTATGTTAATTCTCTACCGTATCTAAGTGCAGCATTTGACTTGAATATTTAAGAGAAGCATATTGAACAAAAAATGTTGGCAGAAAATACATTTAAGACTGTTTTCTTCCCCCACTACCTGCAGATTGGTGAGGTCCAAAACATGATTTGAAATATGGGTAACAAGGACATGTAAAAAATACCACATCTGAAAAATGTCCTAATGCCAGCTGCCCAACAATAATTCATGCCCTGACCTACCTGTCATTCTAAATGGCAGTGGGAGGCACGTAGTAGTAAGTAAAGTTGCTTCACACCAACTGGTAAGGAAGACACTGTAGTTCTTCCCCTCCTCATGCACCTTCCAAATACAATAGTATCAAACCTATTTTCTGAAAGAGGAAGGAAATTTCATAATTAACAGTGCAGAAGGAGACAGAGAGGACATTCACATGGACTGTTACTAAGCAAATCTCTTAACTACAAAACTATAAAAAGATCTGTAGGGCTTGGTTTCTTTTTTTTCTGGGAAGTTACACACATTAGTTCACGTAAAGAGTAAAAGGAGCTCTAAGGGCTGGCTTTAATCTGAAACAGTTTCCAGATTTATTTGTTATGAGAGGCATCTAAATCTATCACAGCTCTTCCAGGCATAGTCTGAGCATTGTAATACCACTGCAATGCAATTTGGTCTTCTTTTAGTTCTTTTGGGGGTCTGAATTTATAACACTATGAGAGCAGAAAGTGGTTTGCCTAAGGCTCAGTCATCAGTTCAGTTTACCTACTTCTCAGGACTGCCTAATCCTGAAGTTATCATTTGAGCCTGAACATGCCCTGGGCACACTAATTTAGTCACACCGTTTGTGCAAAATTGCCTGTTTTGGAGAGAAAGTAATCCATATTTAGACAGTCATCTGAGCTCCACTAATGAGCTTGAAAGGAGCTGCAGGGGTGATGGTCATGGTTTGGATTTATGATTCAGATCCCGTTTGCAGGACAAGTTTTTTTTTGTCTAGTTTGTGCTGACAACGCAAATCACACATGCCACCGGGAGCTGGGGACAGGGCTCCAGGTCTCCTTCAGCCAAGCCACCAGCCATGGGCATGCAATTAGATGGGCCTTCCTCTTGCCTCTTCTCTCTTTGACTCACCCACTCCTTGCTGTGTGGACACAAGAAGAGCACTGCACAGTGTCCTCACCTAAGGTAAGACAGGCACCACATTTAGGGAACTTCAAAGGGTTTAGATTCAACTTCTTGTACCCACTGCTGGTCTTCCACAAACACCTTTCCTGTTAGAAAGCAGACAGTCAGTAATCTACAGCCACTGCTAGGACCATGTAACCATTTTAAAAAAGACTTCAGCAGACAAGAGCACAAAATGCTGGAGGCATCGAATACTTCTTGTTGAGTCCTGCCTTCTCAGGGAAGATGTAAACACCTAGCATAAATCTACCAAGCTGTTTTCTGGGGATTTATATCCCAAGCAAAATGTAGAGACAGGGAGAAGCACCCAATATACCACTTAGCTCTCCTCTAAAATGAAATCTGAGAAAAAGTGAGAAAATGGAGAAAAAATTGTTCAACCTGGGCATTTCAGACAGGGAGGCTGAATTACAGCCACTGGTGTCAATAGCCTTGGGAATTATCTAATGCAGAAAAAAACAACCAGGTTCTCCTGTGCATTATTGACCAAAAACTATCAATTTCTGCACTAAAGCATAGGCAGAGAAAGAGGAAACTTGGAACTTGCAAAGCTGAATCTTGCCATTCCTATCTCTGCAACTAATGAATGTTAAAAGATGGAATAGGAAGTGAAAAAAAACTAGGAATGTAGGAATAAGCTATATGTAGAAACATCCATTTCACAGACAGCTGTGAAATGAGCTGGTCATCTACAGATGGATTTCCATGGACAAAACCAGAATCTCTATAGTGACTAAGAAAATTTTGCACAAACCTGCCCTGATTTTCAACATATTCAGGCACATAAAAAGTTAAAGATTAGTGTGTCTGTTCCCAGCTCTGCCCTTATGCAACCTGTCAGACTCTCCTCCTTTCCAATCAAACCATACATCCTCTAATTTTTACATCTGCACAATGTGATGGTGTTGTGAAGTCTAACTGACATCTATAAAAATGTTTTCATCTCCTCAGATACAAGACCTTGTGTCATGATACACAGCATTAAAAGCTGCTATGATGGTCTGGACTACCTCTAGAAAGCTGGTAAGCCTTGGTCAATACTTCAAATTCAAGTCACAGCCAGTTCCCAACTAAAGGACTATCCAAGGCCGCATTCTCTGCAGCCAATGTCACGCTTTTTTTCAGTTAACACTTATCTCTAAACATTTGTCTAAGTAGGCACATCATCCATCAAAGTACACTTTTCTGGATGCTGTTCATATCACTGCATGTACAGACTGCTCTTAACTTAGCTGAATTTCCATATTTATGAAGCCAATGTGCATTTGAAATGAGCTTGGGCGCCTGCCCACATTTTTAGTAATCTCACTCTTTTTCTTGGCAGCAACACAGTCTATCAAACTTAAGGCTGTTCTGGAAAGCTTCAGTGCAGAATACATTTTCCTTGTTATTTTACATGAGGCAGTGTCACTGCATTCATGAGCGCAGATCTTCATACCAAAACATGTGCGTGCAATGTTTAAAGCACTCTCTTCATTTCGGTAACATTTTGCCAGCTGCTTCATTAGGAGGCACATAAACAATGGAAGATGAGCAAATATTTGCAAGATCATTTCCTATACTATCAGCATCAATTAGTTCTGCACAAGTTCTGCCCAACTTTGCATAAAACAACTGTACAGATTAAAGATCAAAAACAGATGTGATGTTTGGGCTGCAGGATAACCCATCTATTGTTTTTATCTACTACATATAGCTTCTTTTTTTTTAAAGGAAGATGAATTTGATTAGTCTTAACACAGAGAGACGGGAGTATTCAGAGAAATTTACAATTCTCAGTAAACAATGCTGAAAGCGAGACAGGTTTTAAGTATATCAGAAAACAACAAATAGTATGAGAAAAAAAAGAGGAACCAAGGAATTATAAGGCAGGCAGACTAACTTGAATTCCTGGAAAGGTGGTGGAAAAAATGGTATTATTTGTTAATCATGAGAGGATAACTAGATAGTAAGGAATCATAGTCAAGCCCTAAGGAAAGAGCACTAATTACCAGTTTATGTTGAACTGGAAAGTGTACTGACAAGGGTTTTAGGGAAAGATTTGGTGCTATTCTGTACATTAATAGCTCGCTAATGGCAAAAGGTGTACTTAATATAAAACTTGGCAAATGAACTTAAACAGTGCTCAGAGTTGTCTATCCTCTATAGATGGATGTTGGCATGTGTCCTTCACCCATGCCAACGAGGACTCCCCCAAAGGGATTTCTAGGTACAGTTTGGCACGTGCAGCATTCAAGGGACTATTCCCCCAAAGCAGTTTGAACACAGCCACCACCAGCCTGTTAAGGAGCAATCAAGAGCTTATTAGTAGCCTAGAAGTAGACTGCTCTAGCCAGTTGTCCTGAGGAGCTGGTGACATTGCAAATCACACTGGTATTATAAGTACAGAAGCTTTGAATGGGTTGCCCAGGGGAGGGGGGGAAGTTTATAAGAGGTTGTATCTATCAGCAGCTGCTTAGTTTTAGCTGACACTGCCTTTGAGCAGGACCTTTGCAGTTCCCTTTTTCTACTATGCATATGATAAAAGCTTCATATTCACAGGATATATAAAATTCTAAGATCTTTAACCTTTAACTTATATTATGCCTTCTATTGTTTAACATTAGAAGAAAGAAACTGCATTCACACTTTTCTTTCAGTGGCGTCCAGAACAAAGGAGAATATGTTTATTCCAGAATGACTGAAATCCCTCCTAAACTCTAAAATTAGATATAGTTGAAGCTCAGCAATCTGAAGTGACACATTGTTTCACAAAACAGCTAGCATGACATGGAAGTGACACATTCCAAGATGAGAACACAGTGTGTCTGTGTACTGAAGTTTTACATACTGATTGGTTTTGTAAGACTCTGAAATAAAATGCAGTGCTGTCAACTAAGAACTTGTCATTGCCAGCATCACAGCAGATTTGCACAGATGCTGTATGTAAGGAATCATTATTGTTGTTTTTGCAATTACCCCCATGTGCAGCATCATCAGCTCTTTGTCCTCACATACCAGGTGAAGCACCTCTCTGATTTTCTGTCCTCTGCTGCCTCTGTCTCTTTGCACAGACAGGAATGGTGTGAAGGAAGAAACTGTATGCATGTGTGCTCCTCCACAGCAATTTGCTTTTGGAGCAACTAATGGTTTCTTACTGAGGGTCCCTGCACACCCATCTCGTCACGAAGAGCTTGAGGAAAACAGAGAATTGGCAAGAAATGTGCAGGGGCTAAGACAGCAACAGGAAGCAGAGGACTGAAAGGTAGATATCAGTCTTGGGAGTGAATCTAATACTGGGAGACAGAAGATAAGTGGCCGCAGGATGATAAACAACATGTACCCACAGCTACTCAGAAATAGGAAAAGGAGGAGAACACTGCTTTCAGCTCCTGCCTCCATACTTTTTTTTCTCAATTTGTTTTGTTTTGTTTTGTTTGTTTTGTTTTGTTGGTTTTGGTTGTGTTTCATGCTGGCATTATAATTAATTTCCTGAGGACATGGGAGCCCAATTGCTTGGAGCCTCACATCTGGTTTGGACGCTGATTTGGAATACCAGCTGCAACTTTTACAACCTACCTGTATTAAACCACTGGTAGAAACTATAGATTTGACAATGGGGCCAAAAAAGGTAACCCTGTATTTGTGGTACCCTGCTGATGAGCCCTGCACTCACCCAGGCCCTGGATCTGGATCGTCTGTGATGCCAGGCACAGCTCCACTGCCAAATTTCTCTGAAGAAAATGTCATGCAACAGACTGGGGAATCGAGCCTTGCACATTTGCAGTCTTGATAAGGACTCCACTCAGTGGTAAATAAAAGATGCTGCAGTTCTTAAGGGCAGCAGGACACGAGGGAAGATGCTTGTGGTCCACATGCCAGAGCCAGAAATGCAAACATGGCATCACCTCGTTCCTATCATCAAGCCAAATCCTTGTGCCCACACTGATCTTTAAACAGTGAGAAAGGTGCCAGAGAGCCATGTGAGCCATGTCTGGCACCCGCTCTGCATCTGAAGGGGACATGAAGGTCCACACCTGATCTCGTTGGCCATCTCAGAGCTACAGCAAAGTCCCTCACTCATTAATCAAGAGCAGACCATGACTTAAATAGACAGACAGCTTTCCCTGAAACACACGAAAAACTGTAAGAATATTTTAAAGCATAGGGTAATTAATTACTTAATTTCATTACTATCTCTGGCCCTTTTTCAGCCACCACAGGATGTTTCCTAAGGCATTACCAGTGGTATGAGATCTTCAGGTCATGTTATCTACAGACAAATTCACAAAATAGTCTGGCTCTTCTAGATATGATCCCAGATTTCTGCCATTCTTATTCTTTATCAGTAACTGTATTTATTACTCACATTGGCATGAATGTGGTTGTTTCATTTCAGGTATTTTTACATATAAAAATGTGTGAGGACTGTTTTCACCAATGTTTAGAAGAGGTCTAGTCCTGTACTTTCTGGGCGCTTATATTTCCTGATGAAGCCCAAACACTGGGGCACAGAGGGATGGCAAGAAACATCCATAAACTAAAATACAGAATGAACTTCATAGAGAATATACAGTAACTGGCTTGTGAAATGAAATACAAAATTGAAGATTCTTGTGTAAGGAGAGACTGACCAGAGAAAGTTTCCTTTAATGAAAGCTATGGTAAAGGATAATACAGGATAATACCACTGTTCTTCATGGAAAAGTGTGAATCAACTTTTTAGTTCTCTGAACTAAACCAGAATAGTCTACTATCAGGCTACTTACAAAAAGAGAAGTATATTTTTTCTTCAAAGTTGCTTTCTTTTAGAAATCATCAATTGAAAAACCATGAGTCAAGCTGTGTTGGCATGAGAATGGGAATTAAGCAGGATTATAGAATGGTTTTAACTCTGAGGAAAAAAAACCAATATGTTTCTTCAAGGACACCAGATCTCTGCCCTCTGATGTAGAGACCACTAGATAATATTTTTATATTTTGGCATTCTGCAAGTTATGCTGCACTGCCCTAAGCTGTTCACCCTGTGGAACATTTAATAGGATGAATTTGTCAAAAAAGAAATTAAAATTTTGAAGTGGTAAGAAAAATAGAGTGAAGAGGACTGCTATCAGAAATTGTTTAGATACATGTGAAGTATCAGAACATCCAAAGGGATTCAATAGGAAGAAAAAAAGAAGCAAGCATGCTGAAGAAATACTAAATACTTTATTTTTTCCAAGCACTGCTGCAATACTATGTTTTTTCTCTGCTGGCTTTCTGGGGAGTTATTTATATAGAAAAATTTTGCAACAGTATACACTGAGTGTACTAGCTAGGTTATTGATAAGTCTCTATGTGGATTGTTTTATGAATGCAAAACCACCACTGCTGGCTCAGGCAATCACTCAGCTGCAAATGTTGAGTCCAAGAGAGGCAAATAAGGAGCCACCACTTGACGTTTGCCAACTCTTGTGCTTTTCATTAAGCACCTGCTTTTGGACACCATGAGGGACAGGAAGCAAGGCTAAACAAGCCATTTCTATGACCTGGTAGAGCTGTTCTTAATTTGTGATAGAAGCCAAATTTGCTGGCTTAATTCAAGTAGACGTCCCTGCCAATTCTGTTGTGTAGGCCTGATAGTGCTCTACATGGATTCATGTTGCCATGGCTGGAGAAAATATCTGACTGAAGATCGGTCATGTAAACATTTTCAATCAGCTCTTTCTGCTGTTCTTTGTCACTTCAGGACACTCTACAGATGCCAGTCTGTTGACCATTTGAAGCAGACTTGGATAAAGTTTAGAAATCTGTTCAGGATAATGGATTTTTTACAAGTGTGTTTGAAAAAGAAATGGATAGATTTCTGGGTTTTGACAGCAAATAGGACTCTACCTGAGTTTCAACCATACAAAAATGTGCTGCATTAAAACTAGTTTCAGTGTATATTGTTTTCTAAACAGCAATTATCCCCCAATTACTCCAGTTACTGACTTAGTACGGGCTTTAGAGGATATTGGCAGGTGCCAAGAAATACTTAGAAATAGTATTCAGGCAGGACTTAGAAATAAGAAATTTTTGGTCATAACCGACCACTTCCCTTTCTTTTGGGCATTGTAATTAGACCCTAAGGTAAACTTTAAGGCTTTTGATTAGCCAAAACGACCTCATGAGCTAAGCTAGGCTCACAAACCCAAGGCAGAAGCCATCATCCTCAAAGGGCAGGGCACAAAACTGAACTTGTTACTGGGTCTTGCCATTCCTGACGATGTCTTGAGTAGCCAGGGACACATTATCAATCCTTCTCTAACATTATTTGCAATGGGCTACTGACCTCTCTCTCAGGAACCTGGTTTCCTAGCCTCTCTAACCCAGTAGGAACTCCTCTGGCCCACACCATGTGCCATCACCAAATGCCAACCAAGGAGGAACAAACAACCTCGCTGGATTTCTTGGGTCCAAGAGCATATTTTGTGGTCATCTACAGCTAGAAGGGAGAGACTATCCCTTTGGTTTTTTCTAATTTGGCGTGGCATGGGAGGCTGCTACAGGGGCACAACGGGTGTGACTGCGTGGTCTTGGAGCATGTCTTCTTCTTGCTCCCTTTGGTACAGTCCCTGCCACTGTGCTATGCAAGGCTAGCAGGGACAGAGAGTGACATCAGTCCACTTCTGGCCAGGGATGAGGGCAGCAGAGAGCATAAACCACAGTTCTTGAGCTGGTAGCACATGATTAGACACCACAGAAACGGTGTTGATGTAGGGTTCTTGTGGCATCTGTGCTTTGATCTCATGTTCGTGGAAAGCTTAAGTCTGATGTGTGTTAGCACTGCCCATACAGCCCACGCAGCCAGGAGAGATGTGCTGCTTCCTAGTGTTGGCCATGCCTCATGCCTGCCTCTGCAACATTTTCTGATCACTTTCTTTACTTTTTACAACAATACAGGCTTTAGCTCATCAAAACTGCATAATCCTGTATACCACTACAGACCACAGGATTTACATTTAAAGAGCCCTCTGAGGTCATTTGGGTGAATGTCTTGCCCAAAGCAGGGCTTCAAAGCTACATACTGCTTCAAAGGTTTCTAAGGATGGTTTCCAGCTGAGTTTTGAGTATTTCCACTACAAAGAATGATATTTACACAGAAAAATGTATCTATGTCGACACACAAAGTGTAGGGACACAAAGAAACTGTTTACAAAATTCACTCTGAATGACACTTTAATTGTTTTAGCTATCAAACGTCATATGAACAATTGACAAAAAAAAAACCCCACCATCCTATGAATATTTGGAGTGATTTATGATAAAATTTTTGGAACTGAAATTATTCTATATTCAGTGCAATTTCAGTCAAATTATAAAAGTGCACAAGAAGAACCGGAAAATTGCTAAAGGAAGACAATTCATAGAACGTGCTTTCCTCTTGTGATTCTTTAGCTGAAAACAACTAGTTTTCATGCACAATTTAAGGATTTCCTTCCTTTTTATCTTATTTCTAGCTTCCTCATTTATTTAAAATCCCTTCCCTATTTTGTGTCACTATGTTAAGTTTTTATGTCATTAAACTTCATGTCTTCAGTAATTATAATGCAGTTATTAGTGGCATAATCAATTCCCTTTCATTTTTAGTCCAACTAGGAATGAACAGCTTCACTTTTATGTGCTCTAAACGTAGCTGCTTTAACAAACAATCAGTTAAGAAGTGAAATGGTCTTTTCTTTCCCAGACATTTGTTATTTTTGCAATGTGTGGAGATTGCACATTTCTGCTTTCCCATTTCCTGTTAAAAATTTGTTGTAAACAGATTTTACTCTGAATAGATCTTAAATTTTTCTTGTTTTTAATTGCATCATTAAGTCAGAGTACACAGCAAACAATGCCCTTAACAGAAGCTTACTTTCAGACAGCAGCCTAACAATCATCCCATGTGGTAACTCTGAAATCAAAAGTGCCATCACCAGTAGAAACGGCTGTTGTTCCCACTGCCCAGTAATAAAAAATAATTTTCTTGCAACATAGAATGCAGGAGAAATCTTTGAGTGGATGAGCATGTGTAATCAAGCCTCATTACTATTCCACCTGCCTCCTGACAGCAGGTCAAGACCTCTTGATTCATCCCACTCACTCCCGCCGCTGATCACAGGCCTTGTACATCCAATATAATTTTTCTTTGTCCTGTTTTTCTTGTTCCACTCTCCCCCACCCTCCCCCTCGCCAGCAAATATTCCCCAGGCTGGCTAGATCCAGCGGGTGGAATTATCAGCACCTTTTACTTTTCCTCAAATTGAGCATGTCCCAGGACACCAAAGGGTTTTTCATTCTCTAACAGGTTTAGAAAAAATTCTCTCCCATTTCCATAGTATCTTTGCAGAGAAAGTGCTTGCCTGTAAGCTTTCTCTCAGTGGCTTCTGGGGTTGCAAAATCGCCCATACAGTTCCTCTGTAGCTGTCTAGGAGAAAACCCTTCCTTTCCATCATCCCAGGTGCTTCCCCACAAGTCCACTTTCTGTTCCTCTCAGGAACACCCTGGTTTCCTTCCCATCCTCTGCAGTCCAGCATGATGCTCCAAAGCTTCCCCCCCTCCCTAACCTGTGCACAATCACCACTCTCAAGGAGAAACCATCTCCTCATCTTTCTAGATGCCTCTGCCCTGTGGAAGACCTCAGGAGTCAGGACAAGGTGGAGAATCACGGAATCACATAATCTTCAAAGTTGGAAGGGACCAACTCCCCTGCTAAAGCAGGATTGCCCAGAGCACGTTACTCAGGACTGCATCCAGACGGGTCTTGAAAGTCTCCAGAGAAGGGGACTCCACAACCTCCCTGGACAGCCTGTTCCAGTGCTCTGTCACCCTCACCGTAAAGAAGTTTTTCCGTGTATTTGAACGGAACTTCCTGTGTTCCAACTTGTGCCCATTGCCCCTCTTCCTGCCACTGGGAACCATTGAGAAGAGTCTAGATCCATCCTCCTTCAACCCACCCTTTAGATATTTGTATGCCATAATAAGGTCTCCCCTCAGCCTTCTCTTCTCCAGGCTAAAGACTCCCAGCTCTCTCAGCCTTTCCTCATAAGGGAGGTGCTCCAATCCCTTAATCATTTTAGTTGCCCTCTGCTGGACTAGATCCAGTATTTCCCTGTCCCTCTTGAACTGGGGAGACCAGAACTGGACACAGGATTCCAGTTGTGGCCCCAACAGTGCAGAGTGGAGGGGGAGAATGACCTCCCTTGACCTGCTGGCCACACTCTTCCCTGTGCAGCCCAGAATTCCATTGGCCTTTTTGGCAACAAGGGCACATTGCTGGCTCATGGGTAATTTACTGTCTACCAGGACCCCCAGAGCTCCTCAGAGCTGCTTCCCAGCAGGTCCACCCCTAACCTATACTGGTGCTTAGCATTCTTCCTTCCCAGATGCAGGACCTTACACCTTGTCCTTGTTGAACCTCACTAGGTTCTTCTCTGCCCAGCTCTCCAGCCTGTCCAGGTCACGCTGGATGGCAGCACGGCCCTCTGGGGTGTCAGCCACCCCTCCCAGTTTGGTATCATCAGTGAACTTGGTGAGGATGCACTCTGTCCCCTCATCCAGGTCTGAAGCAGCCTGTCTTCTTCCTTGATCCTCAGCCACGGCCTTTCTAAAGAACACAGAGTACACAGGCAAATCAGGAACAAACGTACAGATATCCTACACCCTCTGCTGCCTGCCCATCCACCCACGTGCCCTTTTCCCCGGTCGGAATGGCGCAGCTGGGCTTCTGGGGCAACAGTTCCCTTCAGCTGTTCTCTTCTCTTGGCTCTGTTCTACGCAAAGCATGCTCACTCAGCACTTCTGAACCAATTCAAACTCCATCATTTCTACTTTCACCTTTCCCTTCAGTCTCCTTTTGTTTGGACACTTCACGCTCTTGCTGCTATTTTTTATTTTTGTACCATCCTCTTACCAATGCCAGTCTGTTTCTCACTGCATGAGCCCCTATTCCTTCCATTACTGAATGTTATTTCCTCCCATCTCTGTAACCTCTGTCCCATTATTAGCCTCCTCTGGAGGACCACAGAACAACTGCAAGTGCTACATGTATTCCTAACTATTGTCTGTGAAGGAGAATTATGTCAACTAGTTCTAAAAGTAGGTGAGATGAATTTGATCTAGCTGTCTAAATCAAGAGTCTGGATAAAAAGGCACTATAACGGTTGCACAGTCTGCATTCTCCTGAAATGAGGAACCAGAACCACTAGCCATATCCTAAAAATGCTTTACATATCATTATTTAACAGAGAGTGAAATAAAAGTTGTGCCCTGCAGAATGTTGTAGAAGGGAGAAAGCTGGACATGTCAGATAAGGGCACAGCTGTGAAGAGACAAAATGAACCCTAACTGTTCCTGTGTCCGGATAAGGTGACATCAGGACAACTTTATGCTTATGGAGCAGTTCAAACCTTTCCTATTGACCCCAGAAAATCTGGCTCTTGCCCATTGGAATCTGGCCTGAAGGCACTAGTTCATTCACGACTATCTTTCTATTCTGTGTGTTTTTATAGAGCTTTCTCACATTTTGTTCCAAATTACTCTTCACTTCCTTTTTCAGTCTCCTCGTTTCAGAAACGTAAATGACAAAACTAAATACTTCCAGTTCATACACTTCTTTTTAGATTCCTAGTTTAGCCAAGGAACTGCAGCTAATATTTTGTTTTCTGTTCCAAGTTACTAATACTGATATTGTCCTAGAGTTTCTCTATAATTGTTTCTCTGTAAAATGTGTTCCGTTCTTCTTTGTACACCTGTCTGCCACGGCTGTGTCACCAGCTCACATGAAGAAAGTTACAATGGTGAATTCTTCTACAGCTTTTCCTTCCCTAAAGACAGTTACTGCTTCTTCCACTGTAATAAGTTTGCATTTCAGCCATGTTATAGTTTCAATTTAGGGATATAACGCAGTGAAATATTGAGAAAAGATAGGACATACGGGCAGCCCAGCACCTATTTCATACCTCCATATAAGTACTGTCTTTTAACTGAGTACTAGATCTGTCTCATCTGAGGAGCATTCTTGGAGCAGTTCTATTAGCTAGGATTTGGTAGGAAATACAGTGGCAGCCACAGCTTTCCTTCAGAAATCTAGAGCAGGAGAAGAATTTGGAATCAACAACCTGAGAAGAAACAAAAAAATTTGAGAAGAAAAAGCCATCATTTGGTACAAGCCATAGTTTCTTGTAAATTCCCTTTACAGGGCTAGGGGATCAAGATGGGGGTAAAAGCAGATCATAACCAGTATTTCTTGGAACAAATTTTTTCACTGAGCTGTTATTACTCATAGAATCAAGCTATTATAATAAGTAGCAAATAACTATTCACACAACACACTCACTTCTTCGCTCGCCGAGTTCACTCACAGGCAGTCACTCACAGCCACCTGCTCGGAGCAATGTTTGGAAACCAGTCCCAGCTGTATACCCAATTGCAGAGAGCCATACTGGTGCTCCAGGACCTTTTCGGGAGATGTCTGGGAAGTCCCTCAGAGAGTCTGCTCTTCATTACCAGATAGCAGCCACTGCTGTCTTGGATGTGGTCCAAGTTGTACAGTCCTCTGCTAATGCTTCTGTGCACTACTGGCCTTGTACAGTCCCACCAAACTCTTGGTTCAGCTCTCACGGATGCAACAGGACTACTGGTCTATAAAGCTCATCAGTCCTTGGAAACTTTCACAAACTAACTTCTCATTAGCCACCTTTCCTGGCTTTGGCCTATTGTTTTGTGGTAACTGTTTATCTATCCAAACCTATAGATCCTATAGAACCAATTCAGTGATAAAGGGTCTTTCTAGCAAGCGTTAGAATGGTGGATTAAACTTTTTGACCTTCTCAGTGTTGTTAGGATCTCACCTGAAGTACCTTATCTACTAGTGCACCGTTCTGTCAGAAGGACCTATATACTATAGAGCGAGGTCTAGAAGGAAACAGCAAAGCCGATGAGAGATCCAGAAGATGTAGCGCCAGTGAAGTAAAAAGAGAAGAACTAGTGTTACTACCAGAAAAATGTGGTGAGAAGACACGACAAGAGCTACCAAAGATACAAGGATCTGTCTCACAAACTGCTAGAGCAGTATAAGTATAAGTAGTCTTAAATTACAACTCTTTCATTAGATATTTATTAGGGTAAACTTTGAAATGTTGGGCATAAAGAAGCAATGAGACACAGGATGGTAAAGACAAATCACTACTGGTGTTTAAGAACATGCTAGATTAGGAAAAGTGGATGCTTATTTATGTACAGAAATTTAAGAATCCTATCTCTCCTTCCTGTTATTTTCACTTTTATCATAAATTGTTCTGCTTAAGAAGACACACAAACTTTTACTTAGAACTGGTTATTTAATGCCCATTTAATGAACCAAAGTAGAATAAAAACTTATTTACATGTATTTCATACACACGCAAAATATTTTAATTTAAACACAATTAAAATCTGTCAAAAGATTAAAATATCAAAAACCATCAAATTAAATAAGGACCTTCTCTAGACTAGAGCTTTGAATCATTCGATTGTTTACATTTGGCATAAAATACACTGGAAAAATAAAAAAAAAAACACAAAAGATTTATATGTGAACCTACTGTATATTTTTAGGGTTTCTGAATCCAGATAATATACCAGGAGTCCAATATGACATGCAATGCTATCACCTCAGTCATGATCCAAGTCTGGAATGATACTCAAAGGACTAAAACAGACTTGGACAGGGAGAACTTGGTTAGAAATTAGAAAAGAATTTCTAATGCTTGTTTCATTAGGCTTTGAAAAAATGGCCTAAAAAATTATGCAATCTTTACTGGTATTGGAGATTTCAAGAATAAATTTTATGTACTTTTTTTTATTTTATGTATTTCAGGTATGAATTAAGCATAATTCATCTTGCCTTTTCCCCCCCTTTTGCAGAATCCTTCGAGATCCCTATTCTATTATTTAAATGATAAAATATTTCTATTCACAATACATTCAAACCTCATATTACATTGATTTTCCAATGCTTATGTTAGAGAACTATAGCAGAAGAAAAACAATTTACACTTGCATTTCTATCAATTATATACAGAGGAGGAAAATGTGTTAATTCAGGCGTTATAGGCAACACGAAGGGTTTCTGTGGGTACCTCGGTTGCAAAAGGAAGATGTGGAGTCAGGACTGGAGCAGGCTGCCTTGCTGGGGAAGGGAGCTGGTCCTGCTTCCAGCAGGGAGCTGTGCCAGTGGAGCTTGGAGGTCCCATCCAACTTGTGCAATTCTGCCAGCCTGCTCTGGAGATCGGGGGTGGCATTTTCAGGATTCTTACAGATATGGATATACCTTTTGGAGCGTGCTAAGGAGCTTATTCTCACAGCTGCCTGTGGTGAGCATGGTTCTTCTTGTGCCTAAAGGGGATGCTGGACCCATGCAGAGACTGGAACTGCCCGAGTCTTCACTTACACAGCGTAGCTCCAGGTCTGTGTGTTTGCTCAACAGCACTCCCAGGTAATATTGTTTGTGAGCAGATCTCTGGATGTGCCTTGCAAGATTGCTTGTTCCTTCTAGTGCAAAATGAACTAGAATTTCCATAGGAGAAAATTGTTTTGCCTTAAGAATTCTTGTTTTCCAGAGCTTTAGTTCCATTCGAAATCAGGCCCAAAGTTACCCTGCTTATTAAACTGTTGCCTGCTCATTTTCTTCAATATTGGTCACAAGACAATTTGATTCATGAGTTCCAGGGTCACCATTACCACAGTATATGGCATTCCCAAAACTGGCTGTAAGTGTTTGCCGATCACGTCTTTTTTTATACAAGAAATAGAATGTAAGGCCAATTGCTGCTAGAAGAAGGAGGACCAGTATAACAATCATCCCACCTAAACCATTTGAGGACGAAGCAGCAGCTTCATTTTTTGGTGGTGCTGTGAAAGACAAAACAGAACAATTACAACAAATGGCCGGAGACTGATATTGCATACAACAACCATCTCCCTAAGTAAACCAGCTGGGTGAAGTGTAAAAAGACTGAACAACCATAGCAGTTAAAATTGATGCATTTGCATGACAATGCAAAACTGGGCTCATTCTCTTCTATGTTCCTCTTAAAAGGAGCATTATATTGTGCCACAGTAAACCATTTGCAAAGCAAAAAAATAAAAATAAAGACATACAATTTGAGAAAGGAGCTCTCCTTTTAAACATATTTAAAGTAAAATCATCTGTGACAGTTAAATGGGTATTTAAATTAAACTTCTCTAGAGGCAATTTTACTTGTAAATGATAAATGCCTTATCAAAATTTCTCTTTAATGTGCTTATAAGAAACCAACTTACCTTTATTGACAGATGAGTCATGGGTTGGCTCAACTTCAGGAACTTTGAAATTAAAAAAATATATATATTATACACAGTTTGCAAGCAACCATTCAAAGATTAAATAAATCCTGCGTATGTAAATTTTAGATTGTGTTCCTGTCAAATTTTTAATAATCATAGAATGGTTTGGGTTGGAAGGCCCCTTAAAGATCACCTAGTTCCAACCCCACTGCCATGGGCAGGGACATCTCCCACTAGACCAGGCTGCTCAAAGCCCCATCCAGCCTGGCCTGGAACACTTCCAGGGATGGGGCATCCACAGCTTCCCTGGGCAACCTGTTCCAGTGCCTCACCACCCTCACAGTAGAGAATTTGTTCCTAACGTCTAATCTAAATTTCTTCTCTTTCAGTTTAAAACTGTTACCCCTCATCCTATCACTCCCCATCCTCATAAAGAGTCCATCCCTGTCTTTCCTGCAAGGCCCCCTTCAGGTACTGGAAGGCTGTTATAAGTTCTCCCTGGAGCCTTCTCTTCTCCAGGCTGAACAATCCCAGCTCTCTCAGCCTGTCTTCGCAGGAGTGGTGCTTCAGCCCTTGGATCATCTTCATGGCCTTCCTCTGGACCTGCTCGAGCAGGTCCATGTCTTTCTTATGCTGGGGGACCCAAAGCTGGACACAGCACATGAAGATGAAAAATACATGAAAACCTTTTCCCTGGCAATTCAGGTTGAATCTACCAAATATTCTTACTGAAAACACTTGGAAAGAAAAAAAAACCAAAGAAACTCTTGCCTTCCTATTAATTACTTTGAACACTTTTTTTGGTAGTGGAGCCAGGTGTTCAAAGTTTTTACACTTCCACAGTGTAAAGCTGCACATTTCACACTGAAGAACTCAATTTTTTACACTTGCAAAAATAAAAATCACATTTGTGAGGAAACAGGCACAGGTTCTTCTCCAACATTGCTTCTCATTTTCCTTAACAGATGTTACCCTTGGCTTTCATGCAGATGCACATGCATCAACATCAACACACAAAGCATACCCAGTACATAAGCAGCTTGGCTTGATGTATGTTAACATCATAAGTAGTAGTTAATAACCCAGTGCAGAGAAATTCAGAACTTACTTTTGGGGGTTTTGCAAATAAAATTCTGGTCCACAGAGCAGAAATAGTTCCTCCAGGTTCCACTTGAGACATCCATATCAACACAGTGTTCGTCAAAAATTACCGTAGGCTCTCCTTTCTCCCAGTTGACAAATTCTACTGCACTTCTGTCTACCCATATCCATTCCCCTAAAATTGTAAGTATTAACTAGTGAGTGAATGAGGTGGGGAATTGTTTGTAGTCTACCAGGCACAACAACATCAGTTATGGAATGTATTAGTTGATTAAATTAGTATCCCCTTGGGCTCATTTCTCACTCTCTTAACAGTCAGAGGCATTCAGATGGGAGCGTACCAAATGTAAATGCTCACAGACAAAGTTAACTCCATTAGCTTTCGGGGCCGTGGCTGTCAGTGACATTAGGAAGCCAGGCTGGCAGGAAGCCTGATACCTAGGCTGCCTGAGGACTTTTATCTGAAGGCTGTGCCCAGAACTCATCTGCTGTAGCTGACAAATAACGCCTGGCCCACGATGCAACAAGGTGTCTGACATTGCTGGTGGTGAGAAACAGGGACTTGGGCAGCCACGGCCAGGGGCACTCACTGCAGCCTAGTTGAGACTCTCCCTGGAGATGTACCCTCAAAAATTTAGATTAAAAATGTTGCTAGGCAACTTATATGAACTTCTATCACCTGTGTTGTTTAGAAATAAATTTCAGTTTAAGGCTGCCTTAGCTTTTAATTACAATATAGTAATTTTCTTAAAAGACTAGCACTGGTTAAATGTCAAGCACTTCGAGTAAAGAGAAGGAAACATTTTAATCAACTACTGCAGTGCTAAGCCAGAACCTTTTACAGGTTGAAATATACTCCAATGATAGTAAAGGTAAAAAAAGTGTAGACTTCTTGGTGGTTTATGCTTTTTTTAACAAAAATCTATTAAACATTTGCCAATTTATTTATCTCAGATTATTTATTTAGTATTTAGTATATTAGTATTAATATTTAGTATGTTAGTGTTATTTAGTATTCTCTCTGTTTATTTAGTATTTATTTTCATCTCAGTATGCGCTGTGAAATAATTACCATCAATATTTTTGAACAATCCTATCCAAAACTTTCTGAATTGACTTGCTATTGAAGACAAATGAAGCAAGATAAAGTTCATTTCAGCTGAATCTTCTATGGAAACCAGAGAAGCACCTAAAAATAGGAATTAAATATAACATATAATTTCAGGAAGATTTTCCATTAGACATTAATTATCTAAGTAAAAAATCATGCCTTTTTTTTGATCAACTATTTCTTATAGTAGAAAAACTTGAAAATAAATTGAAATTAGCTGTAGCTTATAATTGATACACACACACACATCTATGTATTATCTCTTGGTTCTGGATTAAAAAAAAACAAATACACAAACAACCTGTAAAATATCCTAATAGTAAAAAAAGGCACTCACCCATTCGAATACATGTCATGGAAGCATCAGGCCAGCTTTCCTCAGAAATGGTGTGAACATAGTAGCAATGACCACGGAAGGGAACCCAAGATCTACCACGCTGCGGTTCAGGACACCTTCCAGGAAGCTGTGGTGGTTCACTAGGGATTAACTCTATTAAGGAGACACACAGGTTTCAGTGGGGTCCTAAAAGCCAACAGAAACTTGTACTCCTGCACCACACATCAGCCCTACCAATTTGACAGTGATTAAAATAAAAAAAATATCCCAGAGTCTTCACTAATGATAAAAGATTGAACTAATCATGGTAAACTAGTAATAAATTATACTGATTGGAGCTGGATTTGCTAAAGGCAGTTTTCACCATTCTTACTGCAATTGTCTTCTGCAAGGCAATTTTTTACTTAAAACCTGTGAAACAGAATGAGTCCGTGTGCACAAAGGATCTCAACACCACCACCACAAGCCACTGGTATGTGTTCAGACAGTTTGTAGTAAGGTCGTCCAGAGAAGCCGTCTCTTCCTACCCTTGTCCATACATGCAGAATTAGTAGCCTATTGCATCATTTGATTAACGCCAAAGCAGAGCTTAAGTGAATACAAAATTTGCTGTCAAGTATGGTACAGACATCATGAATTTCATATACAATTTAAAATATGTTTTAAAAACAGGTGCAAGATTTGAGCTCTAAAGTATCTCAGTAGAAGTTTCCCACGATCTTATACTTTTAACATATATAAATTAATCAATTTGGCTGCTACGCTGACACAAGTTTCTTATCTCACAATATTACAAAAGATACTTTAAACTGTAAAAATATATCATTGATATATTTATAGTTAGGTGAAAATTGTTCAGTTCTGCAGGTCCTGACAAAAAAAGGTGCAGAAAAGATCTATTGCTTCTGGCAGGAAATGTCACAGTTGTCTTCATGATGTGTATGTGCTGACTGGCCTGTGAAACGAAATACCTGGAAGTCACTCAAGACAGACCGGATCTGGGAGTTCTTCCTTAACAAAAGCAATATTTTACCACAAGGCATACACCGTTTATCACAACCTTTGCAATGTGGAAAAGCTACATTCAAATAAACCATGAATTTAAATTCCAGACTCCCAAATCACATTTCTCCCACTCACAACTTACCATCGGATTGTTTACAGATAGATAAAAATGTTTCGTTGCAAAATGCTGTCTTCCAAAAGCCATCCAGATCTATATAGACACAGGCTGCATTCTTATTTGGCTCTCCACTGCCCCAGTTGTGATACCTGCTCCTCCTTCTATCTGACCATACATAATGGCCATGAGTCTAAAAGGAAATGACAATAAAGATTGTGTCACATACAACAATTAGGATGAAAGAAGATTAAGATTGAACTTGGAGGTATCTAAAAGTTCGGAAACATCAGAATCATGGTTTCTTGTACAAAATTAATTTATCCTCTGTCATGAATATGTAACAGTCTGTCCAGACTTCCAGTTCCCACAGCAGTTAGGGCAGTGGTCCTACAGATGTTCATTTAGTATGCAACCTACGTTATCCAATTCACACCATCCATCTTGTACAGTAGATCGGCAAAGGGCCTTGCGGTAACAAATGTGAATATACAATTGAAGATTTTATCAAAGGAGTCCACATCTACACACAGATCAGATAAAGATTGCAGAGAAACTACTGTTAGCATTCCTCTAATGCAGGCTTCTCTATATATTTAGAATGCAAATAGAAAAAGCAGAAGTTACACTGGAGAGAGGAATACAGTGATGTTTTTCATGAGGCACACACCGCACACCTCTGCTGCCCATGCTAACAGGGCTTGTGGTAAGTTTTGAGCTCTTCCAGGCACCAGCTACTACAGAGAAGCTGAGCATGCATTTTTTTCAGTGGATTTCACCACTATCTGCAGAGGAGGACGGACCTAAGTCATAGCTGCGGCTCCTGTCACCCCATCCCGTGCAGCCTAGCCCCTTCTTCCTGTAATCTTTGCAGGCAGGCTCCCAGCCAGGTCTTTGTGCCACTTCCTTTCCTAACCTTGTTCCTTTGAAGTCCTTGGCCACATTCCATCCCAGATTCCCGTCTAATCCTGTTTCCCAGTGCCTGCTCTCACTGAAGTTCAGCTCTGGTTCCTCTCACCTCAGCACCTGTGCTCTCTCTCAGTCCTGTGTCCCACCAAGCTCCAGCTCTGCATCTCTTCTTTTGATTTCCTCACAACTCTGGTTCCAAAAATATCCAGCTGTGTCATCTTTTTTTACATTCTTTTGACATGCCTCTGATAGATGCTTCCCCTTTCAGGCCTTTCCACTCTTTGCTGACAGAGTCTGTTGACCGTCTTTCACAAGGTACTGCCTTTAGCTCCAAAAATCAGCCTAAGGTGTCCCCACTGCCAGAGGCTGCTCCCTTCTCCGTGCCGCACCTTGCCATTTCCCCTATTGCTCAGCAAAAGCTCTTGTAATGCCAGGCTGTAAGTTCAAACAAGGCTTAAAAAGACCTCACAAGGAAAGAACTATTTTTAACACAAGTTGTTTCTGTGGTGTCCTCCACAATGTGTCTTCAGAAACATCAGCATGTGGTAGACCATGGCATAGGAAGTGGAAACTTCATGGGCACTTTCACCCCCATAGCCACTATCTACTGGAGGCTGTGGCAGTCCTCTCATTATGGCCAAACGTTTGGGTGCGTAAAACCCCTGCAGTGGGGGGAAGTCAGGTATCTCACCAAGAGTTGGATGGCTGCCACACATTCACTGAGCTGCACTCACACAAGAGCAAAGAGTGCCCACAGCAGTGGATCCTGGCAACCTCGGAGCGAGGAATATGGCTGATCTGTGCTGGTCCAGGGTAGCAGTATGATTGTGACAAGCATTTGGTGGACTCACCGTGTTGCTGTTAAGACCAATCCATACAGGCTCCCCATGCTTTCGTATTTGTAACCAGAGGTAAGATTCGGCATAAGGATCCAAAACACTGGCGAGTTCTGCAGACTGGTCTCTGCAGTTCTTCTGTGCTTCTTCCCAGCTCATTTTGTAGTTGATGACTGCATAGCGGCCGCCACTATAATTGTTAAAGCCAAACATCGGAACTATGGGTTGGGAGTTTGGCAGTTTGGGGTCTGTAATGAGCAAACAAATAAAAATAACGGTGAGTTAAATGCTTTATATTGGTTAGACATACAACACTGAGAGAAGCTCTAGTATACTAATTAAGTAATTAAGAGAGGTTGGAATAACAAATTGAGATGCGCCCCCACTACCACTGCAGTGATGAAAGCCATATTTCCATGTTCCGTGACAAAATTTTCTTATTCTTGTCAGAATAACCTTTTAACATAAATATCTGTATCATCTCTAGGAACATGCCCCGCAGGTTCTAGACCTTCCAAAAGCATCCTGTAACTGCATAGGTCATTGAAGGGAACAATCCACACAATTTTTCCATGATATATTAGCACTTGTTGTATTTGTGACAAGGAACAGGGTATGGTAAGCACACCATGAGCAAGCAGAGGGGTGTAAATGCTGATGATGAAATTGCTTAGTAGGGCTGTAAAGGAAATCAAGCAGGGCAGGTTTTCAAAACAAAGAAGTTGCTGTGCTTTTGAGTATAACAATAGAATTTCAGTTTTGAAGAATTTGCTCATATAAAGACAAAATACTGTTCTCCATCTCTCCCTCCTGATCACGAAAAATCATAAAATACACGATGTTCCATAGATATTACTTTTTTTAATTTACTGGTCTAGTTCTTAAAATAGGAAATGTTAAGAATTTTTCTCCAAAAAACCAAAATGTGTGTTCATTTTGCTAAAATGTTCCATCGTGCATGTGATCCTGTCAGATTAATTTCAGTTAAAATAGGGTTGAATATGGGAAAGTCACTTTTAATACCAGTTTGACATAACCGCAAAAAATCAGCTGTACCAGGAACTGGTGAAAGAAAACTCACCAGAATTTCTCTGGCATATGTAGCTTTTGCTTGTTTTACATTCTTCATCTTTCCATTTCCCTGCCTGTTCAATAGGGTTCTTCATCATAAAGACACAGTCTTCCTACAGAGGAAATGAGATTAACACAAAAAACATGTGGATATGTAGGAAACGTTTCTATTCCTGCTGGATATACAGACTCACTTGGCAAATGCAGTCGTACACAGGTTAATAATACGAAGGTCCAATATATGAACTCATACAAGCAATGGTCAGGAGCAGTAATATGACAATAAGCTTTTACAATTCAGCCCTAGGAAAGTTTTCACTTGGATGATGGAGGGAGTTGCAAAGTGCAGCACAGAGGCAGGAAGAAGCATCTGGGACTATCTGTATGTGTATAATCTATGCATGCACCTGTAGGTGTGCAGGTAGACATGTGTGTGCCGGGTCTGGCCCACAGGACATTTCAGCTCTGTTGCTGTTTTCCTGGAGGCTATGGGGAAACTCTCCTCAGTGCTGAAGCTTACTCGGAGAGCTGAAATCCTCTTCTTGCCCTGATCCGGCACGAGGATCCAAAGTTGTCACCACAGTGCAGTAATTCAGAGGTACTGATCAGAAACAACCTCCCAAACCCTTTTCCCTGCAATCTGGGCTCTTTATTTGCTTCCCTCAGCACGAGAAGCTGCAGCTTGGCTCTCTGCAGTGAGAGGCAGCAGCTCTCCCCACCTCCTGTCAGCCTCATCTCATATGCCACCTCCAAACCCCCGCAGGGGCATTAGCCCAGGTCTTGGCTGCGAGTGAAGGAAGTTGTGCAGCAACTTGTGTAGGGAGATAGGCATAGCCTTCTACAGAAAGTGTATGCATGGGTGAGATGGGGAAGTCCTGGGAATCCCAAAACTCATCTTTAGCCTGCACGGTAGGAGAGGCTGGACCTCACAGAACTTCTTCCTGTTTTAGCTGGACACAAAGCAATTCTGTTATGAAAAAGAGAGAAACTTTGTAAAGCTAGCACAGGAGTGCAGAAGTAGTACTATCAAGCACAGTGTTCTACACTAGCCACTTCACAATTATTGAACAACACTCAGTTTTGTCTTGCAATTAAACACAGAATGATATAACAATGCTGAAAGTTTCAAAGTATGCAGAGGAGATATTTGAGAAGGAAGATTTGACAGAAGGTATAGCGGCAGAAGACAAAAATGAGAAAGGAAGATCCAGAGTCTCCTTCTTTTGAGGATTTTGTTCAACATATTTATCTTGAAAAAAATATGTATGAAGTTTAAAAAGAAGTATGAAGGTAGATCTCCCACATGATTACTCTGCTTTTAAAAGCAACAAGATTACTAAAATTCTTCATAAAGGAAACATTGCAGGAAATACAGTTGTAGCTACATACATTTTATTCATGTAATGAAGTTATAATGCTTAAATGATAAATAGAAATTAATGTTTACCTTACTATAATAACTTCGGGAACCTTTTGCCCAATTGGTATAGTCAACTGGGCTTCCATCTGTCCATAAGTATGTGTGCTCCTGATTTATGTCATTCAGTCCAATCCAAGCATCAGTTTCAGCAGTTTTTAAGAGGGACATCAGGGAAGCTGAAGGAAAAAAAGAACAATTGTACAAGGAGGGAAACTGAACGCACCTTTCCCCAACACAGTAGACTTTAGAGTGCCTGGAACCAGGATGATGAGTTTTGTTTTTCTCTTTTTTAATAAGGTGGTAATCTTATGATCAAAATAAAAAGACTAGATAGTCATCTGATGTTAAAGTCAGAAAAAGTATTTACAAACTCAAAGATGGGCAAATTTTAATACATAAAATTGTTTTTACATTTTTCTAGGGAATTTATGTGTTTAGTCTTCTATGTTGTTCATCATCTGGGAAAGCAGGGAAAAAGTTTTAATGGTGTTAGAGAAATTAACATGAGTACACTAAACCTTGGCCCATAGAAAATAAGTCTACAGACTGTGCACTTCCTTTTCTTCTTTGGTAACTTCTTTGTTAACAAGACTTAATAACATCATTTCTAAACAGGCATAACACAAATAAAACTACTTAATAACCAAGTATGTATGTACTGAGACCTCAGCTTTTTGGAAGGCAGATGCTGTTTCCCTTAGCTCCTGCCTGAAGTGACTTTCTATTAAAATGACGTCCTTCCTCTGCTACAGAAAAAAAAACTATAAACCACAAGCACTGATGGAGTGAGCATGGAAATGGTCCGTGTGCAGCCCTCAGGACCTGAGGTATTACATTTCCTGAGCAAAGATGAGGCCTCACGAAAAAACCGGTAAGATGCTGAGCAGCAGCAAGGCCGGCAGGCTGAGGTCCAGCAGAGCAAGGGGAACAGGGGGAAACTGGGACTCCAGCATTGGAGCCTTCTTCCGCCTGAGGATGTATCCTCCACTGACACCCAGAGCATTTAGCTCAGCAGGTAGGAGCATGGCGGTTTGTTTTGGATATTACTGCCTTTGAGTGCTATTTTTACACGTACACTTAGAAAAATTAAAATATGGACATGTTATCATACGACAAGACCCTAATACAAAATCTTAACATTTGATCAGTATGAATTCCTTTGTGTGTCTATATTAACCCCAAAGCTATGATTTTAAAAGTTAATCAAGACACTAAAACCTATGCAAGCATTTTTCCAAGGGTGCAATTTCTCATTCAATGTAACCTTATATTAATATGGCATAAATAATAGCATATATTGCAGAAGCTATAACATCTATTTTAATCTGTTTATAAGGAATTACTTGATGACTCATACAGTATCAACACATTGGTACTTTATACCTTGCGTTTCCTTTTTTGATATAGTAGCCAGGTTTCCTCCAAAACTAATACAACTGTTCCGCGCAGCGTGCCATGTCAATGTATCATTTTCATTAAGGCCAAACACTTTGAAACACTGCAAAAGAGAAGTGTGCCAAATCTGTAACCACATGGCCTTTTAATTTCTGGTGAAAGAATCTCTGTTTGTAACAAACAAGCTGAATATTTTTAAGCAAAAAGGGAGATAGCTGATTTAATCTCTATCTTGTCTTTAAGTCTTTTTGAAAGGGAAGATCTTTACTAGAAAACTAGCATAAACCCCAACATTTTAGCAAACACTTAGAAGAAGTCAGTCTAATGATTTCAGTAGAAGTTATGTTAAGGCTTCTGAGCACACTTCTGAGGTGTGCCTTTGCGGGAGGAATGCCGAAGAAGACCTCAGAAGACAAAGCAGGATAAGATACGTTATTAAAGCTAAACATCTCAGCTTCTGTTTGTCAAACGAGGTTTGGTTCTCACAGGATCATCACAAAGAGAGCATGATTCTGACATTACAAAGAAAAACATGATTTTACCATTTCTTCTAATATGATCGATGAGATTTAACCAAGATGTCATTAAACGGCTTTGTCAGAGTCAAGCAACATAAATGTGCCAATTGAAGCGTGCAACTGAAAAGTTAATCAGGAAATTTGAGCAAAAAGTTGAGCAAAAGGGAGGTAGGTCCACGACAGTCAGAAGTGGTATGTAAACACTTGGGGAGGAGTCAAGGAAGGATCCTTTGGAAGTTCCCTTCCAGGAAGTGAGGAAGAGAGAGACACTTTAGCTTGAGAGAGCACCGTGAAAAGGAGCAAACTCTGAGTTTGTGCCTCCTTTCCCCAGGGCTAAGAGAGGGAAGTAATGAGGAGAAAGCAGCCAGTGGGTCTCAAACAAAGGAGGCCTTTCAAACTGAAATCATATTTTGGCTTAGCCAAAAGGAAAACAGATGGAGCTAGATGGGGCAATGCAATCAAGGATTATCTTCAATGCTAGGTGTATTCTCAACAATATACGCTGTTGGTTTATAGCTTTTAAAGCTTCACTGATGACAACCTATGGATTTTCAATACATACAATCTCTTATCCTGAACTTTTGTCTTTTGAGGCAGCTAGGAGTCATCTTACGTAATAAAGTGTGGTGAAGCTTATAACTGGATTATTTCAAAACTTTAACAGATGTTTGGTTATAGAAAAAAAAGCATGATAAATTTCCTCAGGGGAAGGTGCCTTAGTGGCTTAAGAGCCAGTGCATAGTAGGCAAGGGATGAATAAGTGTCCAGGCAACCTGTGACAGCCAGATAAGCTCAGCACAGTAACCGAGAACATACAACAGCTCCCCACAAGTTGCTCAACCATCCTTGGCAACATTAAACACATGCAAACATACAAGATTAATCTTTTTTCTTGTATGTTTCATGACCTCCCTCATAACTGTTGTGGTCCCAACAGAGGCTATAATTTCTGTTTCAGAAATCATATTTTTAGAGTCTTTAAATATACACAATCAGAACATATTTTTGATAACTGAAAACCCTGCTACAACTGAAAAACTGAATCAAAGATTATTTTTATTCTGCTCTTTTTAAAATACAATATACTGACATTTCATACTGCACCTTGTTATCGATTTGGAGCCAGTCTTCTGTACACCCACCCTTTGGTGGTGGTGAAGTGGGAGTAACACTTGGACGAACAGTATTGTTAAGCCTTTCACAGATGAATAACTCAACGCTGCCACAGTTGAGATCATTCCATGTACCTGAAAGCAAATTAGAATAAAAGAAAAACAAAATGCAACTGAAACTGGGATAAAAGTGTCCTTTCCTAAAGCAAATCTATCAAAGGAAGTCAAACTGATTACAGTTTTGTATTTCTGTCCCCCAGAAATAATGAGTATTTTTTATGTATGTTCCTTGGAAATAGTCAGATTTCCAGCAATGTTCAGAATATGAATATTTGGTCTGAGAACAGAAATATTTTGATGTAGCAAAATCATAGCATTGACAAAGGTGAATTTTAGTTCAAATGCTTAATTCCCCTCTCTAAGATCTGTAAGATCTCTAGGATCACCTGTCTACAAAAGGTACTTAATCCTTGTTACTTTACTACCTGAGCTTCTCAGAGTTTTACAGCCTTCTGGGGATGTTTTCTCCCTATGGGAGTGTGATTTAAGAATATAACATTAACATCATCATCCCCATTTTACAGATCAGCAATGAATAAGAAAATGGCATCCATTTAATTTGCTGTAGACACTTACAAGGTAATTATCTACAGCAGAGCTAATAATACTTTACGTTTAATGGAGATTGTCATTAAAATTCATTGAAGTTAAGGACAAAATTAATCTTATCTTAAAGATGGTCTCCAAAACAGGACAAAATATTTACTCCCCAAAAGTGTTCACTTCCTTCCATTGACCTCTAACAGAGCCTACGAAGATTACCTCAGTTGTAGATTTTGAGACTAGAGATGTTTAAAAGTAAGAGATTAACTGCTCCAAACATGACTAAGTACTTGGCTAGTGTAAGCACAATTGATTGCAACTCTGTTTATTAAAGGGTATTTTTATTTAGTTAGTTTACAATATTTTTTAGTAATAACCAAAGCCATGCCCAATCCTTGGATTTTTAGGAACTGCACAAATAATAAGAGACTGTTGATGTCCTTGAGATGCAGTCATAAAATGGACAGAGGTAAGAGGAAAAACAATCCTGACTCTGATTTGTTCGCACTGAAATTTTCTGACAAAGCTAGGAATCAAATTGCAGGTGTAATCCAATGTGTTAGCTGCATATGGTTGAATTTTTTTAAAGTGCATAAATGAAAGAAGAGATTATGATTTTTTTTCCTACGCTTTTTAAACACTCTGTCAAACATCAGCCTGCTGTCTGTCATAACTCACCCAGCCTTGCACACGCAGCCCTCCTGAGCCTATGCCACACTGTGCAGACTGAATGTTGTTACAGCACCCACCTGTTTGTGCATACATGACCACACAGTTTTCATCATTATTTGCAAAATTGGGTTCATTTGGAGCCCAGGCAACGTAGTTCACTGGAGTTCCATCCATCCACCTGAAAGAAGTAATTTGGGGTAATAATAATTCTTACTTGAACTAGTTAATATTTCTTTGTAAAGAACATATTAGAGTATTTTAAGTTTCCTATACCCTGGTTTACAAACACAGGTTGTTCTCTGGTAAAAGAAAACCAAGACCTTCCACTTGGAATTAGTAAAAAATGTCTTTATATCAACGGTCCATTCTGCTGACTTGGACCAGGTCTGAACTGATCATCCCAGCTGGCGGTCCCAGCCTTTCTCCATCACTGAGCATGGATAGCCTGCAGGAAACACAGCAATGTAGCACTGGACCTGGCTTCCTCTGGAGCACAGAAACCTGACCCTATTTTAGTAATTTCCTGGGCCCAAAAGCAGTAACATAAGATCTTGCAGGGTAAGAGAGAGNAGTTCCATCCATCCACCTGAAAGAAGTAATTTGGGGTAATAATAATTCTTACTTGAATTAGTTAATATTTCTTTGTAAATCTTTGTAAAGATCTTTGTAAATCTTTGTAAAATCTTTGTAAGATCTTTGTAAAGATCTTGCAGGGTAAGAGAGAGACTTGAACCAATTGACACTTGGACCATCTTTTTAAACAAAGGAAATCTTTAATATTGTACAGTTATTGCTTTCAATTGTGCAACGAACATTTATTCTCAAACAGTAGCCAAGAAAAAAGTGAAAAAGCCTCAGTGTGCTGGAAGGAGGAAAGTCAAGTGGGCAGTCTGCCAAGACTGAGAGCCTTCAGACAGCATCAGCTCCAGGGCAATTTAGTGTTTTTCCAGTTTTGGAGACTAAGCAACTGTGTGTGTGTTTTGCAAGTAAACTACAAGTAAGGAATTCAATAGGATGCCTAGCTGCTTCCACTTGCAAATCTCCTGAGCCAAATAGGAAAAAAACAGTACGTCATAAGACGGGGGGATTATATAAAGACAAATAGTGGCACCATCACACAGCAGCGAGGAGGATGAAACTAGTGAGGGAGCAAGGAAAAACAACTGGACAAACAACAGGTTTTTCTGAGCAGTGGATGTGATGTAGAAAGCAGGAGCTCCAGGAGATGGGACTATTCAGTCTTTGTGGCACATGGCTAAGCAAGGCATCCTGAGACAGTGGAAGAAAGGCTGAAATGAAGAAGCTGAGACTCATCTGACCAAGCTTCAAATCCCAGCAGAAGGCACTAGAAAAAGGAGGGGTGGGAGAGAGGTGGAGAAGCGTGCCCCAGAAATGTGTCTGTAACTCATCTAAGCTCCATGGCTGGTTCACTATATTCCCAGGCAATTTGTTTCCAAAGGCATTTGTAGAAGAATAATGACTCCATGTAGCCTGAAGCTGTCCTGCCCTGGGCTCTAACAGCAAAACCATCTGGAAATTACCTTCCAGACAAGGGCTTTCTAGTATTGATGTTTCACCTCTAAAAACCAACATGATGCCTCACTGTAGGTTTTGTGTTTTGATGGGTTTTTTTCTTTGATCATTTGAATAGTCAGTAATGTCTGCAAGTACCAACTGGAAGATCTTAGAGACCTCCAACCAATTTTATCTTTCATCTAACAAGGAAAAGGGGATGACACTGCCCTGACTGTGAGTGAACATCTCAGCCTCACAATACAAAAGCAGAGTACAGAACCAAAAGAAGGGTAAATAGTGAAAATATTATGTGAGAAATACCCCCTCAAAGGAGCAGAATCGTATTTTAAAACTTGATGTGAAGACATGGCTGTAGACAGATTTTCTCAGTCACTGAACTTCAGCAGTCTTTTACAGACAGCCACAACAAATATTCACACTATGAGTCTGAAAAACTTAATTTGTTTTTACTTACCGGAATGTCTTATCAAGGCTCACACTTAAGCCAATATAAAAGTTATTTCCCCAGTCTTTATAGAAAGTCTAAAGCACAAAAAAAAAAAAACAACAAAAAACTTCAATAAGCTCCAAGAAAACAGATTTCAAATAAAATAAGCAAGCTCTCAAAATCTGCTTTAGTTTCAGCTGTACAATTGCATAGTATGCAAAGCACAGGGAGTTGATGGGATTATGTGCCTGAACTGCAAAATGAAAAATTTTTCTCCAATTTCTAGTATTTAATTAAAAAAAAAAAAAAGGCAGAATGGGATGAAAAAGAAATGGAGCAAAAAGCTTTGTTAAGAAGTTAAGAACTAACTCTTAAGCAGGCCATAAAATAAAGCAATATTTTTAAGAGTTTTAGGAAAGCATAATGAGAATTTGGCAAAAGACTACAAGTAAATGGTAGGGTTTAGTACTTAGTCATGTGGAAGAAGGATAGAATCATATTTGGGTTTAGTAGTATGAAACTATTTGCAAAAGAGTATATCACAATGAGGTTATTCTCTTTCTATTAGAAAATATTTTGTCTTAAATCTTTTACTGAAAATCTGAAATCTGTTTTGGCAAAAAAAGTGAAAAAGCTTTTCTTGAATTCTGTGAGGAAAATGAGCTGTAAACCAAAACACACTCAGTAACTGTAGCTTTCAGATAAACAGAGCAAGGTTTTTGAAATTTGCACCCTGAGAGTGTTCTTGAAAAGAAGCCAAGGATTCTACATGTAGCAATTTATGAAAATAATGATTATATAAACTCATGAAAGGTGGAATTTATTTTTTTTATCATGAGGACCACTTTCTAATATTTCATAAGACAGTTGAGGAAGGTGCCTCAGAGAAGGACAGAACAGTGCATTTTTGAAGTAAAATATGTTTCTTACATATCTCCAAAGAAAATTTTTTTCACTTTCACCCTCAATGACAGCAAGATCACCACCATTTTTCTTGCAAAACTCTCTAGCTTTTTCCATAGGCATTGATTCCTTGCTGACATAGTATTCCTTGTGATTATATATTATCCAGTCATTGTCACCAACAGTATATTCATAATCTGCAAGGTAAAACATTAAGCAGTCTGTAACAGAATTTAACATCATTATATGTTAATTTATTTCTGTTATTAGAAGTACAAGACTTACTGAACGTGGAATTAGGCTCTGGTTTCAGTGGTGTTCCTGCAATGTAAATCAGTATCTGAGTATATTATGTTTCTCAGGCATTTCTCAATTAAATATATTTATACAGTTGTTACCATTTTAATTTCAAGTAATAAAATTAACCTTAAGGGTATGCTTATTTTTGTCACAGAATATCCCAAAAAATGTGAAAAAAATGGTGTTACACTGAACAAAATACCATATTAGCGCCAATCACAAGTTAAGCCTACAGAAAATATGCCCAAATTTAGGCTGCTGTATTTCATTTCCTCAATATGCTGCATATGCACACCAACTTACACATGTATCTCAGCAATGAATTCACAGTTTTCAACTGCTTTTATTTAAATTAAAATGTATTTTTTCATTGTGCTTGATGGCACAGTTGGCTCTAATACACGCAGATAGTGTGATCAGACCTATGAAGGATGCTCATATCTGTCTCTATAAGTTGCGTAAGGAAGAAGGTCCTCTTACCTTTTTTTATTTGGCAAACATAGTTCCGCATATATTCACAAAATAAATCATTCCAGTTCATATTATTATAGCCACTAAACACACCACATTTTTCATTTCCATCATAATTGTTTGGTTCTCCATATGCCCATTTTTCAAAATTTACCTAAAGTGGAAACACAGCTTTGTTACTATTTCCCTTTTAAAGTGAAACAACTTTCTTATATCATCCTGTTAAAGAAAGATGTACTTCATTTGATTTCATCATCTGCCTTGTGCTTTGATGCCAGACCTTTTAAGGAGAAGGACATGACCCTTGCAACTCTTCCATATATATTTATAAGCCATGTTACTAAAATGAGAAGTTGTTGCCCTCTTTGTCACCAGGAGAGATGAAGTTGTCTTGCCAGTCTCTCGAGAAAGAAGTATCTAAATACTGTCACCTGACCCCTCGGTTGATTATCCTGCTCTGATGTTTCAATCTGAGGCAATCCATCAGTGCTGCCATATGGACTCGGGCCTTGCAGACCTTGATCTACTGAAGACAGAGAGGACAGTAAAGCCTAGCTTGAGTAGACATAATAAATTATATCTAACATTAAATGACAAATGGGAATATGGAATCATAGAACCATAGAATTGCCTGGGTTGGAAAGGATCTTTCAGATCATCTAGTGCAACCATCAACCTAACACTGACAAAAACCACCACTAAACCTTATCTCTAAGCAGTTCACCTACCCATTTTTTAAATAGCTCCAGGGATGGGGACTCAGCCACTTCCCTGGGCAGCCCGTTCCAATGCTTAATAACCCTTTCAGTGTAAAATTTTTTCTTAATAGCCAATCTAAACCTCCCCTTGCACAACTTGAGGCATTTTCCTCTTGTTCTATTGCCTGTTACATGGGAGAAGAGACCAACCCCCACCTCGCTACACCCTCCTTTCAGGTANGCCGCCAACTGGATTTAACTCCGTTCACCAGCACTCTCTGAGCCCAGCCAGCCACTTTTTTACCCGGAGAAGAGTACCATCCAGGCCATGGGCAGCCAGTTTCTCCAGAAGGATGCTGTGGGTAACCAAGTAAAAGGCCTTACTAAAGTCCAGGTAAACAACATCCACAGCCTTTCCCTCATCCACCAAGCAGTCATAGAAGGAGATCAGGTTTGTCAAGCAGGACCTGCCTTTCATGAACCCACGCTGACTGGGCCTGATCGCCTGATTGTCCTTCATGTGCCACATAATGGCACTCAGGATGATCTCTTCCATAACATTCCCCAGCACCGAGGTCAGATTGACAGGCCTGTAGTTCCCTTGATCCTCCTTGTGGCCCTTCTTGTGGATAGGAGTCACATTTACTAGATGCCAGTCAACTGGGAACTCCCTGGTTTGCCAGGACTGCTGGTAAATGACGGAAAGTGGCTTGGTGAGCACTTCCACCAGCTCCCACATACATTCGGGTAAATCCCATCCAGCCCCACAGTCTTTTGTATGTCTAGGTGCTGGAGCAGGTCTCTCACCATCTCCCTTTGGATTACAGGAGCTTCATTCTGCTCCCCGCCCCTACCTACTAGCCCAGGGGTCAGGGTACCCAGGGAACAACCAATTCTCCCACTAAAGACTGAGGCAAAGAAGGCATTAGGTACCTCAACCTTCTTCTCATCCTTTGTCACCATGTTCTGACCGTCATCTAATAAAAGATGAAGATTCTCCTTAATCCTGCTTTTGTTACTAATGTGTTTATAGGAAGTTTTTTTATTGTTCTGAACATCCAAAGCCACGTTAAGTTCTAGTTGGGCTTTGGACCTCCTAATTTTCTCCCTGCATAGCCTTACAACATCTTCATAGCCTTCCTGAGTGGCCTGCCCCTCCTTGCAAAGGTTGTAAACTCTCCTTTTTTCCCTGAGTTGTAACCATATCTCTCTGTTCAGCCAGGCAGGTCTTCTTCCCCAACAGCTCATATTTCAGCACATGGGGACAGCCTGCTCCTGTGCCTTTAGGACTTCTTTCTTGAAAAATGTCCAGCCTTCCTGGACACCCTTGCCCCTCAGGACTGCCTCTCATGGGACTCTGTCAAGCAAGCTCCTGAACAGACCAAAGTCCACCCTCTGGAAGTCCACGGTGGCAGTTCTCCTGACCCCTCTCCTTACTTCTCCAAGAACTGAAAACTCTGTCATTTCATAATCACTATGCCCAAGATGGCCTCTGACCACCACATTCCCCACAAGTCATTCTCTGTTTAAAAATAACAAATCCAGCTGGGCTACTTCCGTAGTCTGCTCCCTCACCAGTTGTGTTAGGAAGTTATCCTCAACACACCCCAGGAACCTCTTAGACTGTTTCCTATTGGCTGTATTGTATTTCCAGCTGATATCTGGTGGGTTGAAGTCTCCCATAAGGACAAAGACAAGTGATCTTGAGACTTCTCCCAGCTGCTTGTGGAATATTTCATCTCCCTCTACATCCAGGTTAGGCAGTCTGTGACACTCCCACCATGATATCTGCCTTGTTGGCCCTCCCCCTGATTCTTACCCATAAACACTCAAACCCTATTGTCACCATCATTAAGTTCTTGACATTCATAACACTCCCTAACATACAGAGCCACTCCACCTCCTCTCCTTCCTTGCCTGTCCCTTCTGAAGAGTTTGTAGCCATCTAATGCAGCACTCCAGTTGCGTGAGTCATCCCATCACATTTCCAGCACAGTTTCCCTGCTGCACAATGGCTTCAAACTCCTCCTGTTTGTTGCCCTTGCTGCACGCATTAGTAAAGAAGCACTTCAGTTGGGCTACCAGTCCTGCCTCCCTTTTGCTGGTAGAAGCCTTAAATCCTACCTGTCTGTTCCCAGGCGCAGCCATAGTTTCTAGCCCATCAACGACCCTCACGTCTCTGCTGCTGCATGACTCTCCATCCCCTGCCTTCACTGAGTCAGCAGAGCAAGGGACCTCACTAGTATCCCGTCCCACAGACACTGGCACACCACTCCCAGGCTTACCTCTAAAGAGCCTGGTTTCATTCCCTAGCCCCTTCAAATATAGTTTATAGCCCATTCGATGAGCCCTGCCAATTAATATAGAGATTAGTACAACCAGATTTGCTTAGATCAAGAGAGAGATTCCATCACTTTTGATGTTATTTCATTACTCTAAATGTCATATTGTTATTTATAACTATGAAGTATCAAAAGATAAAAACTAATTCCTAGAGTGGAATCACGTAGTAAAGACTTAAGGCCACTTGTGGCTTGTATAGGAGGAGTTGTGAGAGCTATCTGCCAAGATATACATGGAAAATAATCCAAAAAGCTGGAATAATAAATTATTTACTCACTGGTGAGCCATCACTCCATATAAATCCGCCATCGGAGTCCAAGGCACTTAAACCCATCCAGTAAGATAAGTGAAGATAATCTCTCTTTCTGAATCATTACAAATATAGACAATCAGGCACAGTGAGAAACAGAGGAGAATATATATCATTACATCATTCCTGGTGTTTTGATGCTTGAAGTATCATTTGAGACAGTCATATAAAGTAATCATTCAATTGTCATGTGGGGAAAAACACATGTGGCAGGCAACAGTGAAACGCAGAGCTTCATGGGAAGGATCACAGCTGTCAGGAGTCCACAAATACTGAGTTAAATGAAAATATATGTTAACGTCTTGGTTTGAGCAAGTAGCTCAGGCATCCAAATTCAGACATGTCTGTATTCATAGGCTTGATTTAAACATTTATATAAGCACATCAGTAGGTCAGGCTTTCCTTAGTCTCCCAATTTTTCCCCTTAACTAAGGAAGGAAAGCAGCACAAACTATTCCTTTAATCAAGAGTATTTCATCTACTAATCAAAATGAGCTAAAAAGATCAGGTTTATCCATTCAAACTAAACTCAGTTGAAATCAATTTTGATGATCCTTCTTTCATTTTTGTACATGTTCAGGCCACTTCAATGCATAGCACCACCTTCCCAGAGGCCTGCCAAGAAACCCTTTTGCTCACTTTTTCCTACTCATTTCCTTCTGCCACTTTGTAAGGATATATATCATCTTTGCAAAGTAGAAACTGATCACCAGAAATCCTTAATGTCTCTCAGAAAGGTCATTTTTTAAATGTGGGTTGTTTCTTTTTCTCTACATTTAAATGATGCACTGTGAAGATACTCACAAGCTTAATATTAGATTTTGTTCTTCTTCAGTGTGGATACATGCCAGATCTCCTCCAATGGCTCTGCAAAAATCCCTTGCACCAAACCATGTTTCCATTTTGTCTCTTCCTCCCTGAAAAATCTATAAACAATGGACAAATAAATACTGTGTTGGGTATTACAGAAATTTAGAAACAGCATTCTGGGCTTCTAGCCTTCATCTGGTCTCCTGGTCTCTAGTTTTATCACTTACTATTTAATCGTGCAACCATAAGCCTGCGGTTCCTCTATCAATTTTCCTTACTGAAACTTTGCTTTTCTTACCATCTCCAAGTCCCAGTGACTCCAAACGTCGTTCAACCTACATAGAGCGCTTTCCAGCACTCCCCTGACACACTACATGGGGATGGCTGGAGACGTGTTACCACACATTATCAGGTAGGCAGAGTAAAATCCACCTTCCACGAATAGATGAAACATATTCTCATTTGAAATGACAAGGGTTTGCTTTCAGAAGTTAAAGACCTACTTTGAAGCAGGAGCTGCTCTGAGGAACTGATTGCCATCCCTCTGGGCACGATGGGAGTGGGGTCGTCGTTGGAGGAGGAGGGGGGGTCACTCCCTCCACCAGCTGCTTGCAGAGGAACATGTTTGTTTCTTCACAGTTCAAAATGTCCCATAATCCAGCTGAAGTTCCTGTTGTCATGGCCACGCAGCCTGACTCCCTTCCTTCATGAAACATAACATTTTTAACCTTTGTTCATAAATAACTGCATCTTCTCAAAGCCTATGCTACTTAATTAAATGTAATTTGTCCCCACCGCGTTTGGGTGCCAATAACTTGCAGTAGCTTACATGCATTTCAATGAAATCACCAATAAACTTTATCAAAGACTTTTTACACTACACTATGAATCACCACCTACCAAAGCCACCAAACAACAGTGAATGACACCAACAGATACGTACAGTCCCACATGGTCTACTGGTGGGAGCTACCATGATCTCTGATTCCTTTAGGGGATCTCTGATCCCTTTAGCACAAACAGAAATTTGCAAAGCTGTTTTTGCCACTTTATGCCAGCAGAGTTTCTAAACCACTACGTAACTTCCAAACTCTCACTTCTCGAGCCCCCAGAGCAGAAACTCAGTGGCTCTCATGGCACATACCAGGCATCCCCGCGTTCCAGTGGGTGAAGGTGACCACATCCCCGCTGGCCCACCTGAATGTCCCCTGCTCCTCTGCATCTGAGAGACCAATCCAGAAATACTTCGCTGGATTGAATCCAATTACAGAAGTCAAAAAAGCTTGTTCATATCTGTGAAGAATAAGTACCAAACTGATGTATCGCATTTGATTGTAATTTGTTCATTTCTTCAAACAATTCATTGTATTAAATCTGGTAAAGTTAGGGTGATTTGTTAATACGTGGGAAAAGATACGTATGGATTGAAGCAAGGGTAATGATCTTACTTAAGAGTTCTAAATCTTATATAAATTAATTTTTCTTTTCTATTTTGATACTGTAAATCATGTTTAGCATTTAAAGTGATTCTGTTCTCCTTTTGTACTGCACAAGAACATGAGACAAACAATATTTGTGTTAATGCATATATGTTATTCATTCTGTACAAATAAGTACTACGGTGTTTTACTGAGCTTTATGATAAGGTCTACAACTTTAAATATTGTTACTCTGGGGCAAAAATTCTACTCTTAATCTAAAAAGAGCAAGTTTCCAGATCTGGCTGTTACACAGAAAAGGCTGAGAAGCTCAAATCCAGAGAAAATAAATAGTTATGTATTTATCTGTTTATTTTTGGTTCAATAAATTTTAAACTAATCTGTCAGTTTGGGGTTGTTGGAAGATTGACGTAATTTTCTAATTCTTGGAGTCAACAACTGTGTAGGTGTGTAGTAGCAAAGGCTCGAATGTTTGTATTGTTGACATACAAGCCCCTGACATGCTTTGTAACACTTCTTCAGTTCTACCATAAATTTTCCAGCAAAGGAGTGATGTCGCATGAGACGCTATGAACAACTGCAAAGTAAGAAGGGGTTTCTGTTTGGCCCTTCCATCCTGGCTGCGCGTATGAAAGGACAAGAATCACGTTTCCATACCTGTCTCTCACAGAAGCCAGGTAACCTTTGTTCTCTTCACAGATTTTTTTCGCTTCTGCGAATGTTGCTGGTAACTGCCCCACGGAGTAGCAGTAAAAGCCATGCTTCATCCAGCCCTGTCGGCATCAACAGCAGAGATGCGGGGAGGGGCTGTCAGGTCACATACCACAGTGCACTGACGAAAGCCACGTTAATACCCCACCCCAAGTCAAAATTAATTCCAGAAACCATGAGAAGAAACGATGAGGATAATCAGACACAGCTTTTGTAGCCGCAACTGGGTGTCTTGCCCCTTGATAAAGGACACACGAGGGGTCCTTGCGAGCAGCGAGCCGTGGTTATGGCTCAGAGCTGGCAAGCGGGCTCACAGCCACTCTGCGGCTCCCTGTGTAAAGCCTGCTCTGCTTTCTCTTTCTGTAAGCGCAGCTGTTGCAAGAGGCTCCAAACAAGGTGCAAAATAGTCAGCTCAAATATTCCTGCCTCCTGTGGCGGGTTGATTGAACTGGGGAGGCTGGGTACAACCCAGCAGTCACATGCGGAGAGCAGCTTTTGTGGGTGAAGTGACCAGTTCTGCGCTGGGAGAGAGCCGAGGGGAGCGTGCATGTAAGGGGGGGAAAAAAGAAGTTGACCTAAATTTGTTTAAATAAATTAAAAATTTCCCTATTAGATACAGAGAAGTATCAATACAGACAAAATTAACAGTTTTTTAGGGCTCCACCAAGAACAATCAAATTAATTGACTTCTGTAATACTCACTATCGTGGGAGTGAAAGTGAGATGCACCGACCTTTGGCTGCTTTTTTTTTACACTTACTTTTTGGCAACCTGGGTAAGTGACCTCAGCTTCCCCTGATTCTTCTGCCAAAGGTTTCCTTTTACAGACATAACCGAGTTTGGTTTCACAAGCACTGTCAGCCCAGGATCCATCCTGAAGATGGTAAGAACAAACGACAAAGAAAAGCAGAATATAGAGAAAATCCATATCCAACAGGAATATTCACTATCCTCAGAGACACCACCTCTCTATTCCCTTGGCTGAGGTTGTTCCGGTTCTCTTCCTTGCTCTGATGCTTTCTCCAAAACCCTCAATTAAGGAACACGATAAAGACAGTGAGGGACACCTTCCCTCAGAGCTGTGAGAATGAGAGCTGCACGTATTAAAGGTTCAGTGACTGATGAGAGCAGGAAGGAAACATGCTGTCCCACTCTATTCTCACTAGCACAGTATTTATTATGAAAAATATGAAAAATGTGTAATTTCAGTCTTTTTCCATATGTCATTTTATGCTGAGTATTAAACAAGACGGAATTTTTTGTACCTGATTTTTTGCGTCTCCAGTAATATGAGCTTCCAATAAACCTGTATTTTAGGTGTTTTAGGGGAAACATAAGAAAGTGCCTGCTCCAAGAATATACTACGCATCTGTGATCAGCCACGTTGACTGTGGATGATGAGTTACTTCAAAAAATTTCAGATGGGAGATTTGTTGTAACTGTTGCAGAGCAGACCAAGTCTCAGCATGGTGCATCGCTCCTGGTGCTCCACCATACACCTTCCAAGATCTGTTCTCCAGTCTCCCTCCACACTGAGATATTCTGAATTAAACCAAGTTTCTAAAAACCTTTAAAATCCTGTCCTTTTTTACTTTTTTTTTTCCCCCCACAGATGTGGGGGAGCACAAAGGACAGAAGAAAGCATGGAAGTAAGAGAGGGATTTTTTACCTCTCCCTTCATAACGACGCAGTCTGCCTTATTCCGTGTGTGGGTCGGCTCTCCGTGATGCCATTTGGTATAAGTCACAGGTGTCCCATCACTCCATTCAAAATACATTTGAACCCTGAAGTCATTTAGACCAATCCACAGCTCATCGTCTGGCTCTGGGGACACAAAAGTAACTGTAGGTACAGGTATGGTTCATATCTCAATATATTCAATCATAGCTCACACCCACTTTTGACCGAACAAAACCTTTTAAAAAAAACTTTTAAGATCAAGGTTACGATGATTAAATGAATAATAACAATAGTGTAATTCCAGATAAAAGAGTGGCCTGCAGGAATACTCACTGTACCCAAGCTGAGATACTGTGAAACTGTATTCCTCAATATTATGAATACTCGCCAGCTCTCCATCTTCTTTTCTACAGGAAGACTGGGCTTCTTTCCATATTTTGGGTGTTCTGTAAATTCTATAGCAATGACCAGCATAGGCCACCCATTCCCTGGGGCACTTAAAATGCTTTAAGTCACCTAAAAAAAAGTTATTTCAAACCATTAATGAGAAGTCCTGTTCAGTGGTTTCTTTTAATCATAAAGAATATGACCTGTACTGACATGAATTTTAAATATTGGAGCTCATACGGGCAGAGGAGAGAAGCAAAAGTCTGGGGAACACAAATACAAACCAGATTTTTCCATCCCTGTTGTGCTGGGAACTACCCAAAAACTCTTTTAAAGAATGAAATAACTACTAAGTAATTCGGCAGGCAAACTTGCAGGGCACAACTCTGTCTTAAATTCCCCTCACTGAGGCTCTGGGTACAGCCATGTTTTACAGAAAAGCACCTCTTTTCCTACCCAGGGACTTCATCTTGGTGAATTTTGTAGATTTTGTCTATTTTTTCTTGGGAAACACCAATTGCTCGAGAGCCAGTTGGAGCTCCTGCAAAGCCCGAATTATATATCAGAGAGCCCAGACACATTTATGTTATACCAGACGTGCCAGAAATACCAGCTGCACAGAAAAGCCACACACTTCATGCAGCAGCTATTTCTTGGTGTGAATTTAGTATGGCAAACCCTCTTCCACTGCTTTGAAGGTCCTCATGGTCTGCTCCTACAAAGTAAACTGAAGAGGGCAGGACGTGCACCCAGCATTGGCGTGGGATCAGCCACATTGTTCAATGCTCCCTGGACGTGGTTTTGACCTATGCCAACTTGCATTTCTCTGGGCAACCTCCAGACGCGGTTTGGAGATTAGCATGGGTCAGAAACCATTCCCAGTAAGCTGTCAATGCAGGCAGAATGGACAGGATGCCAGCTGTGATGTGCCATTCATCCCCAAAAACAGAGAATAATCTTATATGCTAGTATATATGTAGTTGAGGGAATTACTGTAGAGTCAGTAATATGCTGAGAATTCCCAGGTGAAGTAACTGCACGCCATTTCCTTCATGTGGATAAGATCTAGTTTGCCTCAGGTGGAAAGGGAACTGAATTGGGAAAACATGCCAACCTCATATTCTGAATTTTTCCTTTCAGAACAGAGCAAAAAGAGTCAGAGAGAGCAGGGGAAAAATTAACTCTGGCTCACATCTTTTTGCAGAACACATTTTTAGTGTATTTTTCAGAGCACAGGATATTCACCAGTATTTTGTGACGTGGATAACATGACTAAACACATAATCCTGCCTTCTTTAGCACCCCGGGATCTTTCCAAAATGATGAACAACGTGTAGACATCATCTTTGAAATGAGACGGAAAATTACAGTCTTCTCAGTGTTTGACCGACGTCAACAAATGTAACCCTTTTGTTTTGACAATAGATCGTCGTTTCAGATATGGCATCTTCCCAGTATTTCTTACTCATTGCAAAATTAGCCTTATTTTTTGACCAACTCACCTGAGGCAATAGTGGAGGAATCTGAAGAGGAGTTTCTCTTTTGGCAGATATATCCCAGTTTCTGGTCACACATCTGGTTTTCCCATTTGCCATTCCTACCTTGGAAGGTCCCACATATTTTTCCAGATTCCACAGAGGGATTTCCTTTAGGGAAGAGGCACAACATGCAGAGAATCCCTCTGTTAACACTGGAAATTTTCACCTCATCACAGGAGGGAACTCACAAATCTTTTGCAGCTGCAAAGCCACTGGCTCTACTCTTTAGAGTGGTAATTCCCAAGAGAGGAGAGGAGGGAGCACCACTGGGATGGCTGAGAGCCTTGACATTTCAAACATGAGACCTGCCCTTCTCCCATGCACTGCTTAAGAAGAAAACCATTTGTGTTTGAAGTACTGCAGCATACAGAAAAAAAAAAAAAACAAAACCAAACTTATACAAATAGAGCTTTTATATAAATTCCTTAAGTGGTGGCAGTATTGCAAAAAACTCAGCATCCTTTACTGTTAAACACTGGACTTGAAATACATATTAATTCCACAGGAGTGTTCACCCTTTGGCTTCCCCTGTGGTCACACCAGTTATTATGGAAATACATAATATGGCAACATGCAAGACAGTGATTTAGATCCTAAGAAAAGAGTGGAAATTTACTAAGATAATGTATATCAGATAAATGCCATAAGCAATGACTGAGAAGAGCAAGTGAAAATATTTTTTATGCAATGTTTTTTCTTTGTGTTTTTTTCTCTTTTCTTTAACATTCTCTTTATATAATTTTTCTTGAGTTTGTTATTTGAATAATATGCCTGATGAGAAAATTGTGGATGGAAAAAAATACAGAATGAGCCATAGATATTTGGTTTTAACTGTTTTCTTAGTTGAGTTATCTGCTTTTTCTGGGAAATTCAGAATTAATGGTGATTCATCTCTGGTGTCATCCCTGTTACTGCAGTATCCCACCGTTCCCATAATCCCCTGTAATCTGTGAAAATTCTGTGAAACCAAAGGAATAAGGTAACAGAAGTTTGGGGAAGAGAAGAGAATTTTGGCCCAGCAACTGATCATCTTTTCAGAAAAGTGCACTTACCTGGAGCCCAGTTTAGGTATCTGAAAGGACTGCCCCCAACCCACTGCCAGCCACCATCAAGTGCACTGAAAAGACCAGTCCAGAGCTTTGCGTTAACACCCAGGTCACTGATGAGCCCTAAATGGCCAAAAGAAACCAACAGTCAAGTTATTAAATGCCTCTGATTTTGTAGGTTGCTCAACAAAACTTGAAATAAAACTTTAAAGCGTGGAAAAGGTATCACAGTAGATTTTTTTAATATAGGTTAGATTTTTTACCCTGTTTTAACATGTGTTTTTGTGAGAAAGTGACAAGCTTTTTAAGACTCACTAAGACATATTTTCACAAGGTAAATATAAGAATCCATGTTAAAGCCCTTGGAGCTGGCCTACATTTGAGCCATATGCATTAATTCGTTTGTTGATTTATATTTTTTTACTTTACCTAATAGATACATTCCTTCATGAAGGTCTGTGACACTTAGTAATTCTGCATTCTGCTGCTGGCAGCTTTTTCTTGCTTGGTGCCACGTCAAAAGCGACCCTGAGTTTATCTGGTAGTGGGTTTCTGTCACAGGATTTGTTTTCCAAAGGTCCTTGTGGATGGTGTCTATAAAACATGGTAACAGCAACTTGACAAGATAATCATACTTGCTGATGTGGAAATAAAATCTTCATTGCAGACTAAAACTCTGTAACTGTAGGATTTACTAAGTTTTTATATATAGTTCTCCCCACATATATACTTGTCCATGCAATATTAATAATACATTAGTAACATAAGGAATTATTTCTCCTTACAAAGCTAATTTTTCTACATTCAGCCTGTTCTTTTTTATTTATGTAATCCATCTGCTCCTCTCACAGTTCAATCCACATTAACCCCCTCACTGATATATTCTACCTGTACACACACATTTCCCTATTTCACATACAGGAAATCTTGGTCTGCACAATAATTTCTTATCTTGGGACCCCTCTTATGCTCCCCCAGGCCTCCCAACATGACAGAAATGATCATTTCCATTCAGATGTGAAGCAGGGGTGAAGGGGTAGGGTGTTTGTGCTGGGGTTACTGGGAAGCTGTGTTGGGTGATTTGTAGGTGTAAGAAACACCAAAGGCAAGTGAAGGTCACTGCCTGTGTCCTGCACCCTTCCATCCCACTCCAGCCCTCCTTTTCTCTGCTCCATCCTCTGATACACCACTGCCTCTTGCTTCCCGATATCTCACCTTCCTCATCCATTGCATTTCTTTCTGCCTTTCATTTGCCCTGCCTTTCTTCTCACCAAGTCCTAGGGGTTTTCTCTTCTGTCAGTCCCAGTCACCACCCTCACAATACTCCCCGTACATACCAGTCTTGGGAACACTGTAGGACTACTCCTCATCTCAGATGGAAAAAGAGTGAGAGCAAAGAGCAGATAGCTCATTTTATCACTCACCACTGAATTAGGCTAGCCAGAGTCCAGCTCACTGCCAGATGCTACTTCCACATCCCAAGGAGATTTTGACCATGAGAGTGGATGAAATTTTTGGTTTCCTGAAGTCTTTATAAATAAATTACCTTTCAGTGGACAATTTCCAAACAATTGGTCTTTATCAAAATCTGAAGAAGTTGCACACCAGAAAGAGCGCGCATCGTCACTCCGAGGAATGCACTCAGCGTGCCATTTACCGTTCAACTTAAAAGGGAACACGCAAGGTGCACCGAAGGCATTTCCTCCCAGTGTATAGATATCTATGGAGAGAAACACAGAGCAAGAGTAGTCTGTATCAGATGTTCACCACAGTCTCTGCTCATAGGCAGCTCTCTATGGACACAGCGGAGTTGTGCGAGAGCTCAACACATCAATGTTTCATTACTACAAAGCCTTCCAAGGCTGTCGTGCCAATTAGACATGGCTACGGCAAGATAATCAGAATTAAGACTCTCAAACAACACTTATTTGGCCCTCAGATTAATTTCTGACAAATTTTTTCTTTTCATTGCTATCTGGACTACTGTGTCAGTGGTGCTTGTGACTCAGCTCCTCCCACTGCATACATACATTCTGTCCACGGACGATGCTTAGGATCTTTATTTTGTTTTCCCTGTGTGGTTGAAGGGGTTTGGAAAGGAGATATCAGAATATTTTATTAGTCTTCATAAGAGGAAGTTCTATATTAAACTTGCAAGCGACTCTACTGGGAAGTGGTGCTCCCATCTCTCTGCAATCTAATTTGCTCCTGTCTGAACAAAATTATGACAAACTTAATTCCAGATGGAAATGGAACTGTTGTAGGGCACAGCAAAAAGTTTATCCCTTGTTATTTAACTTGCCACTCTACCAGCGGGATGCCCACTCTACATATCCCAAGAAGGATAATAATGCAGGAAAAGGAGATCTCACTCTCCAGTGGTCCTTTGCCAGGGCGTTAGGACTTACTGCCTCCTAAACCTTTAAGCACTGTTTGTCCTCTTGCTTTTTCGAGCTTTTTCTCCTTGCTGGGCCTGGGAAACACCAGGTAAACACTGTTAAAAGTGGATTACATCTATGCTAACTAGAAATTAACTTCTTAGAGGTCACACATGGTCAAACCAGGTAATAGCAACAATAAATATTTAAATATAGCACAATTGCCACTTCTAAAAGTTGATCAGACATATTTTGAAACAGTCGTAGATATCCTCCCGCTGTTGCTGTTCAAGCAGAATTCCCAGTCTCCCTTATGATTACGTCATAGGCCTTTGTCATTCGATTATTACATTTGGCAGAATTGTACTTTCCAAGTTATGCAGAAGTGTATACGGTCATATTTGCCTTGCATTTCTACTCCCTAGTTGTAGTCAGCTCTGCATTCTGATGTCACCATAGGAAAAGGGTTGCTGCACGACAAGCAGGTGGCAGAATGCTTTGTAAATAGGGGCTGCCAAGTTACCTAGAAAGAGAGATTAATTTTCAGTACTCACCCTCATAGCGCTGGGAGCACACGCTGGCTGTGGTTCCATGGATTTTCCACCTGCTCCCTTTACCCGATAACTTGGACAACCTGATTTTCTTCCCCTTCCCTTTGCCGTAGTTGAAAAACAAATCCTTGCCGTGGGTTGCAAGCGTCTCATTTCTACATTCCCACCACTGGAGCTCATTCGTCCTGTTGCAGGTTTCCAATGTGACGGCAGCCTCCTCCTCCTTGGTAAGTACTCCCAGGCACAGCTTGAGGGCCACGCTCAGCAGCTGCGTGGCAGAGACCCACCTGAACTTTTGAAACTCGTTGTGCTCATCACAAGTAGTAGTTATGACTGAGCTAGAGTTCTGAGCCTGGGTGCAGAGCTTGCTATCTTCATTATAGATTGAAAATATTCTGCTATCTACAAAATAAAATGAGAACGCAATCATCTGAGGGGAGATTTCACAGGAGATAAGTCAGCTACTTGCTATATGACAGTCTGCGGCAACAAAAAAATTGAATACACAGAGTATATAAAGAAATCAAGGGAAGTTCATCATGAGTATGAAGGATATTCATCAAAATGCTCTTAAGATGGGAGCAACGCAGAAGCAGAAAATACAGCCATCCCAAGAGAAATTGCTCTTCTTCACATCCCTCCTTAAAGCCCATTGTTCTCAAATGCCATTCAAAAATGACCTCTATTAAATTTCATGAGTTCTTCAAAGTTCCACCACCACACAGCATATTAAACAGGCTTTAATTTTGCAAGTAAAAGGGCTTTTTGCTTTCGAGCTATTAAAAATATTTCACATACTCAAAATTCTATCGTTTTTACACGGCTCAGAATGACATTGTGGTTTTCAGCTCATCAAGCAAGTGGGGTACTTTTCATTTTTGGTTAATTATTTTGGAAATTTTTGGCAACTGTGCAAAAAGTCATTTCTTCACAGAGTTCAGCTTGTGAGTTTCTCAGGAGGGAAGCCACAACTTGCAGCATCATCACTTCAGTTCTGAGCACAGCGAAGCTAACTAAATATCCTAAGCACCATTAATAGCTACACTTGTAAATAGAAACCTGAGACGCTGCACAACAGGGTTGAGTTTCTTAAGACCCACTTCAAAAAAAGCGGCACAACTTCAGCCTGCTCCAAACCTTGACCATTTTTTGAGCTCTCCTGGTAGCCCTCAACTCCCCTCTAAGCAACAGCAGCATCAGCCAACTCGCTCTGCTGTGCCTGTGAGCTTTACTGCCACACAAGGTTTCTTGTCAGGGGTGGAACAGTTAAACGCAGCTTCACAGCCCCCCACATCCACCCCTCAGTGCTGGCAGGGAGTGGTTGAACAGCCTCCGTGATGTTTCTCCGAAAGGCTGCAGACCTGAACAAACCAGATGGATCTCCCCTGGCACGGCTCTCCTGTTGCAGCAGCTCTTCAGAAGGTTAGCAGAGGGTGGGTTAGAGGCAGATTGGTCTCACCCAAGCACATGCACATAAGAAATTCTCCTCTAGTGGGTCAGATCAGTGTTACTAGTTAGTCCCTGCTGCCATTCCAGCAATAGCACTGGCCTCAGGCAGCTCTCTGGCTGGGAGCTTCTTGGGGGAAAGAGCTGCAGACACAGCATCGTTTTTTCTCCTCTCAGCAGTAGCAGTGTATGAAATCTAACAGGCAGAAGCTCTTCAGGTCCTTCCCAAAGCCATGAGCTTGGAAACAGGACTCCAATATGCAACGATTAGTGTAGCATATTCTACACGAGCTGTGTAAGAAGCTCCGGGCACACATCTGCCCGTGGTTCTGTGCACGCTGAGAGGACACTGCCCTGTCCACTGCTCTGATCTCCAGTGGAGTAATTTCAGATCACTTTTTGTCCACATTCAGCTGGCGGATTTTTCAAGGATCAGCACTGCCTAGGTTATGCCCACATCTTCTGGCATATTTCTTTCACTCATACACCACCTTGAAAACCAGGTTAAGGAAACAGAACGCCTGTACAGATACCACCAAATTTAAGAGGTGAATAAAACTGTTTCATATTACATGCTGTGACTAGATCTAACCTCACTGTCCACCAAGGAGGACATCAGGAAAGCACATGAAAGAACTTGCAAATCTCCGTAGTCAGCAGAGGACAAAGACTTACCAGGCATTTGAAGAGATGTGCTGAAGGAAAAGAGAAAAATCAGGAGCAGGTAGACAGCCATGGCCAAGTGCCTCATTCCCTTCTCCCTTCACCTCAAACTGATGCTGAGACCAAATCTGTGCCTTGCAAGAAAACTTTTCTGCACTGAACCAGATTGACAAATCCTTCGCAGTTTTTAAGGTCTGACAGATACAGGGAAGTTCTGAGCTGCAAATAAGGAACTGCATCATGTCACATGAGTAATTTTGAAATAATACATTAATGAATAAACTTTGCTTTCTAAGCTAGTTTCTCTACTGTATGAAAGTTTTCTCTTCCATGAAAATATGAGAGCTAAGAGGTAACACTGCAGCGAGGATTTTTGGAAACATATCTTAAAATTCAGGAACCTTATTTTTATGAAGAGGTGACATGAATTTTTACCAGAAACAGAGGAAAAGAAGGAAAAAAGAAGAGGAAGACTTTTTTATATCAATAACTGATGGAAAAAAACAGAGAGTAATACAGTACTATGAAAAATTGGATGGGATGCAAATCAAGTAACTGTGACATTGGAATCAAAGACAACCAGCATTTCCCATGTCTGCAGTTCCACAGAAAAGAGAGAAGCTGTAGAAAACAGGACTTGTGCTCTTCAGGAGTTCCCTGTCTCTTCTTTTGCCCCATTCTTGACTATATGCAGGAGCAACGCACCCAGACGGACAGCAACAGCTGAAGAAATTCTGAAAAGAAACCACACAATTCTAAGAAGAAGATATTTGTAACTGGAAAATGATGGATTTTCAATTATTGCTGGAGAGGAAAATTAAACTGAGAAGGAACTGTGACACATTGTTCCTCCAGCTGGTCTGTGAAAGTTTGCACCCCCTAAAATGCACACTTTCCAGGCATTCTAACACAATTCTGATGTTCACTTTGAAAAAGCTCTTTCCTTCGTGATAGGTAAAAGAATTAGAAATATACAGAGGGTAGGAAAGAGAAAAGACATTCCTGTGGAAGGTTGACATCTCTTTTTGTGTACGGTCTTTGAAAAATTTCAATTCCCATACTTCAGGAGAGGCTGGTTTGGGATAACATCCCCAATATTGTATTTGCAGCAAATACTCTTTGGGGTCTTTCCCTGAGGATTGCTCCTGTTGTAGGCAATGAAAACTGGACACCTGCATGAAGATCTGGCATCCTGCTTCTATTGTTCTGACTCAGATGCAGGTGGACAACTCACTGGGTCTAAAAGGTACACAAGGAATTAGAGCAGAACAAGAATTACAAGAGTGAGACAAAATAGTGGGAACCTGAAGGCCAGCAGACACAGCTAGACCTAAAAATAGAAGGAAGGGGAGCCTGAGAAGGACACTGAGACCTGAGGAAAGTGAGAGAAAAGAGAGGGCTGCCCCAAAGAGAGGGCTGCCCCCTGCTCAATGGGAATGCAAAGATGGGAATGCAAAGATGGCTGCACCGAGTCTGGAGCAAAGCATTCTTGAACTTCCCAGCACAGGAACACTTGGCTCTGCAAGCTCAGCTTTCCAGCTTTCCTTGCTTCCTTGTTCAGGAGCTCCAGACATGCAGGTGGAAAAAATATACTTATGTAGGCAGGAGAAATGTAATGCCTTGTGGTTGTGCCGTACACCTCAGCATCTTCAAAGCTACTGAGAGGAAATAAGTACAATTACAGTAGGGAAAAAGAAGAAAGATGTGAAGAAAGATCAGTGTTTGATGAAGGACTGTTATCAGTGATCTGCTGAGAGGCCAAAAAAGAGTAAAGCATACTATGGTCAGCTTCAGCTCAGGGCTTGTGTGTTGGTCTGAGCAGACCCCCTCACAGCCCAGAAAGTGGGAAAGAAAACTGGAAGACTGTAAAGATGCAAACCGGCATCTTTCACTTGACGAGGCACAGCCTGAAGTTTTAGGAGTGGCGAGGAAGAAAGGCTGCTGGGTTTTGTGTTGAGTCAGCGTTGTTCCCTCAGCTCTCTCTGCTCCCAGGCAGGAAGTTACACTCACAGTGTGCAGATTCACCACCTTTCCTCTGAAGTCTGAACTCTTCTGGAGAAAAGGGGAAATGAAAATTAAGCACAAGGGTATCAAGAAATCTAGCAGTGTGCATAGAGACAAACCTTCAGACGCTACCAAATGTTGCCATCAAGCCATTCCTCAGCTGCCCGCAGAAATGGATGGGTGAGTCCACACGGGTTCCCTACAGAAGGCAAATAATTGGTTTTCAAAAAACATTGGTATTAAAATCTCAAAGGAACTTTGTGACCATTTAGCCTGCTACAACTTGATATAAGATTTCAACCCAGAATCTCCACATACAGCACAATTGCAGTCTCCAGCTGAAAACATTGCTTGTTTTTTGTTTTTTTAAAAAAAGACACACTCTAAATCTCGGCAGAAACATTCTAGCTTAAAAAAACCCCAGGGAGCGAACAACCTTGCCATTTCTCTAGACAGGCTCAAACCATACTGGAAGAGCAACATAAGGCACTTTCATGCTATATTTTTGTGCTACATATCAATTTTTTTTTTCTCTTTCTTTTCTCTAAACCAACAAGATCAAACATAAGAAATCTTGGCAGAATCAGAGGATTGTGGATATGAATTATTAGTGATCAGTTTAACATTTCCTTTTCTATCCATCACTTATGGTAGTGATGGTATATTCCATTCAAAAATTCGTATTAGAATTTGTGTATAAAGTATCAGTGTAACCCTCAGCTTACTGCATGGAACCATAATGACTTCCTGTGCTGTAATCTCTTTTTCATGGGAAATTTGCCTCAATTCCATTGTATTGCAGTAAGAGGGACAGAAAACCATGCAGCTTAAATTTCCTCCCCTGAAAAATCTTTCAGGTCTTTTTCACTCACACCCTTTCTAGAACGAGCAGGCCAAGTAGATCCCTCCTCAGAGTAGAGCTTCTGATTTGGAACCTCCTTTGGTTTTTTTCTGTACCCATTCGGACAGGAGAGCGGAACAGACAGAGCATTTCACAGCAGCAGTTACACCTCCTGCCAGCTAGTAACTAGCGCGGCACTTGTCATTCCCTTAACTGGAAGATGATGCTGGGTTTCAGGCAGTCTAAGTGGGTGAATGAGCTCAGGACCACCCAGGTTCCAGTAGCTGGGTTTTCTCCCTGACACTCTTTTTTGGCTGGGATACAGTTAATTTTCTTCCTAGCAGCTGTCATCGTGCTGTGTTTGGGATTTAGGATGAGAATAACGTTGATAACACACTAATGTCTTAGTTGTTGCTGAGCAGCCAAGACCTTTTCAGCTTCTCTTCCTGGCCTGCCAACAAGAAGGCGGGTGACACCCAAGAAGGTGGGAGGGGACACAGCCGGGACAGCTCACCCAAAGTGGCCAAAGGGATATTCCATCACATGTGACGTCATGTTCAGCATAGAAAGCTGGGGGAAGAAGAAGGAAGGGGGGATGTTTGGAGTGATGGCGTTTGTCTTCCCAAGTAACTGTTGCGCACGATGGAGCCCCGCTTTCCTGGAGACGGCTGAACACCCGCCTGCCGATGGGGAGCAGTGAGTGAATTCCTTGTTCTGCTTGGCTTGCGTGCGTGGCTTTTGATTTACCTGTTAAACCACCTTTATCTCAACCCACAACTTCTCTCGCTTTTACTCTTCTGATTCTCTCCCCCATCCCAGCTGGGGAGTGAGCGAGCTGCCGGCTGGGGTTAAACCACAACACACTCTTTAGCTGTAGAGAGGTAATTATGGCAAAGCACCAGAAACAAGACACCCCCTCAATCTTTATTTTCTTTGCAATCACACATTTGCATATACACGCGTGAGGAAATGTTACCCGGCAGAAGCGCTCGGTGCGCAGACACTGCCTGAAGACTGCACAGGCCCCAGAGCAGGACTGAAATTCTTTTGGGCAGGGACTGCACCTACTCCTTGTTTGCACAACAGCCAGAGCAGTGGGTCCAGGGCACCACCTCTCCTATGATTGACATGACATAGAACCACAGAATCACAGAATGGTTCGGGTTGGAAGGGACCTTAAAGATCATCTACTTCCATCCCCCTGCCCTGGGCAGGGACACCTCCCGCTAGACCAGGTTACTCAAAGCCCCATCCAGCCTGGCCTGGAACACTTCCAGGGATGGGGAAGCCACAACTTCTCTGGGCAACCTGTTCCAGTGTCTCACCACCCTCACAGTAGAGTCTCTTCCTAACATCTAATCTAAATCTTCCCTCTTTCAGTTTGAAACCATTACCCTTCTCCTATCTCACTACACTCCCTGATACAGAGTCCCTCCCCATCTCTCCTGTAGGACCCCTTTAGGTACTGGAAGGCTGCTATAAGGTCTCCCTGGAGCTTTCTCTTCTCCAGGCTGAACAGCCTCAACTGTCCTCATAGGAGAGGTGCTCCAGCCCTCTGATCATCTCTGTGTCCCTCCTCTGGACCTGCTCCAACAGGTCCATGTCCTTCTTATGTTGGGAGCTCCAGAGCTAGACACAGTACTCCAGGTGGGGTCTCACCAGAGCAGAGCAGAGGGGCAGAATCACCTCTCTGGATCTGCTGGACACAGTTCTTTTGATGCAGCCCAGGATGCGGGTGGCTTTCCAGGCTGCAAGCACACATTGCTGCCTCATGTTGAGCTTCTCATCCACCAGGATGTCATCCTATACATCACTCATCAGTCAGTCAGGTTTCTAGCACACAAGCCATATCAGGTGGCGTGAAGAACCATTGGCAGTGCTACTCCCTGAACGGACGTGCCCAAAAAACTGGGCATTAAAAATGGAAACAACAGAGGCAAGGAAGTATCTGTGATAACGGAAGCAGAGCCAGAGGAGAAGTTCCAGGACAAATTTCCCCATCTTACCTACACATGGATGTAATTTAAGCTTTTTACTAAATCACTCAGCTGACATTTTTGTCTTGGTTTTCAGCAGACGATCCCTGCACAGATCCAAGAAAATATGGTCAATATATTACCTGATGCCAACTTTGGAGTAAATGTCTCCACAGTTGTATCATCTCCTTTTTAACTTTACCCTGTTACAGAGTCTTATATGGACAAGACTGGAAAATGAAAAAAAAAGTATTTAAAAAATCAAAGCTAGTTAGTGTTTATTTCACGGATCAAAATCTGAAACCACAAAACGAAACCTTGCAAACCTTTGTATGCACAGGAGGAATCATGCATGGTTTACATTTTACAAGATTTACGAAAATTAGGGATATAAACGCCACATTGGGGAATCTTAAGATTTCCCTAAATGGTAACAGATCTAGCCATTTTGGAAGGGAAATAAAGGCAGCAGTAACTAATACCCTGGTAAAGCTATATTGTGCTTGACTTCCAGCACACCCCCACACACCCATGCTTCTTATTGAGAGCCTGCGGGAGAGCAGCACCGACACACCATCACCAGAACCATCCAGGGCTCCTATAAACCTTCCAAACACACACGGATCATCTTCCTCCCTCTCCTTGGGAGCTGTCGTCCCAGTAAGCAGGAAGTTTCGCCATGACCTTCATTACCTCTCCCAGACAAACCCACTTGTGTCCAGCCAGAACACCGGGAGTTAATACCAACCACGCTTTTTCCTTCCAGAGGTCTGTCCCCAGACTCTACCTGATTAAATTCTAGAACGCGAACTACAAGAACTACATATTAGGTTCTCTATGTTGTGTGAAATCGTGGGAACTGAAATTATATCATAAAAGGATTTTTTCCCCACATGGTTCAAAGAGGATGTGCCTAAATACAGAACAACTACCCCTGTAGTTAAGTCCCTAGGAATACTTGAGAGGTGGCAGAATTAGAGAGGTGGTTTTGCATAGCTTGGAGAGTCCTTGCATTAGCATGGCTTGAAACAAACCTGGTGCAGAAACTTGAAACCTTGGGAGCCTTCTCAAGTGGATCTATCTACATTTTCCTTCCTTTATTGCATCCATTTCTACTGTTCCATTTAGTAATCTCTTTTCGCAAGACCCACACTGGTGAGTGTGGGTCATCAAATGGTGAGATCTGAAACCTTACAGATTATACAATGGCTACAAAATAGAGTAACTGCTGTATATAACAGTACGTACACACCGAAACTGGCTACTACAGTATTTGCACATGAGAAAATAGCTTTGGCTTAATTCTAATTGCATAATTTTATTAAAACAAGGCACATTTTATTTTATTACATTACATTTTACTTTACATATTACATTATATTTCATTTTATTACATTAGAGTGTCGCATGTTCATTCTGTTCTATGTTGGTCACGAGATCCTTTGTGTCACTAGTTCCAGGAACCGCATCACTATTGAAATACAAATTGTTCTCAAAGCTGTCATTTGTTGACAAGCGATTCTTTCTCCTTTTGTAGAAGAAATAGCCTGCAAGGCCACTTCCAACCAGGATGAGAATGACAACAATGACTACAGCTCCTGTTTTACCATGGTTCAGAGTAGGAGCCTTCTCGTCCTTTGTCATTGCTGAAAACAAATAACAAAAAAATCAAGAGGACGCTATATATTCTTTAAATGATTACTGGAAACAGGTTCTTTAGAAAGCACAATGTTTTAAGCCAAAGTGTTCCATTTGTTTCAAAATAATGAGAGACAAAGGTAGCAAGATAAAATTAATTTTAAAATGCTAACATTGCATGCTATATCACTAATTATTTTTTCAAATCTGCACTTGAACACTGAATGAAGTATATTGTATTCTACTAGGAAATAATATGCTCCTAGGAAAGAGATGCGGTACTCAGGGGTATCAGTAAATGCAAGTGACATAATACTGAGTATGATTTGTTCTGTTTATGATCTTACACAGGACTAGTTTTTGTATAATTTAAAGACAATATTCTTACCCTTTGTAGGCATTTCAGCTGGTGGCACTTCAGCTGATGGTGGCATTTCAGTTGCTGGCATTTCAAAACATTGAAAAAGTATTATGTTATTATATTATTCTGCTATTTATTTCTGTATTATTTATTATTTATTTCTGTATTTGGAACATACTGAAAACCATATTCAGAGAAATATATGGTAATACATACCATTAATGAAAACACTTGGGTTTAGTCCATACAAAGCTATGTACGCCTAACAAAAGCCACAGCACAATGGTCTATTGTACTCTGGTCTCATGTGTAGGTGTTTACATAAACTAGCAGAAAAGATGAAACATCATAGAATCATAGAGTCAGTGAGGTTGGAAGGGACCTTTAAGATCATCAAATCCAACCATTGACCTACCCTGACAAAAACCCCTTCTAAACCATGTCCCTAAGCACCTCATCTACCCTTTTCTTAAACACCTCCAGGGATGGTGAATCCACCACCTCCCTGGGCAGCCTGTTCCAATGTTTAATAACCCTTTCACTGTAAATGTTTCCTGATATCTAATCTAAACCTGCCCTGACATAACTTGAACCCGTTTCCTCTTGTCCTATCACTTGTCACCAGGGAGACAGATCCTGACATCAGTGTAAAACCACAAGAAAATCTCCAGAGCATCTTCAGGACAGAGATGATCACCCATAATCCTCAATATAATTACAAATTCTTGCAGTGTTTTTTATATTATATAAACATCGCAAGTGTAATAAATTTGGTCTTCCAAGAGACTTTAATGGCTGACCTACACAGAGAACTGAAATCACTCATGAACTCCAAAGCACGTGTCACATCCAAACTAAAATGTCTAGCTCATTTAAAATTTAGTATATGGACCACAAAATCTGGCTTGCTGGGAAAACTGGGCCATCATTTAAGATGAAGATCCATACTTTGCCATGTGGACATAAAATCAGCCTGTACCTAAATCACTTTGCAAAACTGTGCCAAGCCAAGCTGCATTTCTACAACAGTGTAGGACTCAATCGTGTCCTGTTCCCGAGTAAGCAACTGTATATAGTCCTTGCATTGATGCTGCCGTTTGGCTGACTCTATGACATTCCAGCTCAGGAGGTGAGACAGGCTGAAGTTAATCCTAAAAAAAGTAATTAGCTTTCACCTGCTTCAGCTCCTTGAAATGGCTCAGTATCAAACCAGGTGAATGCCAGTACCAACACAAAGAGGTGAGCTGAATGGTCAAAAGGAAGGGCAGCCACTGATTTTAACATTTGTTACCTACATCTATGACTATTCTGGATAGAGAATGAAAATAAAGTGCCTTTTTGTTTGTCAGTCACAATGCAAGAAGATGGCTAAGTAGATGTCGAATATGTGACGGTTCTGCCCTATTTCCAGTAGAAGATACAGTCATCATTACAAGCATCTGAGTAAGTAAGAATAATTTTGCACAAGAGCGAATTTATAGAAAGGATAGCAAAATTTCTTTCATTTCCAGTCTTATAGAGGAAGTGGGCACATTTCAGCTACTACATGCATTTCACTCTTCTCGGTAAACATCAGTAAGAGATTTTGATATTGCAATACATGCTGAAGGAAATGATTAGGATGACTTTTAGGAACACGTATGCACTAGATGTCCTTACTGTCAACTTTACACATTCAATTATTTCAGGACACTTCCAGTTTAGCACATTCCAACCATGTTATCTCCTTTGCTTTTCATTCATTCATCTTCTCAAAACAGGAGAACACAGAGACAAAAGGTCCAAAACTGTTCATTAATTCACAATTCATAAGGACTCAACTCACAGAAACGCTACTTTATACTCATAAAATGCATGCACATGAGAATTCCAGAGGGAAATAAGCAAAGGGTATTCCCCAGGCTGAGCAGAGGGGATACCCTAAGGAACATATTTTCAAATAAATGACAGAAATCTATGTGTGCAAAGCACAGGACTTACTTTGTGATTACTCAACAGTTACTGATACAGAACAGGGAAACTTGTTAAGTGTATGCACTAGGTACGGTTAAGATAAGAACACAGTCTGAAGGAACTTGAGCACTGGTCAGCACTTCTACTTACTGACAAGAGTTAATTTTTCTTTTTGTTGGCATGTAAACGTGCATCTCTTGGCATTTATAAAACCCCTAAATACCCAGCTAAAACGCATTCTGTGTAACGGCCATCCACTAATACTAGCACACAAGCAGTACGCTCCACATATAAAACAAATTCCAAAATGTAGCACTTACTTTTTGGCTTTTTACAAACATAGCCTTTGTAGGAAGAGCAATAGATATTATTCCAGTACCCACTGTTTGCGTACATTTCAACACAGTGCTCGTTTTGTTGAGGGGAAGGTTCTCCTACATTCCAGTTGACAAAATCCACTGCAGTGTTGTCTAGCCACAGCCATTCTCCTAGTCAGAAAAACATTGAACATGGAAAAACAAGACAGTATTCATTTCTATCTTGACATCTCCTCCACATTTATTGTCTTCCCAGGTAATCTACTTGTGGCCACTTTTGGACACAGGCCACTAGAGTATTTAGATTTTTGTTCTGACACATCATGTTGCCCTTAAGTTTTTATGCAAATAATACAACATGAATTTTTAGAAAATGGCAAGCCAATCTGGCTTATGACATTACAAAGGCAAGAAAGTTTAAAGAAGTATCTCTCACAATTTATAGAAATTACTGTTATCAAAAGATAATTTATCTTCAACAGAATGCCCCTTATTTCAGTAATTTATATGGAGGTTTTGTATCACTCTTTTCAAAGCCCCTACTGAAGTCTTTCTAAGTTCAATTTTCTTCCATTTGTTTTGTGGTTTCTGCTCCTTCTCACTGACTTTACAAACACAATTTTCCTTTTTAGAGATCTGCTTCAAAAATCTTGTGATCACTGTTGTTCAGCTATGCTGGGACTTGTTGTCTCTTCCTTCCTGTTCTTTTTTTTCTTTCTTTCTTTTAATAGTGTTTTTTATTTAGAATAAATGTGCCCCTTGTGACTCTTAAATTGTACTCAAACTAGCAAATTCTTAGACTCAGCATGAAAGCTATGTTTTGTCTTCTTCTAAGATTCTTCATATTTTGCTTTTCTTTTTTTTTCCCAAATACCGAGCACCCTTTGTGTCAGAGCAATCACTTTTCCAAAGATAGGAAATTTAGTTATGCAGTTATGCTGAAATCACTGTAATCTCTATATAGCACTACAATGACATGTGCTTGATGAAGCAGCTCTTGTGTTTATGATCACTGTAAGAACTCTATTGTTCTGCACCTGCTCTAGAACTACTTTAAAAAACATTTCATGTTTACTCAAAAGCTAAGTAAACTTCAGCTTTTCTTTATGTGTTATGCTTATGAATCATTACTCTCTTCAAATTTTTTCCTCCTCTACTGAAAACTTTCCCTTTTCCTGGTTAAAATTCAAGAAATGTAATTGAATACTTGTCTTCTCCCCAGCTGTTTTGACATTGAAGTGGTTGAGGAGGTAGTTGTAAAAGAACGTCACCCCAAGTCACCTGAACTATTCTGCAGTCCTGCCTCTGACATTGTTATACTGGAGATATCAGCCTGAACAGCACAAGATCAAAATAACTTTTCGGTCTATCATAAAGACAGAAATATCTATGTAATTGAAAACTAACTATATTAATGAAAAAACGATAATCAGCAAATTTATGATTTAATTAAAGCAGCCTGTTGCCTGTTCTCTCTTAACTTACCTTCCTTAGTGTGAGCCAGAAAATAGAAAAACTCGTGATACACAATTCCAAAGACACCAAAAATTACAGCTGCAAAGTGAAGCTATTTTGAGGGCCAGCTGTAACTAAAGATGGGTGACTGGTCATTCCAAGATGGTAATTCCAAAGGCTAGAGGTGATGTTAGCCACATTATTCTCTAGCTCAAAAACTGGAGTATCTCGATGACAAGTCTATCAGCCCAGGGCCTCTCCACTTTTGAGAACAACCCATTGACTTTGGCTTAACTCCCAAGGCGGTCCTGTCTGTACGTGCACCTTTCTGCCTTACTTTGTTGTGAATTACTTTTCTTGCTTTAAGATGAACTTTCTGTGCCTGGTCCTTCTGTTATATATTACTGGTTATTGCTTGATTACAACTGACCAGCTTCCCCTATGATAGTAATATATTTCCTTCTCTAATTTCACTTTTTATGTATTACAGAAGCGTAATGTGACATTTTCAACACCCATGTCAAACAGTTTGTGACAATTATTCACCAAACAAAAATATGTCAAACGTAAAGAAATTACCATCCACATTTCTGTACATTCCTGTCCAAAAAGTTGATGTTTTCCCTTCAAGTGGTTCAATGGTGTATGCCAGAAAGTTGGCTTCAGCTGAGTCTTCAACTGATACCAAAGAGGCACCTGAAAGACACAGATTAAAAAACCGTATGTTTCACAGTGGAAAGAATTCACATTTTCCTGGCCAACGTCAGTCTTATTTTTGACACTGGTTATCTGTGCCAAATTGCAAACAGAGCTTGATGTTCAAAACAGAAACTAATTTTGGGTAATAACTTATGAAAGACTCTGGCGTTGTTACTGATATCTTTCTTATCATTTCCATGCCATTGCACTAGCATTTTGGTTTTTTCCTCATCCACTGGGAAATAGCAACATAACTGAACAACAACTATAGGCAAAATACAACAGGCCAATATAGTATCGAGCATGAACTTCTACTGATGTGTTACTATTTAAGAAAACAAAAACAACCCCCAAAACACTCTAGACAAAATCAAAAGTTTTTAGTAAAAAGTATATATAACTTTAGTCTATACACCATATAACTTTGCATGTCATAAAATTCACATGATAAAATGTTTTCTGAGCCTTTGTATAGTTCATGTCTAGCAGACTTTGCTAACTTTCTCACTACAGTCCTTCGTGTAACTTTTTTAACCAGGTCTTGCTTATTTTCCTGCATTCTCTTTGTAGCCATCAGAGAAAGCAAGCTCATACTGGTCATACGTTGCCCAGTTAGTGTAGTACCCTGTAAGTCATGCACATAAAACAGTAGGCATTCTGCCATGAGTCATTCTGTGTGATGCTCTAGCAAAGTCAAGAAGTCACAGCTTAGAGCCAGCAGACAGAACGAGCTACACAACTTTGTATGTAACTGAACACTGTAGTTCACCGTTAAACACCGGTAAAAGTGCATCTTCAGTTCTCTTTAGTTTGGGGTGGGAATCCAGTCCATAGGTATGGAGTCAGAGCCGTGTTTGGCACTTGACTGTTTTGATTTGGCTGTTGAATTTTTGAAGATATTTTTTTCTCAGGTAAGGAAGGCACAGTTACAGAGAATGAAAATATAGAAGTCAGCTGAATCACTGATAAATTCTACTATGGTTCAGAATTCTACTATGCGTAAGATGTAATTGGAAAATGTCCAGCTGCAAACAAAGCCCAGAGTGCAAGCAGGGACAGCAGAATATAAGAGAACATGGAACGTTCCCCCTTTTTCACTGTAGTCTTTACATTTTTCTAATTGTTCCTCTTTTGCTGCACGGTATCAGATGTTTGGTTACTGTTAAGTTGTGGGATAAAAAGCTTCACTGCACATCCACAAGGGAGCACAGAAAGACGATGGCAGACGGGGAACAGAACCCCTTCTCTGGCAAGTCCCAGGCCTATCACAGGAGCCATCAGCTCATCAAAGGCCAAGCTCTACAAGCCCAGAGGAGCAAAGAGGCACAATGGCAGGGAAAGAACCCGAATTATGGACTCAGAGGATGGGACATCCTGCTCAGGTCCCTCCTAGGGCTGTCACAGGACAACCTCAGCCCTAGTGTCCCAGCATGAAACCCATCAAGACAAGTCAATATCAGAGTATCCTTCCGACTGACAGGAATTACTGCCTACGGGTATGGGACACATGATAGGATACAGAAGAGCATTTCAAGATTGCACAAGACTTACTATGAGATGTCCAGGGGAGGAACCAAAGGCAGGGAAAGGGATGGACTTAGATGATTTGGGACAAACAAGTATGGGAAAATAAGAGGGATAAGGGGATAAAAAGACTGGTCATGTGTAAATATTTTGCTGGTTAGTATGGTTGTCTGGCCACGTCCTGTGCCTGATCTGCACTGACAGTCCTATCGTCTTCTTAAACTCTATTTCTATTTTCATGGTTGAAAGACTCTTCACTCTGTGTGTAGGCACGTGCACGGGGGTCTAATCACCAGCAACTGGAGTGGGACCATGAGTCATAGAGCCTTGTGTCCATGGTGCCAGCAAGCGGAGCAAGTGCAGACACACAAGTGAGTGTGTGATCACTCGGGAATATCAAGTCAGCCTAGAGAGCAAGTAGGTGGAGCCAGGTGTGTGTGTGCATCACCAGGGGTGAGAACACGAGCTGAGCTGGCTACTGGAAGGACCAGGGGAGTCCCAGCCAGCTACTGGAGGGACCATAAAAGCTGCAAGTCTCTAAGGAGGAGATCCACTGGTATGGACATCTCTAAGGGTAAGATAAGGAGGGAATGGCTACTGGCGACCAGGGGAGTTCCAGCAAGCTCTGTATGTGTGTGTGCCCCTGTGTGTCTCTACTGGTGAGACCACGGGGGATTGACTACTGGAGGGACCAGTGCGTGTGTGTGGTGGGGATGGGGTCTGTACCAGCAACAGGAGCCAGGCTGGTGGCCGTGGGGGATCATATTTCCAAGTCTCAGCAACTAAGGACACTGAGATCCATGGGCCAGCTACTGGGCAAATGGAGTGTCTGAGCCTAGCTGCTGGAGGGATCCACACTGTATTTCTGTATATATTCCCACTAACAGACCTCTATCCCCATCAACTTGAGAGGGGAATACAACAAAGATGTTGGTGCAGATTGTGTTCATTTGGGTGCCCTGTGTGTCTGCCTGTGTTGATCCGGGTGGTCAGCGATAAATATATGTACAGATGTGTTGCATTTGTGCGTGCGCGACTACAGGGCACACATTCTTAGCCTTGTCACTGCTTGGACTTGTGAGCGTATAGCCATGGCAACTTTGCCTCTGCTGGGCTGCTGGATTCAGCCTGCCCTAACAATTACCATGAACGATTATGGGTATAAAAGAAGGGGATGTCAGTGACGCAAAGTCTTATGTGTACTAGCATTCAAATTTTAAATTCCACATAATGGCAGTCTTTTATCCCACATGCTGAAACAACGGTCAGCGCCTTTTTTCATGAATCTTAGTTCAACAGGAAAAGGCAATTCTGATGTAAGTGCAGATTCCAACAACAAAGATGTGGGACAGCTGTGGACAACCTGAGTCAGTGAGCAGAGGCATCTGCTATCACATGCAACATCATCATTCCATTCCTCTCAAACTTAAAATGCATTCATTTATTTGCCTCACTCTTCTTATTGAAAGTCTGTTTCAGAAACTCAGTCCTCCAAAGAAAAGAAATGTTACTTAATTTCTCACACAAGCTTATTCAAAATTATAATCATTCACTTAAGGCAGAGAACTGCAGATTACAAATAACAGCTGTCGTGCACAACTGTCAAGGTCCTTTTGACTGTGCGTAAGTAAGAACATGCATTGCAGCTTTCAAAGACTGAGCATCTGCCATGTCAACAAAAGAACTTAAAAGACTATGGAAATGGGTCACTCTGTGATAGTCTTAAAGACTGAGCTACAGCAAGAGCATCACATTATGGAGACTTTTCTATATTTAAAAGTATATTAGCAAGTATCTTCATCCAAATGTTATGCCAATGTTGATGTGGAGAACATACTAAGGTTTAAAGAACATATACCAAAACTTGAACTTTGCCTCAAAAATACTAGTTTCTCAAGCTAGAGCTGACAACATACTAGTTCATGAGAACCCAAGAATAAACCTGAGTACCAGCAGAAAGAGTGAGATTCTTCTTACCCAGCTGTAGGTGTCTACATTTGACATGGGTTTCACTGGTAGGTTTATTATCAGGTTTATTATTATTTATTACCTATCAACCCAAACAGTGGAGTTGGGGTCAGGGGTGCAATTCACCTGACCAAATGTCACATCAAATATAAACTGCCAGGGAGGATGAATCTGTATTCAGTTCCACTGACAGCATGAGCAAGATCTCTGCATACTCTAATGGGAGGTTAGGCACCTGAGTGACATTGCCACCAATGTTCTAGACACCAGTGCTATAGACATATGAAGTCTGGCACAAGGAACTTTACACCAGTTTCCCAGAGAAAGAAACTGCGAGAATGAAACCACACAACAACCCTAGTTTACTAATATATTTCCAGCCTAGTGTGCTGTAACTTTCATTCCAGTGGCATAAAAAGGCAATAACAAAGGGGCAAATTAGATCAGGAATAGAAAGAATACAAAATGCCATTAAAATAAGATTTAGTGACTGCTGTGGATGAGGCTGACCACTGAGCAGGGTCAAAGGACAAAGTTTCCACTTCTGTGATCTCCACTCCAGGCCACACAGCTCCTCTCAAGCCTGGCCCCACACACATCAAAGACAGTGTGTGCCACTGGTACACAGTTATTTTCCATATCCTCACAAATTAAGGCAATAATTGGATGCAACTGTCTTGTCCAACACTTGGATCATCCTTGAAATTACAAAAATACATAGCACATATTCAGCTATCCACAGAGAGGAAAAACAAGTCAGGAAAATGTGCTCTTTGATTAAGGAGGACACTTACCTAGTCGAAGACATTCTAAAGAGGCCTGGGCCCAGTTTCTTGTAGATGAAGATTCAATGTAGTAGCAATGACCTCGGAAAGGGATCCAAGACTTGTGTCCTTCTGATTCAGGGCACTTTCCTGGAAGCTGAGGGGGCTCAGTGGGAGCTTGAACTGATTAAAATTAAAAAAAAATTAAAACAACTTTAAAATTTAAAGGAACAGCTTCTTACATATTCTTATATCATGAATAGATTATTCTAACCACATGTTGGAAAACTCACTCAGATCTTTAGAAAAATGTAATTTTGGTAGTCTGTACTGCTTACTACAACACAATAACGGGAATAAGCCCTAAATCTATGAACAAAAGGTACTGTAAGTATAGTCTCGAGAAATCTAATTTAGCAAAGAATCCAGGCATGCTTTTATCTGTTAACACATTCTTAAGTTCAGCTCAACACTTTACTCACAAATGTATTTTCTCACCTGACTGCTTTGCTGCTTTAGGGCCCATATGAACTTGGTCATACGGGTTGTGACCTAGTATCATGGAATGCAGAAGGCATTATCAGATAATAGTTTCAAGTCAAAAACATAAGCGAAGGCAGCCTGAAGAATTATCCTTAAACATTTTTATACCACCTGTAGTTTGTTATTCAGTTATAAAAGGAAAACCTGGAAAGCTGTAATAGGTAAACATTCCTCGTGACACCTCATGGCTTAGTCATTCACCTCTTCCCCCTCCAACTCCACAGCTGCATGACTACCACTTAACATTCATTAACTTTTCATTTTTGAGGTTTTTGGTCTTGCATGCTTACTCAATATCAGAATAAACAGCAGAGTAACATGAGTCTAAGCTTTGCAAAATATATCTAACGTTATTCGTGTAAAGTGGTCACTATTCACAGTCACACTAGCTCTTTCTTAATATGTGTTGGCCCTCATTTTACAGCAGCTCCATTCAACCCAAGTAACTTTTAATGATTTCATCTATTTAGCTCTTGAAATAAAAAAGAGCATCTAAGTATGTATCAGCAGATCACCCAGCACAATGAACTGTAAAGGGAATCATAGAATCATAGAATGTGTTGGGTTGGAAGGGACCTTTAAAGGTCACCTAGTCCAACGCCCCTGCAGTAAGCAGAGACATCGTCAACTAGATCAGGTTGCTCAGANGATAATACTTGTGATTACAATGGTTAGATTCAAGTTCTTACCATCATTTTTTTTGCAAACAGAGAAGTAACTTTCATTGCAGAATCCTGTCTTCCAGGCTCCAGAAATGTCTAGATAGACACAGCCTATTTTCTGCTTTGGCTCCCCTTCAGCCCATTTAGTATACTTCATTCTCCAGTTATCAATCCATTCATAACGCCCATTGGTCTAAGAACAAAAACAAATCAACAGGAATGATTAAACTCTAATCATTAACCATTTCTTTGTCAGTCAAATGTCTGTCTATGCAGCACCTTGTGCTAGAATTATTTTTTTTTAGAAATCAATAACAAATACAAATGGCTCAAACTTTGAAACTTATGCTGTGACAAGCAGATATTCATTGAGAAATACATCAGTGCAAAAAATGCTTTTCAGCAAAAGGAAATGCAGGGTAAGAGACACTGAATTAATTTTCAACTTAACAAAACTCTTCATTTGGGAGTAATAAAAAAAATAATTTAAAATATTTTGTAGGAAAGTCTGAAGACTAAGTTTTGTACTAACTGTTTCCCCCCAAATTTCAAGAAATGGAGATAATTTCAACCTAAAGTATATTTTAAAATGTAATCATTTCCCACTAAAGCTGGTGAACTCAGTGAATGATCCTGTTGATGAGGTTAGGGGAATCTTTTGGGTTTAAGGAAGTGGTGTGTTCCATTCACTCATTTGTATTTCTTTCATCTGCTCAGCCAAATGGAGTGAATGTGGGACAAGTGTCTGTGCCAAGAAGAAAGGGTGGTACATTTTAACATACAGAAAGTATCAAAATGTCAAAGCACGGGGAGAGAAGAGAGAAAAAAAATTAAATTAGGTAAACCAATTAATTATTTGGATAACTATCCTTAAAAATGTTGAAAGAGTCATAGCAACAGCACCTTATTCTATTTCTGAAAATTAGACGTTGTTATTTAAAACAAACACTTTGCACTGTACATCCTAAGATACGTGGATTTTATCTCAATACACTATATACACAAAGAGATATTTCAAGATGCTAGCCTAAAATGTCTTGTTTGGAAGTGCACGGAGTGTAATATCACAGAAAAAGTGTGAAAAACATGTGTAATATATACAATTTAATCAGAGTAACGGAAGTGGATGGATTCCTACCTGTAAATCCTACAGCACGTAAAAGTATTTAGGACCAAGATAGAAACTAATATGCTAAAGTAAAGACTTCTCAGTCCCTGATTTGTCCATATGAGAAACAGTATCATATTCAATTAATTTGACATTCTTACCACATTACTGTTAAGACCAATCCACACAGGCACCCCATACTTTAACGTCTTTAGCCACAGGAATGAATGACTGTAGGGGTCTAAGACACTGGAAAGGTCAAATTGATCACGTTTGCAGTTTTTTCGTGCATCCTCCCAGTTCATTTTGGTATGGATGAACAAATAACTACTGTTACCATAACGGATAATGCTGGATGGGGATGAACTTGTAGAAGGTAGAGACTCAGCATCTGTAAAATAAAGGATGAAAAAAAGGCTCATACACTTGTTCAAAAGGGGCTTATGCTTTCACTGTGGTTGCAAATAGAATTAAACAAAAAGCCGTTTTTTCTTGATTTCACTTTCCTGACTTCTGATAGGCATGGGTTAGATACACTACTCTTTAAGTCAGGATCAGTAGTAAAAATCAATTACAAAGCTGTAGAAAGGAAAAGAGCTGCTTAAAGCAACCCCTGTCAAGGAGTAAAGCATTCTGTATAATCATCCAGAACAGTATTACTGAAATTAATTAGGATTAGATTAGGTCACAATTTCTTTAATACAATATTTTTTTCATCAAAAGAAATTGTTGTTTTCCAGGGATTTTTTTTTTGCCAGAGAAAAGGAAAACTCCACAAAAGACTGGTCCTTAAAAATCAGATATTTAAATCCAGGTTTTCCCTGCTTTTTAATTTCCTTTTTGGAAGTCAATTAGCTCAAGTTTGGTCTGAGTGAGTTACAGTCACACTCCAGACAGGTCATGCTGCATGTACAAGTCAGTGGTTTCCACAACATGTTTTGAAAGCCAAAGCGTTCAGAAAATGACAGACAAAATCATGGAACAAATATCATGTGAAGGGTCATACTAAACACAAAGATGCAGATACATATTCCAGCTCAGGAAGGTAGTAACATGGCAGTTACTGGGAAGGGTCAACAGAGAGTAGTGACTCTAACTGGACCTCTGACACATATGACCCTTGTGTTCCTGCCTGAAAAACAATTTGTGGATGTATTTTTATTGCAAGTGAAATGATGTTGAAATCTATACACCCCAACAATTCCCTGAAAAACCATAAGGTTTGATTGTGTTTCAACTAAAAAGACAAGTACCTGCATTAATTTGGCATATATATCCTCTGTTGTTATCACAACTCTCATCAGCCCACTTCCCTGCTTCCTTAACAGGACTGTTTCTCATGACAACACAATCAGCCTCGAGGTAAAAAGATATAAAATCAGTTACAAATAGCTAGAAGAAGCAAATACGAAACTTGGTCCTCCTTTTACATCTTCAGACACAAGCAATGCTGCAGTTTTACTCTTGTATCCTTGTAACATTTAACAGCATAAATTTTATGTGAAGGTTCTGTTCCTCTTGCACTTCACAAATTTCTTGACGTTGCTCTCTCTTGCGCAACACTGGGTGGATAAGCAGACCACAGAAATCCCAGTATTCTTGTATCTCCAGGCATACACCACGGATAGAAGGAAAGCCACAGAAAATTTAAAGAGAAGTGAAATCAACTATTGTAGAAAGGATCAGTTAACTTTACCCCAGAAAAAAAACCCGGATCCTCAACATGCATGGGCAATGCCACATTTCTGACATATCAGTCCCTTCAAATTCATTGTTGCCAGCTGTAATAGCACACACAGCAAAATCAGAACTGCTCCTGCCCAAAGGCAGCCATTGATCCATCAGTATCGCACTTACAGTGGCATTTCAACTTCTCTGACATGGACACGATAGCTAGAACCTACGTTAGCACATATTAAACAAACAGAGATGAAAGCAAAAGGCTGCACGTGTACAAATGGGTTTGTGCAATGAAGCATCCGTACTTATTTTATTCTGTTTACTTATTTGGTTCTGCTCTCCAGGAGGAGATGCACAGAGAAACACTTCATTTGTCAGTTCAAACTGAATAGTTGCATAGTATTTTGTATTAACTATGATAATTTATTTTCTGCTAAGTTAAAGTAAACTTAAAAATAAATCTGAAATTTAAGAAATAGGGACTTTATACGTTTTCACAGAAGACTTCATAGAAATACTACTACTTTGCATAAAACCAGAAAATTATATATTATTCCTCCCAGATGTAACATTTTAAACAAGTTTTCTCTTTTGAACTTCAAATTCTTCCAAATTTTCCCCTTCCATTAGAGATAAGAAGCTCAGAGGTGCAACTTTCAAAATCAGGAAAAAAGACATTATACATCAAAGTAAGCTTTCTACATTTAAAGTGGTGTTCAAAAGAAACAGAGTGCATGCTATAACATGTTGTAGTTCCATAGCACAGAACTACCTTAAAACGCAAGATCAGAGAGAGGAACTGAATGACCTATCAGATCAGTTTGTATGATGGAGAAATAGGGGAAGTTATTTCCTTCTTTTTTTTTTTCTTCTTCTTAAAAACTGAAAGGCTCTCTCTTTATAGAAGCATGTCCTTTCCGCAAATGTGACTGACCGAATTCGCTGCTATGTAAGACATGGCTGTTTGAGGGGAATGTTTGAAAGTGCCCCTTGCAAGCCACATGCCAACTGAGAAACCTGCTAAATTCAGGCACTAATGTGGTCAGAGGACTAGGAGGATGTGCTCATTCAGTGTGGTTTTGGGGCAAATGCCATGAGGCAGGAATCCCACTGTCCTCTTTCCCAGAGCCTATGAGAGAACGCAGGGTGAACACAGAAGCAGTGTAGCCTTCACGGACACAGAGAACTGAAATCTGAAACCAGTCTTTGTATGAGCACTTCACAGATCCTGTCACCAGCTAACAGAGCAACTGCCCAAGGGCTCAAAACCATTCACTCTCTCTGTATTTATATTTGACGTTTATAAATGTATGAAAGTAATAAGTCAAGCAATAACATGTCTCAAACCCCAACAAATGCGTAAATGCAATCTAAAATTAAATTTCAGTGAACAATTTGTGATTGCTATTTACCTGGCCATCATATGAGTATACATTCATATGTCCTGACGGGAAGCCTTTGGCCCAGTTTGTAAAATAAACTCCTGTTCCATCTGTCCAGAGGAACCTCATTTCATGATTTATATCATTTAATCCGATCCACGTATCAGTAACAAAATCTTTCATATGGAAGGTGAGGAAAGCTAGAGTTAAAAAAGGCAAAGAAAAAGATAAATACTCTTAATGAAGGACAATTGAAAAGTCTGGCCTCATTGAGATTGGTGACAGTAAGTATTTTTTTTTGTAATACAGGACACTTCATTGTTGACCACACAAGCAGGTAAGATGAAAAGGAGGTGACTTTTGAGTATAATGAACAGGAAACCAGATATATAACTGCGGCTTTGGGCAAAATACATCAGGTAAGTACCTAACCTGGTACTAGGATGAATCCCAAAAGCATGACAGAAATGCTTTTTATAATGTCCCAGGACATTTTTGAATCCTAGCCCCACGACTGACTTAGAAATATACAGCTGTGTAGAGCACCAGAGTGGTTACCCCGCAGTGGCATCAGACAGCACCACTGAGCACCTAACACTTGTGCATCTGCAGAAATAGGGCTGTTACAGAACCACGAGTGTTCTCTCTCTCCCTGGACCACCTGGGCAATAGCCTGCACTGTCTTAGCAGGGAGCAGAATGCACAAGCGACCTGTTTAGGTGAGTCTCGGCAGAACTATTCACCACAAGCAAATCCATTACCACAGCTTTACACAGTCCAGGAAGGTGCTCATGTGCCTTAGCTAGCGTGGCTAGCTCAAAAATAGAGCAGGCTAGGTCAGCTGGCATTCAGCAACCCACTGACCCACAATATATCAAACACTGTGATAAAATGAACATATCATGGCCTTTGCCAACTGCTACAGTCATTGTTACGAGCTTACTTTTCTCTGCTAACAGCAGAAGAATTTCTGTCTGCTCTATCAACCATTTACCTTCCTTTAAAACCATTTACCATCCTTTTAAAATGAATGCAACCTACACTTCCAGGAATAAAACCTGTAGATTTCTTTGCCAAATGTTAGCATTGCTGTTCTGCTATAAACTGTAATAAGAACTCAAGCCTTTGTGCCTACGTTGCCAGCAATAACAATAGTTTTGTGCTAATAGCTTTATTGGTCATTTCTCTTTTACCTAGAATTCAAATCCTGTGCATGAACCACCTGAAATCTGTACTGCAGAAACTATGTTGGATGAGAATTTAATTATGTTTGAAAAGTGAAAGTTTGATTCTTCATCTCTTCATATGTGGAAAACATAATAGTACTAAGTTCGTGTCATCTCCCCCAGCCAGGGATGCAGCTCGTAGGTTCATTAAAATAATCTCCTCTAGTGAAAAGAATGGTAAATCTGTGTGGTGAGTTGTAGGTAGGTGTATGAGCAGCCAAACCTCTGCCCCAGGCTGCTCAGAGACAGCAAGTTCTGCTCCTAAAGGTGTTGTGCTTGAGTTAATAGGAAAGCCATGCAGCGAGTTAATGCCACCTAGTGAAACTACATCATTTGGATTTGCTGGGTCTAGCTGGCATCACATGCAAGCTGAATAAACTCTACTTTGCTGCCAGGACAATATTCATGTGTGCATATATATATACATATATGTCGAAGCCGACATTAAAATTTGGTAGATTCAGGTGAAAACTTCATTGTAAATTTCAAAAAATTTGTATGTTTTGGAACAAAAATCAGATATGCAGTCACAGTTCAAATCCTGTCCACATTCATGCAAATACAACAGTCATCCTGTAAAGATTAAATGTCATCTCATCTAGTGCTACAAAACTATACACAGTACCTTGCACTTGTTCATTAGGGATAGTGGCCAGGTTTCCTCCTAAATTCATGCAAGCTGTTCGTGCAGCATGCCAAGTGACACGTTCATCTTCTGCGGATCCAAATATTTTGTAACACTAAAACATGAACAAATTTTCTATATATTATCTTTACTCCAATATCCCTGACAGAATGAAAACCACTGCTTTAAGCAAAGCAGGATGGAGAAAGGCAGTAAAATTATGCATTTATCTGAAAAAAAAAACCCACATTCAGCTTAAAATGAGCTTTTTGTTCTGGCTCTTGTTCTATATAAATTTGAGTATCTCAAGACAGTGTTTTGCTCAACAAGACATACCCTAGATTTGATCTGAAATTCCTAGAAAATAAGCAAACCCTCACTTTTTACAGACAGCCATCTAACAGTGGTAAGTTACACATGACTGATATTAGTCTGCCTGTTTATTTATTTGACTCTACAAAGCATACCACATTAGTAAGGTTAAGGAAGACAAAATGTATTCAGTACCAAAAATGCATTATGGTTTGGTTAACAAAAAAAAACAAAAACAAAAACAAAAAAAACAACCAAGATGAAAGCATCAATCATTCAGGAACTCTGCCTAAACTCTTTAGGAAATGCCTATCAAAATGTTTGAAAAAATGACTAGAGAATGACTTTCATCAACTGCAGATGAATACGCTCATCTGACACTTCATTAGAAGCATGGGAAAAGCAGCTTTCCTGCAAAACAGGGTCTGGGCAAACAAAGAAAAGCATGCAGGTGTCAACCAGCTCTCTGCAAAAAAGGGTAATATTTTACTTTAATAAGAAACAATACTATTAAATAATTCCCTTGTTTTCTATTTAATGCTTTGCCAAACATCCAACATGCGCTGTATTTGTTATGGTACCTTATTACGAAAGGAAAGCCAAGTTGGACGACATCCTCTTGGAGCTGAAAATGTTGTTGGAAGAACAGTTGAATTAACGGAACTGTTGTGCCTTTCACATATGTAGGGATTTGGATAACCACAGTTTATATCGTTCCAAAATCCTGAATGCAAGATAAATGGGCAACTGAATGACACCACATCCAGAGCTGGTTAAATCAATTTCACTCAGTCTTACACAAAGTGCTTTTAGTTGAAAGATGAGGTCAAATCCTCAGAGTCTCTCAGTTTATTGTCATTCTCTATCAGCATCTAGGATAAATATGCCACTTTATGTACACTGTCATTACAGAATGTTAAAAGCAGTGTAGAACCAGGTCCTACAAATATCAATTTTATAGTGGCACATTAGGCCAATTTTAATAAAAAATATAAAACAGTCATATAGCAATCATAGCCACAGACCTCTATTAGAGCTTCCCAACGCCAGGCTTAAGGTGAACACAAGAGCACAAAACTGTGAAGTCCTGAACACAATAATAAAGTCTACTTGTATAACATTTTGCAAAAGAACAAAAAAAAAAAAAAGAAGGGGGGAAAGGGTGCTTCTGAGAAGAAAAAAAAAGAAAACCAAGCAGTTGCAACACAAACACACAAGTAATTAAATTCAGGAACAAACATACAAAACTCACCTAAATTCTTATAAATAACTACACAGTTTTCATCGTTATTTGCAAAGTTAGGTTCATGTGGTGCCCACGCCAAATAATTCACTGGAGTGCCATCCATCCAGCTTAAGAAAAACAATGCAAGAAAACACTTTTTTAACATACGAACTGAATTGCTTCCATGTTACAAGAAGTAATTTTGCACTATGTTTAATATAGCCACTCATAGTTTATGGCATACATGGTTTTTTTGACCAATTTGCCTCTTTGCTAATCGCACTAAACTTACTCTCTGCACAAAGACGTAGGGTATGTGCTGAAGTTGTGTTTGCTCTGCATTTAAGCAATATGCTGACACTTTTGCAACTGATAGAACAATATTCAAAATAATCATTCAAGCCAACATGGAAGCTAGACACCTTTACAGCATGAGAGAGGCCCAGATGTTTCCCACAGGTCATACATTTTCTGTGCCTGCTACAGACACAAGAGATTTTATTGGTAACACTGGCAAAATGCTTGATCTTTCCCCCATGCACAGGAAAAAAGCACGATAAAGTACTGACAGGGAAATTCCTGTGACAATGTGCCTTACTGTAAGGTAAAATACGAACATCAAAAAAGTTTTACATCCATGTAGATTAAACAATAAAGAACAAAATCATATCCGGGAACCAAGCATTTATTAGGAGACATATTCCTATTGGACTGCAAGTGACAGAGGTGCCCAGGTTCACCCTTCAGGCACATACATATGATACTTCATTTAAAAGCATATTCATCTTAGGGTCCCTACAAAAACAATGGAATGGCAGAGACCCCTCATTTTCAGACGGTGATCTGGCCCACCTGACATCCTAATTATCATCTGGAGGGTCCTCATTGTCACTGTGGACTAGAAGGAAATCCAAAAACTACTAGGCATCTATTTAGGCCCTTCAAGACCTAGACTGAACTGAATCCCGGACTAAGTTAACATCACATGTAAAAATCATCATGGTGCTGCACACTGACATTCAGAGAAACTTGCAGAAAATTTGCTTATCCTCACAGCGCATGTGAAGTTATATAACGAATCCCAGAATCACAGAATACTAGGTTGGAAGGGACCTCAAGGATCATCTGGTTCAACCAGATGGCAAGAATAATAACAGCAACAGCTATCTTAGTTCTACAAAAAGAAAATAGGTTGCATTTTTCCCTTTATTACAGTCTATTCCCAAAAGTTGAGGAGGGGGAAAAAGAACGTTTTTACCTATCCAAAATCTTTTATGTTTTGATTGGGTCATCTATTTATATTTTCAGTAAGTCATGGAATAAAGGAAACTAGAATTCCTGAATAAAAATTCAAAAGACATCATCTGCAGTGTATGTTTTCTTCTAGCTTTGGGTGAATTCTATTTAGGAAACGTGGTGTTTCTCCTGGATTATCTGGAGCTAAATTAACATGAAAATAAACCACTGAGAATACAAACATGTTTAAATTAAGACTCAAAACTAAGTATGTCCTTTGAAAATCCATGACCTATTGAGTTAACTTGTTTGGGCCCACAGACTACAAAATCTTAAAACCAACAGTAAAGCAGAACTTTCCAAATCAAACACACCTGATGTAAACTCATAAAAACAAAGTTCCTGCTTCTATATTGTTAAAGAGTAAGTCAAGTTTTAGGGTTTATAGATCTACTCTAGCTTCCACTGCTGTCAAGCAGAAATTCCATTTACTTGAAAAGGAGTTGGTCTTCTACGAAGAAAAAATTTCATCAGTATCACCAGGAAATACTCCTTATATTAGCTATACTTTACTGGAGTACGGACAAGACAGACAACACCTGAAGGTAAAACTGAAATCAAGATTTTTTCCTACTATAATAAAATATAGAATAACAGTAGTAATTGTAGGATGAGAAAGCCTAACAATAGAAATGGGATTTTAAAAAAAAATTATTAAATATAATGTCACACTGTGGTATATTTACTACAGAATACAATTTTACAACCTTCATAATCAAAAACCACTAAGCATGAAAGTCCCAGAAAATTCAGAAGAAAAACATTCTCATTTGCTTTGACAGGCCACAATTTCATTCAAGCACTTCATTAATTTTGCTCTGCTCAGTAAACAGTGCAAAATTGATAATTTTAGTTGACCTACCTTGTCCTTTGGTCAACACTCAGTTGTAAACCAATGAAATACGAATCCTCTTTGCCATTTTTCAAGATCTAGAATATAAAGATTAAAACTGTATAAATATCCACTTTTAATCACACAAATCCATTATGTTAATAATGAGTAATATACACCTGACTGACAGAGGATATGAAACGCTACATTATCCAGCTACAACATTTAAGTTAAAGCAGCTCACAGCTGACAGTCCACAGTCAAACTTCACCATTGGCCAAAAGGTTTGGTCACTTTATCAATGCTTCTCACAGCCTTACTTGAGAGTCACTGAAATTACCTCTTGCAGCCTCTGCAGCAGACATCATCTGACAAATTTCTTGCAGTGGACAAGCCTTCCTACAATTTGGACATAAATTGATATAGGCTCTTATGCCACCTCGCTGCCACTCTTCAGACAGCTCAGGAAAAGTTTTATGTTGTTCAAATCTGACTTTTAAGCACACTCCTGATTAAAAGAAGTTGTCCTCAAGACAGCATAAATAAACAGGCAACCAACCCCAGCCGCCTAGGAACTATCAGGTTGGAAGGGACCTTAAGGATCATCTGGTCCAATCTTTTCTGGCAAAAGTATGGTCTAGACAACATGGCCCAGCACCCTGACCAGCTGAATCTTGAAAGTGTCCAGTGTTGGAGAATTCACCACTTCCCTGGGGAAATCACTCCAATGGTTGATTGTTCTCGTGAAAAATTTTCCTTTGTGTCAAATGAGAATCTGTCCAGGAGTAACTTGTACCCAGTACCTCTTGTCTCTTTCCATGTGACTTCTTGTAAAAAGGGAGTTTCCATCTTCTTTGTAGTCACCCTTTAAATACTGGAACACGGTGGTAAGGTCTCCCCTTTAAAAGCTCTTTCTCATGGCATAATCCATACCTCAAGTTGTTCTTCCTTCATAATTATATTCTCACCACAAGAAGAAGAAGGCAAAGGGGCAAACTTGAGGATGAAAAGAGGCTGTGAGGTAGACTGCATCCCAGGTACACTGACAAGATCAAAAGCCAGTGTTCTGAGTGCCGCATGTAAGCCAACATCTGTTCTGATCCTCTACTTAAGATACCTTGAATTTATCTGTTGATAAACTCTACTTTCAGTTAACTCACCCACCTTACAGAATCATTGCTCTTTTAGCTTCTTGCTAAAATGAAGCCACTGATCAATTAAAAGTAAGTATTAAGATTTATCTTAGCACACTGCCAGTTGCAGATGGATATAATGTGGTATAACTGCCACACTGAATAGGAAATGCAGATGAAGATCTGTTTAATGCTTACTGTGCTTGCTTCTATACGGCACAGTTCAGGATCAGAGTTCAGGATCATGGGTACCATGCGCAAAACAACAAGAAGTAAAATTACAACCTTGGATTTCAGGAGGGCTAACTTTGACCTCTTCAAGAAACTGCTTGGAGAGATCCCGTGGCCTAGGGCTCTGGAAGGTAGTGAGGCTCAAGAGAGCTGGTTGGTGTTCAAAGTCCACTTCCTCCAAGCTCAGGATTGGTGCATCCCTAAGAGCAAGAAATCGGACAAGGGACGCAGGAGGCCTGCCTGGTTGAGTAGGGAGCTTCTGAACAAGCTGAAGTGGAAGAAGGAAGTTTACACTAAGTGGAAGAATGGCCTATCCCCTTGGGAAGATTACAAGAATGCCGCCAGAATGTGCAGGGATGAAATGAGGAAAGCTAAGGCTGCCTTGGAAGTAAACCTGGCAAGGGATGTCAAGCTCAACAGGAAGGGCTTCTTCAAGTATATTGGAGTCAAAAGGAAGACCAGAGAAATTGTGGGCCCACTGTTGAATGAGACAGGAGCCATGGTGACGGAGGATGCAGAGAAGGTGGAGTCACTGAATGCCTTCTTTGCTCCGGTCTTTACTGCCCAGCCCAGCCCTCAGGAGTCCCAGGATTTGGAGAAAGTAAAGGGGAAAAAGGAAGACTTCCCTTGGGTCTAGGAGGATCAAGTGAGGGATTAGTTAGGTCAATTAGATATTCACAAGTCCATGGGCCCTGATGGGATACACCCGTGAGTGCTGAGGGAGCCAGCAGATGTCATTGCTGGGCCACTCTNGAAGGGTGGGTGTCAGGAGGATGGGGCCAGGCTCTTTTCAGTGGTGCCCAGGGACAGGACAAGAGGTAATGGGCACAAACTTGAGCACAGGAATTTCCACGTAAAAATGAGAAGGAACTTCTTCACCTTGAGGGTGGCAGAGCCCTGGCACAGGCTGCCCAGGGATGTGGTGGAGTCTCCATCTCTGGAGACATTCAAAACCCGCCTGGATGGGTTCCTGTGCAACTTGCTTTAAGGTGGCCCTGCTCTGGCAGGGGGGTTGGACTAGATGATCTCCTGAGGTCCCTTACAACCCTACGATTCTATGATTCTATACAAAATGCAAAATCAAAGTTGTCCTTGTCTCAGCCATGAAATAACCTTTAAAAAGACCTGAGTTTTTTCTTCATATTAATCCAGCTTAATAGTAATGCAATTTCACTATCATAAAACTTATAGGGAGAACGCCAGCGTGCAAAGGATTTGAGCCCATGCTCACTTGTTTTGGATGATTTATTCCATAGTATTAATGATTTTTCTTACATATCGCCAGAGGAACTTTCTTTCACTTTCACTCTCAATGACAGCAAGGTCTCCAAAGTTCATTTTGCAGAACTCCCGACCTCTTTCCATAGGAACACTTTCTGTGCTGATATAATATTGTTTGTCTTCATATATAATCCATCCATCCTCTGTAGTCTTGTATTCTGTAAGATAAATGGTAAGCTGACTATATTGTTCCTGAGATACAAGACATTCTCATTAGCAAAATTTTTAAAATGCTTTTAGACATACACACACACAAACAGTAATAGCAGTAACACTTACTGGGTGTAGGAGATTCTGTCGGTTCAGGCTTTACACTTGCCCCTGTAAGAAAAAAAATATTTATTATGATTGTACACTTTCTGCTGTAAGAGAATAATATTTACTATGATTGATAGGCATGTTTTTCTATTGACATTGAATTTTATGGTTAGCAATGGATTTAACATCAAGAACTAGAAGGAACTAAATAGCCTAAATCTCTTCTTTTCACTACACTATTCAATTTTAAATACATGGTCTTGTTCCCTGAGCCTCTAAATATAAGGTACTCCTAATTTGCAAGGCATTATAAAATACCTTGAAACTTACCTGAATTAAGTAATTATTTTTCGCATTCACCGTATGCAGAAGACCTAATGTCCCAAAGCATCTATTCTGTTAAGACAGTCCTGTATCTCCCTCTCCCTCCTTTCCCCAGGTCACTTAAACATGAATTCTGGCTTAAACCAGAGGCAGGAGGAACACAGCGTCAGTTATCTTCTTCCATGATGCCCCTGCTACTACAGAGTACGGTTCTTTCCATCTTTCTCTGGTTGAGAAGAACTTCTATCCAGATCCTAAGAATACCCCTAGATAAAAATCTCACTGGAAAAGATCCCAAGCAATAAACTTGTCCTTTCTGAGAAGAAGACTTCAGACTAAAGAATTCCCCATTTTGTTTTTGCTATGGCATCATGGAGATGGCATCCTGGATGCCCTCATTAGTGTCTCAGGAAAATAGTGTCTAATACAGGAGATCTCTGTCTTTATAGGTTTACCAATTTATTTTTTGCCAAAATATAATCTCACAGATACTGGCATTTTAATAAAAAATTCTCTGCCTAAGAAATTCTTTTACCAATATAAAGCAGAGATGGTACTTTATTGTGAATATTCTAATGCAGCATCTTTATTTTGCTCCCCTCCCTCCCAATATAAGAATGTAGTAAAACATTTAAATGAGGACTTTCTAAAATACTCAAACTTAGGTAGATACACTGCTTGTGGAACTCATGATTTCCCTACATTACAAATTTTGCCTTGATGTCTTCAGAAAATAAAAAGCATCCAAACTCAATCAAGAGAATTTAGCAAGAATTCAACATATGAATTTAAAACCCAGTCAAAGCAAAATAAAATATCTGGAAACCAGGCTCCATCTTGCAACTACAGATACAATTAGCTAACAAAACACTACCTGAGACAAGTAAAGGAGGTAGTTTTCACACATAAAAATTCAAGTATGTGAACTGATTGGCAAACTGTTTTCTAATAACTTGAAACTCAACTCAAGAAAAAAAAATCCCAAATAGGATTTGTTGGAGTAGGCATGAACTTCTCTAAGAGAAAAGTCAAAAGTGAATGTGAATAGTCAAAGTACAATTTCCTGGTTTTCAAGTATCACATTTTGCCTTCTGAAATCATAGAGAAAGATCAGTGAGAACTCCCAGCAGGGCACCAAAGGCCCTTTATCTTTAAATGCATCGAAAACATGGAAATCCTTACTACACTTTGATATTTCACATTCCAGAGGGAACCACTCTGATGAACAGGTTTTCAAATTTTTTATTTCTCAAAAGTTAAGGAAAAAGTCAACTGAGAATCTTTTCTTGTTATACTAATATACACAAGTAAGTGATACCTTTTCTTATCTGGCAAATCCATCCATATAGATAATCACAGTGCCTGTCATTCCAAAGCATGCTGGAATCGCCACTGATCTCTGCACAGAGTTCAATTCCTTGATAATTATTGGGTTCTCCAAAGCCCCAGTTTTCATACCTTACCTATGACAGAAAAGGTTTTGTGAAGATTCTGTTATATAGAAAGAAAATAATGGAGAGAGGGGGGAGACTTCAAATCACAGGCCTACAATTTGTTCATACTGTCAGTTTAAAACCTTAAAGAAGAAGAAACCAGAAACTCCTTGTGCAAATGCTGACATTTAAACATTTTTTTCAGATTCCAACTGGACTGCAGCTTAGATAACAGTTGTTTCCAATCACACTTGGAAGAACACTGACATTTTTTATAGTACCTAAATTCTGCAAAATTCATCTAATAACAATGATGGGGCATGTTACTTGATGGTATTAAATTAAGCAAATATCCTGTATGAGTAAAATAGTAGGACATTATTGAGACAACAACAAAAAATGGTGGCATTTTTCTCAGAAAAATATTACTGCTATTCTAATTTTCCTGCATAAATTACAATTTCAGTTTTCTGTATGGTAAACTTCCATCAATATACCTTGACCAACCTTGCATGAATTACATCCACATCTCCAAAACCACTTTTTTTTCTACAGTTTTATATCTTAGTCTAAAGTACAGTCAAGTCACACTGGCATAAAACAACTGCCCTCAGCTCCATGGAATGTAGACCATTTTAGACAAAGATCTGATTAGCAAAGAATAGAAAACAGTAAAGAAGGACTATTTCATTCAAAAAATCCTTGCATTTATAACAACATCCATTTAGTCTACATGAATATAATTTTCTTGTTGATTCGATGCATTTTCTCATCAAAAAATCTGTATCTTTCAGCCAAAAAAATCAAGCCATGAAATTGCTATCCATAAGCTTTCCTAAAGAGAGCATGAGACAGTAGAAGGTTACGATTAAACATAAAATTACACAGAAAAACATACACCACACACATTTGAGAAGCACAGGGTATGCAAACTGACAGCTATGGAAAATTAAATCACTCACTGGAGATCCATCACTCCAAACAAAGCCATCATCAGGATTCAAGTAATATAAGCCCATCCAGAAATGCTGGTGGTAAAAGCCTTTGTTCCTATTAAAAAAAAAAAATCCCCAAATAATAAATTTCCCATTTATAAGAAGTTTAAACATAAAAATGAAACTAATAAAGGCATTACAATATTTTTAATAATCTATCATTCACAACAGTTAATACGCTTCTCTAAAAAATAATCCTTAAAGCTGTTAGAGATAATAACAACCAAGGTGAAAATTAATTATTAGACGACCACTTCTATCTGTTATCACTATTCATTAACTCAGAGTGAAATACTGACCAAGAAAATGTCCAGATCCAATCCATCTCCTGAAAATAGGGTGGCTTAATACTCTTGTATAAAGGTTCAATAGCCACGGTTGCTCCATTTATCAGCTTTCCATTTTCTCTGTAAAGGCACTTACCATTTCCAAACACAAAGTTACTTGCTGCTGTTGAATTACATTTGAAAAATAGCACCTTAAACTAGTTAGTGTCTGCAAGCAGACACACTTTACTGATTTATCTGATTTTATTGAGTTAATTTGTGGTAATGCAGCATCTAAGACTTCTTCCTTGCTGTAAATACATAGCTGGGATTCTAGTACGGTTGTAGCATTTTGCAAGTCTGCCGTGTTCCAATCTTGCTTCCCAGATAGAAAGGGATGTACAAGTTCATTGAGCCCAGTCTATTCAGGTCATATTTCGAGTGTTACCTATTTAAGAGTATTTCATCTCATTCAAAAATCTCATACCTGCTTTTTAAAGTTCAGGGACTTACTAACCTTGTTTACATTCCTTGTGTAGGAAACAATGAATCTGAAGTTGCTTCTGCTTTCTGATTAGTTCACAAAAATGACAACCAACAAATTGACCAGACTTACATCACGACTGTTATCCTATTTGTACACTTGCTTAGGTGAAAACAGTTGGCATGTACAGCAATTTTATAATATCCCCAAATCCACAGTAAATACTTTTACATCAAATGATAAATGCTTCCTCAACTAGATACCTTTCCAATCTCATTTTAGCACTAACTTCTGGAGTGATTGCCACTAGTCATATACCTCATGCTATTTCACCAGCTCTGCTTTTTTGCTGTGTTTGTTACAGTTGCAGATAATTAATCCAGACTGGCTTATATTGAAGTAAAAACCATACACCTAAAATGAAGTATTTTAGAAAGATCAAAAGGCTAATTATGGATCACCACACTACAGATACTCACGCAATAGATTGCCATATCACATACTGTTCTTCTTTACCATTAATGGAGGCCAGATCTCCTCCTATAGCTCGACAAAATGCTTGAGATTCAAGCCATGTTTTCTTTTGCTCTCCTCTTGAAAAAGGCTAAAGAGAGCATTTTGCAATCAGACAAAACAGACCATAGAGATCACAACGTCAAGAAACATCAGCTACCCAAAAGCACTTAATTTACAATTAACTTGTTCTTTGGGAATTACAGAAACTTTAAATACAGGATTTATGAGTGTTCACCTCTGTGGAACACAGGCTTAGTACGAGTGTCTTTACATCAAGTTAGTAAACTGCATTGCTGACAGCAGTATCTTCTGCAAGACAACTGGGACAAAAGCACAAATCTTAAAAGAATGTGAAATTCAGTCTAAAAAAATTGGGAAATTAGGATCAGAAGATCAGACTTAAAGATTTGGCTTTAATGGAATAAACAAAACCATAAGCATTTCAATAGAAAGGAGCAAGTCCTCTACATATAATCCATAATTAAGCTTATGAAACAGTAAGACATAGGTATACCAATTCTTATTGCACATAAGTGTAGCAAATAGAAACTACCTTAATGCAGAAATAAGCAACGTACTTACTTTGAAACAGAAGCTAATACGATTGTTTGAGTCCCAGCCTTCTGGACAGCGGGGAATAGGAGTTGTTGTAGGAACAGGTGGAAGCGTCACTCCCTCTGCCCACACTTTGCACAGGAACTTTGCCTTTTCTTCACATTTTATTACATCCCATAATCCACCTGAAATTCCAGTCCTCATGGCAACGCAGCCCGGCTTTCTTCCTGGTTGTAAACAGGAATGCACAAAGGCAACAGTCAGTGGATCGTGAGAACTTATAAAACTTTATATTCTATCCTGAGGGAAATTAAGTCTTCGTACAGACTCAAAAATGTTTCTAATGTCCAGAGGAGGACCACAAAAATAATCAGAAGGCTGGAGCACCTCTCCTGTGAAGACAGGCCGAGAGAGTTGGGGTTGTTCAGCCAGAGGAAGAGAAGGACCCAGGGAGACCTTATCACAGTCTTTCAATATATAACAGGGGCTTACGAGGAAGACCGATAGACTTTTTACCAGACCCTCTAGTAACAGAACAAGGGGCAACGGTTATAAAATGAGAGAGAGTAGGTTTAGATCAGACATAACAAAAAAAAAAATTATGATTAAGTTGTTGAGACACTGGAACAGGTTGCCCACAGAAGGTGTGGATCCCCATCATTAGAAGTGTTCAAGGCCAGGTTAGATGGGGCTTTGAGCCATCTGATCTAGTGAAAGATGTCCCTGCCCACGGCAGAGGGGGGACTAGATAATCTTTAAATGTTCCTTCCAATCCAAACCGTTCTGTCATTCTATGATTCTAATCCATGAAGGAGAGAAAAAAAAAAAAAAACAAGCAAAAAAAATCTGCGGTTCATCCATATCAGAGATACTGAATTGTTCCTCACATCAAATCACCTCCGGTGGCTGACTCTAGCAACATCATAACCTGTGATCCAACAAATTCTCCCCTGAAACAGAAGATGTAGCTAGAGATAGTTTCTCACATTTGTCTAATTTGTCTATGATTTTCAAAACTGAACTTGAACTTGCTATATATAGGCCTACTGTTGGCATCATGGTCTATGTAGCCTTACCACTCCATCTGACATACTCAAATCATCATTTAGGCACTGAAATTAAAGAGAATCAAAGGATGTCCCAAAAGTCAAATGCAACACAGCAGAACCTTGATGACTGATGACCACACCCTTTCTGACGTGATCATGTCAGAGATTAAATGACCTCTCGTACCCATAATTTTATTAGAACAGAAAAATTCAGCAATGTTTTCATCAACAAAACTTATTAAATAAGGAAATTACAATTAATCTAGCAAAGATACTAACTAAAAAAAAAGATTAAACAGAAATTTTGCCTTGGCCCTCTTGTCCTTTCCTTACAATCCAGTTTTCTCGAAGACCAGAGATGCTTCAAGCATGCTGTGATGTCACACGCCTCAGAACACGCAGTGAGCAAGTACACTGCAAGATATGGCTGAACAGGCACACAGTACGCCTGCAGAAATTGCTCTTCCAGAGTAGTATAGACACAAAGTTTCCCAGAACAGACACAAATCAGAGAGCTGATCTCAATTTAAAGTTTCTTCCCAAGCTCATGTTAAAAACTCATTTCAGCACTAAGCAGGAAGTTAGCAACAGCACGGCGTCCTTGAGAAAGCAGGCAGATATACTTGAGAGCAATAAGTGAGGGCTAAGGAATGAAGTAAAAAAATTCAAGTAGTGAGGAATGTATTTTGGGTGCTGGACTCATTAAACAGTATAGAGCCATACCTACCAGGCATTTTGGAATTCCAGTGTGTAAATAAGACAGATTCGCCATTAGCCCACTTGAACGTTCCCTTTTCTTCTACATCTGAAAGTCCAATCCAAAAGTATTTTTCTGTTCTCAGCCCAACCAGGCTAGTCAGATAGGCTTGTTCGTATCTGTTCAAAAGAACACAACTGTTAAATTAATATTGTTAAGTTTATTTTTTAAAGTTGCAAAATTCTTGTTATTTTCTCAGAATTACTTCTTGAAAGCATAGCTTGATGGATTTCCTTGAACAAAGCACATAACAAAACATTTCATAATAGATATTTCGTAAGCTTGACTATGAACCATCTCTGCTTTCTCTGTGAATGTCCAGTAAAGAAAGTGACTGACATCAAATTGGTGGTAAAGAAGAAACCTGACATGACTGCTGTGTTAAACCACTGTATTTTTTGGGAGTTTCTAGTACCCTTGTATTTTAAAGACTTCTTGTTTCAAACAAATCCACAACTGGAAAAGGAATCTCATCATTATTGAAGAATTATACAAAAGTAGAGGCTATAGTAGTATGATACTAAACTATCAAACTAAAGAACACTGCAAATTAGATCCAGTGATCATGCAGGAAAAGTTATGTTTTGGAAAGAAAACTATGTAGAGGCAAAGCCTGTCATAGTTCATTATGGTGTTTAAACAGCTCTTAAGAAATCAAACCAAATAAAAGAATTCTCCCCTTAAGAAGGTATAGTCTGAAGACCACATTAGTGTTAAATTATTTTTACGACAGCTGCAATGCTACCTACATTTAGAGCTACCACCTGTGACACCTAGAGCTTTCACACTAGAACATATCTATTTAAATTATATAGAAAGAAATGAGAAAGTGCAAATCATTGAGTCAACTGCAAGCAAAACAAGCTATGTTTCTTAACCCTAACTTTCATTTTCCCAATAGCCCACTTTCAATAATGTGCACCAGCTGTTCAGAAATTTAGCACGTACTGAACCCTGGCTGAACTGCTATGGATTTTTAGGTACCAAGCACTTCTACCATCATTTGGTTTCTTATTTCTATTTTTTAAAAGTAGCTCAATTCTGAGAAGACCAGATAGGTGAAAATTATATCCTCTTGCTAAGTTGAACTACCTTTTGAAAGGAATTCAGAGACATATCTCTTCATTTATTAATCAAAATTGGATTCTGCATCCCGCACTCAAGTAAAACCCATCCTCAAGCCACTATGATTAAGAAGACAGAAAACATAATTTTATTTTTTTCCTTGGCATAACCATCTATATCAATAGTGATTTCATACCAATCATCTATTTTTATTATAAACTGAATTCCTGGATTTGAATACACACGCAAATATTGTGAGAATCTCTGTACCTACAGATAGCTGTCCTCTCAAACAAGATTTTTGTCCAGATCAGAATCTTTCTTTTAAGATTCAGATGACACTAGATGTTCAATCCCCATGTGATCCTCTCATGCTAGTAAACTTTTACATACCTGTCTTCAATAGTTGCTAAAAAGGCCTGATGCCTTCCACAGGTTTGATTTGCTTGAGAAAAGGATACAAATGTATTCCCAATGAAGTAACAATAAAAACCATGTCTTTTCCAACCCTGTCAAAATAAACATTATGTGATCACATATGTTCCAGCTTTTCAACACTTCTTTTAAAACAAAAAATAAAAGAAAAAACAACAGAACAAAACTGATTTATACCACTGTCAGCTAAGCATTAGACAAAGGAACAACTCAACTGAAAAAGCCAGACCAGAAACAGGCAGGATCACAGCTTTTTTAAATTTTGTTTCATGAAACAATTTTTCAGATATAATGAATTTTTAATGAGGGCACTCCACTTACAAAGGCATGAGAGGCTTTGTTGTGTGCCTTTAGTGCTCAGTATAGGATTATAACTAGCACACAGGCATTGTGCAATCATGAGAATGGTTTTGAGAAGCAAATTTCAGCTTGGCTTTTCAGAAAGGGAATAACACCTCAAACAGGTTTGTTTATTATTAACTAATATTAACACTCTCTTCTAATGTCTCCTCATTTAAATGTCATTAATTCAGGAACATGCTTACAGAGGAAGATTTTGCTGTGACCAGCCACAATTGACACAAATTTTCTTCTGATGGTTTTCAATTTGTCACCTATGAGAGACTTTTTCTATGAGCATGCACTTAGTTCTCTATGCAAGGATAAAATCCTTAAGCATTAGGATCCCTTTATCTTCTCCAACACTTGAATATTTGTAAGGTTCCCAGGTACTGTTTTACAAATACTGGGAAAAAACCTCAAAGACTTCCTCTGCAGCTGTGCTAAAGGAGACTTGTGAGAAAAGGCAATTTCTTCATGGAAGACAAAATCCCAGCAAGATGCTCTATGAAATAACAAATTACTGTAGGTTTTTTGGAATTACTGAGCATTATATTACTAGAAGGTGAGCAACATATCCACTGGTAGTTCAGAAGGAGCACAATGGATTCATTTTGCTCAGGCACTCGTAACAAATTCTTCACAGAGAGCACCACCAGAGACCAGAGCAAAGCCTTGACAATAGTATGCAGAGAAGCACACCCTTCCTTCTGTGAATAATTTTGAAGAAAATGGTAGGCAGAGCTGAAGAGCAACTGCTAGTATAGGTAAATTCCCGAGGAAGGCTTGAATGCCAAGGAAAAACAGCCTGCTGCAGGGACTACAGGTTTGAGTTTTGGTTTAAGTTCTGGAAAAAGAAAGGGAGCACCAAATGCCAGTTAAGACTCTAGATTTATTGATAGGTATCACCTTTACCATCTGCCTCAGAAATGAGGAGGCTGACTGTTCTGATGGTGACAACCCATTTTTCCTGTTTTTTCTGCCACCTAGGTGGCATTTTCTTCTCTTGATCATTCCTAACAGCCTGTTCAGATCAGACAGCCTTTTCTTCACTTACTCTCTGGCAGCCCATGTCAATTGTTTCCTCTTCTGTAGAAGCTTCTGACATGGGTTTCCTTTTACAGATGTAGCCCATTTTCTTTTCACAAGAGTGGTCTGCCCAAAATCCATCCTGAACATAAAAACAGAACATCACTGTCAAGTGGGATTTAGTCTTCAAAAAAGGTGCTATATGCTTTTAAGTATTTAATAAATTTTTTTCTATCTTCGAAAGAAGCAAAATCTACAACTAAATTCAGTACTTAATTCCAACCTCATTCCAACTTCACTTCTACTGGGGATGATTCACCATTGATTACACCTTCTTTGATTATCTACCCTTCTGAAAATTGACCCCATGGAGGTGATAGCAATACCATCTTTACAAGGATTTAATAAGCATGTAGGAGGAAAGGGAGATGTCACCACTCCCCACAGAAATCCAGTTGCAACAGAAAAAAACCCTAGAAGACAACATTCCTTAGTTAATATAAAACTTTGAAGATGCAAAATGTTCCTTGTCTAAGTTAGAATTATTACTCCTCGTACTACAGATTCTCAGAAGAAACAATGACATTCAGTGGGAGCTGTACTGAAGGTAAGAATCCTCACACCATATTCCCGTTTTGGTTCAACAGATGAAGGTACTGGGAGAGGAAGGGAAACCCCTGTGCAAAGCACTGGCTCACTTGTGCCTTAAAACCGCATCTAAGACCACCAAGTTCAATGAAAAATAGGCAAAAATTGTAACACAATGAAAAAGCATGTTATAAATAGAAGTAATTTTTGATGGCATTGTTGCCTCTTGTAGTTCATTTCTAACTTTCCATTAGGGGCCTAAGGGTACCAGTAGACCTAAATGGCCCCAATCACTTTCACCTGGGGCCTCTAGCCACCTGCCTGCCCATGGTCCCTGGGCCTCCACTGAAGTTCAGACCCAGCCCTCCAATCCCTGTCTATTCTGCAACATGCACAAACTGAAATCCAGAGATATGGGGGGCAGAAATCTTCAGGGGCAGTTGCCTTCAAGGAAAGCCACCACTTGTGTGCTTCTACGGGAAGACAACAAAACCAGCTTTCTGGCAACCTTGAACAGTGATCCTTCCTCAAAAAAGTAACACCTGTAAGACTCTAAAATAGGCTGCTTCAAACAGTATACCCCCTACCTTTGTGCTCTTGCATAGAAAGCTCAAATGATGAACAAAATTATAAGATAATTAAGTCAATAGGTACATGACTTTACCTTTCCCTTCATAACAACACAGTCCTCTTGCCTGTTGTTTGCATGAGTGGGTTCTCCACGAAGCCACTTGGTGTAGGTGACTGGTGTCCCATCGCTCCATTCAAAATACATCTGAACCTTGAGATCATTCAACCCAATCCACAGCTCATCAGCTGGCTCTAGAACATACAATTACAAGGTTGATAAGAGTCCTTTTATATGATGTGAACTTTTGTCTTCATGGAACAGAAAATAATTTATTGTCAGGAAGGTTAAAAGGCAGTCACAGGAAATTAAGGCTCCCTGTTTCACAAAGAGGGCAGATGATTCCTCATATATCCACTCCAATCATCAGGAAAGGCCACTGTAGTGGCAACACAATAAGAGTGTTTAACTTTGTATAAAACTGTCATGGTTTGGGCTGAGAGTGCACAAAAAAGTCAGGAGGAGACACAGCTGGGACAGCTGACCCCAGCTGACCGAAAGGATATTCCATACCATATGACGTCATGATATAAAGCTGGAGGAAGAAGAAGGAAGAGGGAGATGTTCGGAGTGATGGCGTTTGTCTTACCAAGTAACTGTTATGTGTGACAGAGCCCTGCTTTCCACTCAATGGTTGAACACCTGCCTGCTGATGGGAAGCAGTGAATGATTTCGTTGTTCTGCTTGGCTTGTGTGCATGGCTTTTGCTCTACCTATTAAACAGTCTTTATCTCAATCCACGAGTTGTCTCACTTTTACTCTTCTGATTCTCTCAACCATCCCACCAGGGAGGACTGAGCGAGTAGCTGTATGGTGCTGAGTTACTAGCTGGGGTTAAACCATGACAAAACCAGACAAAATACCCTCTCTGTTGAATTATGTTGCAACACAGCTAGATTCATTCTCTTTTTTTGCCAGCTCAAAACTCTTGTAACAAGATATGAATAAACACTTAAATAAAATGATACCTCCCCTTTTCCTCCTTCTACCTTTAGTACAGTGAAGAAAGAAGTGCCCTCTTTTCTAATGCTCAGACACTCAGTTTTATCTTTTAGAGCTGACAGAGTACTTGCAAGTCTTCCATTACACGTGTTCCCACATTTTATTTCATTTCAGAGCAAAATGAAATTAATGTAGTTGTTGGACTTTTTTTCAGTTTACAGCTAATGGAGTTAACTGCTGGTTTTTGGCTGGAAGGAAAGTGCAAGGATCTTACTTTACAGCAGCTGTTTCTTAGAGGTTTATTTGTCTGTGCTTAAAATCCTCCACTCTAACACACTGCTACTACAACGTTCATACCTAGTTTTGTTCTGAATAAACTATTTGAATAAGAAGGATTAAAAATTAAGGCATTTATAATCAGTCTGAACTCCATCATCATCAAAGGGTATTCCTCTCTAGAACTGATTTTATGACTTTGTTCAGTGCAATTGGCTTTTTTTAAATTATTACTTAGTTATTTATTCATAGTCTGTCAGTCAGCCTATGCTAAAGGCAGCAGATGTCTCCTTTTGCCCACAGCCTATGCCTCAGGTCACACTGACCAACTATATACACGGTCCTTTCCTTAGATGTCTTTCCAAGCAGAGTATCAACTACTTTGTTGCTAGAACTTACTCTTTATGAGTATTTTCCACGAATGAAAGGAGACTACTTTTTAACATTTTTTTCCACTGCTTATGACCTTGCATTTCTACAACCCATCTACAGCATTGAGAGGTTTTGTTATCATAGTTCTTGCCTTCTTCCCTAAGTCTTCCTCTAACATCCACTATCCAGACTGCCCACAGTCAACCTGACAATGAAATTACGCATGGAAATCAAAAATGGGATTGTGAGCACACCCAAAAAGACATCAGCTGTAGGAGTGGGTCTCTCAATGGAACTGGAACTGTTTCTTTTCTGTTGCTGCGCTAGCAACAGAAGTGCCTGTAAAACAGTTAAAAGTCATTGCCCCCAAGGCAATTATTGCTGATTAACACATTTCAGATGGAGGTTTTCCTAGATACTCACACAAATTAAAACTCTCCTGAGACATTTCTCCCATCTGCTAGTTACAGGAACCTGGAAGCTTCCCATTTTAATCAACCAAGTTGCTGCAAAAATCATCCTGTCACTTTAGGTGACAGCCTGTCACCGAACAGGTGACAACAGCCTGTTACCTTAATGGAGTCAAGTCTCTCTCCTTTCCCTTCCCCTCCCTTGTCTCTCCCACCTTTATTATATCTGAGTGGTTCAGCCCTCACGGCTCATTCATACTGTCCTTACCATCTCTCCCCCAATAAGAAGGGCTCGGATTCACAGGACATCAGGTTCCATTTTCAAACAGGTACCTTTAACTGTTCTTCCAGATTGTTCTTCATGTTGAGAAGTTCCCCAACATCACATCTCAGAACCCTCCTTTAAACTCTCCTCTGCTACCAAAATTGAAACCTGTTCCAATTTCAATGCCCATCATGCTCTCATTCCCTCCTTAGCTACCACCATTCATGCTCTCAAATTTCTTTTATTGTTTAGTTATTTGTTAAAACATTTCTGTCTGTTTTTATTGGGGATCTAGCACATCAGAGGCCTCATCCACAGCCAGAACTCCTACTGCAGTGGGCTCACACCATGGTAATACAAACAATAAACAGCATTTTTTAACAACATGATTACACCAAAGACATCTAAATATGCCATGCAAATCAGAAATGGTCAAGGGCTGTTTCTGTTTCCGTGGAGCCTGTTCCTACATAATGTTTTCTCCTCTGAAGAAGAAATGCTGACAGAGTTTTGCAATCATTTCTAAAGCTGGGTGACTAAATACCAAGATTATTTTTTCCCAGCCACTCGTAAATAAGCTGTTTCCCACTCTTTCAGACATGCACTGGGCCATATCACATGCTGGAATTCTGTGTAAACATCCAGAATGCACTTCTTGCTTCTTCTTCTTCTTCGTGTTCCTCTCTAAAGTTCTCCTTTGTGGGCAATGCCAATAAAAGCTCAGCCACTATGAAAATACTCATCTAATTGTACCCCTTCTTCCTTTTTTTTACTTGGGACTGTGAATTTTTTGGCACAAAGATAGACTTTTGTTCTTTCGGTACAGCCCTTATTGCAGCAGAGTTCTGATGCAGACAAAATTTTCTAGGCACTGCAATACATGGTGTTCTCATTTCAGTGGTGAGCAAGGGTAATCTGATACTGTCATAAACTGCCTTAAAAGGCTTCTTTAGTTGTTCCAATTTTACTCCTCTGAAAAGAATGCTTTCAAAATAGTCTGTTAGAGTGAATGTACCATATGTGAAAGCCTGGTTTCCTTCAGGACTATTTGCCTTTCAGAAACATTAACTTTTACAGAAACAGTACAGAGCAATCAGTAGGGGAAAGGTCTTTGGAAAAGGCATTAAAGTATAAAATAATCTACTTCCAAGGAGGAAGGTGAAAATACAACTAATTTCCTTTAAAGCCTTATTTCTTTCAAATGTCCTAATGTCTCATCAAGAGGTCCCACTTTTCCTAATAATCTCCTTTGAAAGAGTGAAAGTTTCATGTTGTTCATCAAAGAACAATAAATCACTCTTTCAGGAATGTGAGGACAAGCACAAGTTGCCATGGGGTTGTGTAAATTACAAAACTAAAGCATATCAGCTATTTTACGATTGCCACTCCGAGATTGCTGTTAACACAGCAGCCCAAGTACACTGCAGCCCAAGGCAGCTTTCTGCGCTTTGAGTGAAGGATAAACTAACTCACACTTACCTGGCACTAAAAACACACATAGGATCAGACACTGCAAAGAAGCATTCATAGGTGGGAACATGCTCCTCCCATCAAAAAGCAGTAACTGACCCTACGTGCAAAATCTGATCCATGTAAAGCAACAGCAACCACAAAATTGCCTCAGTGTCAGCATGGTTGTATTTCCCCTAATGAACACACAGCATCTGCAAGCTTAACTTGCCTTGCAACAATTTGAGTGTGCGCTCAGAAACCGAGTATGTTAATTTGGGGCAGAAGAAACATAAGCAGTGTGACTTGAAAATATGGACATGGCAGTACTGTAACAGGACCCAGATGTTCCCAAACTGCCTTTCACCAACAGACTATGCTTCCCCACATCTATTTCTTTTTTTTTTAAACGGTCTCTTCCTTTTATTAATAGATACAACACATTCAAAACTCTTCATGTTCTTAGTAGAAAGATATACATTACTGTAAAAAAATACTCACGGTACCCAAGCTGAGAAATAACAAAGCTGTACTCTTCAACATTATGGATGCTCGCCAGATCCCCATCCTCTTTCCTGCACGATGTTAAGGCATCTTTCCACATTTTGGGGTCCCTGTGAATTATGTAACAGTGACCAGCGTATGACGTCCATTGATCAGGACATCTAATAGGCACAATAGTCTCTGAAAAGAAAAATGACCATAAAGAGTTTCAGAATTCTATTCTTAACGACAGACTGAAAATCACATAAGGAAAGATTTAACACAAAAATTAATTATATATTTTTTTCATGAAGAACAGCAGAGCTGAAAAATACGTGCAGGGATAATAATCTGCATGCATGACTAAAAGTTGAAACTTCCAGATTTTTTTAAAAGAACACTAGAGTGCAAACAAGTACTTGCAACTTGCAAAAAGACAGAATTAAAAATTACCATAAAACACAGTTTTGACTTCTATATGCATACATACATACTAAAAGGTAAAGTCTGCAGAGCTGAGCTTTATCATTTTTCTACACCCACGTGACCATTTCTCTTCCTCCTCCACACTGTATAGCTACATCTTAAGAATCTGGGTTTACAAAACATATATATGAAGGTAATTTTTTCCCCAAACCTTAGTCATTTTATGGATTAGCCCCATTTGCTAGACTAGCAAAAATAAAATAACTGCTTCTACAGGATCACGAGATAACCCAAATAAGAATACTGCTTTTAGGAATCCTTTTTAAAAGCTTCATTGAGAAAATTATGCTGTCAAAATAAATGATTTATGCTTAAAACTTGTTTTTAAAAGTTCAACAGAGCAGCACCAGAGTACTGCCAACAACCACAGTGCGGTTCAGCAAACAATGCAGCCTTGGGAGGAGTGCCATCCAAACATGTAATAAACAGAATATTGCTGTTGTAGAAACAAATTATAATTCTTGCAGCACTTTATTTGTAACCAGCAGATGGGTCTAGCAAACACCAATATAGAGAGTAAAACAAGGACAGCAGGTTTGCAGAAATTCTGTTGGCCAAAAAACTTGTGAAAGTCAAGGAAGGAGAAGCAATGGGTTTGTGCATGAATGTGGGGTACATTCCGTAGAAATACTTAAGTAGGCATTCAAAGGCATGACCAGTCAGGCCCACGTTGCAAGAGCATATCCTGTTTCAACTGGAATATGCTGATGATTAGTGTATACTAAAGTGTCACAACACAGATTTCTAACACAGCTATAAACATAGTCTGCTATTTGCAGACCTGCCTCAGAAAAGTGCTAGCACGCTCTCACAAAGTCTAAGTAAAACTGAACATTGTCACCCCAGGACGAGGGGCTCAGCGCTTGGTGAGAGCCCTGTCAGTCCTGCCACAGGAGAGGAAGAAATGGAAACCTGGAGGACAAACCTTATGAGGAATGACTGAGGGAACTGGGGTAGTTTAGCCTGGAGAAGAGGAGGCTGAGGGGNAAAACAAACTGAATGTATGTTGGGAGAAACGAAAGGACCGAGGGGGCAAATGCTGCTGTAGAGGTCAGCCTGATGCTTCAGACAGGCTCTAATTTGTTCTATGTCTGGTCTCAGCTCTGAGCATATGCACTGGACAGTGATTTGCTGTTAACAGTCAGAGAATTGCTCTGAAAAAAAAATCTAGGCATATATGCACCTCCAACGCACTTAGCGCACCCTTCTGCAAGCTGTAAACACTGGACAGAACAGACATGGCTACAAGGACAGTCACAAAGGTATATATTCCATACTGAGTATGTGAGAGTCTCTTTTTAGGACCAAAAGACACTGTGTAAGTCTATTATTGTAAGCACTAAAGCAGCTATGGCAGGGTGGGAGGCTCTTTTACTCGTAAATCCAGGAAGTTCCACCTAAACATGAGGAGGAACTTCTTTACCTTGAGGGTGGCAGAGCACTGGAACAAGCTGCCCAGGGAGGTGGTGGAGTCTCCGTCTCTGGAGACATTCAAAACCCGCCTGGATGGGTTCCTGTGTAACCTGCTCTAAGGTGGCCCTGCTCTGGCAGGGGGGTTGGACTAGATGATCTACTAAGGTCCCTTCCAACCCTAGGATTCTATGATTCTATGATTCTATGAACACCAGGGAATTTCTTGCAGGCCACAAAACAAGAAAAGCAGTTGACAGTCCAGTTTCTTTGGTGCAAGTCTTACTGAATGACATAGCTGGGGATTTCTCAGTAAAAGAAAGTCTTCAGTTCCTAATTTCCAGTACTCAGCAAAAAATAATTCTGTGCTTCCCTATTATCCTTTTAAAGAAAATACATGACAACACAAAGCCATCCAATCTATTTTTTATCCTAATGGAAACAAGTACTACTCCCCAAGATTCATTTGACTTAATCTAAAGAAGCAATGCAAATTAAAACAAACAAAATGCAACAAAGGAAATCACATTAACATGTAAAAAATATTATCCCAAATGTAAAGCTGATGAAATTACTGTGGACTAGATGAGGATACAGAAATGAAGACTGTAAGTGTAGAATGGTTTTCCTCAAACAGAGAGCAAATGCTCTTGTAAACTATAAGCTTGGCTTCCTGAAGTCACATTCTCTGTGGTCAGGCAAGAGAGAGGTCGCACAGTAGTCACAAAAGTGACACCAAGAGCACTTATTTCCTGTAATCAGATGTTTTATGAAATGTTAGAAACTTAATACTTTAAGATCACTGAACTTTGTTGGATTGGAATGAAATCTCTTTTGGCAGCCACTTCGTGGAGGCAGACAGACAGCCTTTCCTTAGAAAATTAAGTTTAAAAATATGCAAGTTTTGAGGGTCAAATTAACAGGTTCCTATTAATCCACTTTGCTGTATTACAGCACAAATGCTTTAAAACCCAAAGATTCTGCATCACTTAGATGAATAAAATGATGTGGCCCCCTGCTGGAAAAACCACTTCTGCTACAAATAAAAGCTGTACAGTGGTTGGCTTTGTGAAAATCTTCATCTGCGACAAAAATGAATATTCTATAAAGATTTTTCTCTACTTTGTTTTGGACACGAGCATGATTATACTCTGTTGTGAAGTATTCTTTTGTCCCAGAGTCCTCGCACACTGCCTTGTTAGACTCCATTGTAACTTTTAGGGTTTAAATTTCAAAGGATTGCCTCTGTGTTTAATGTTAATTGCACTGCTAAGTGCATGGATGAATTTGTGAATAATTTATTTCTTGACTCAGGAGCCATAGTCAGGAAAACATCATCTGCCATGATTTTTCCTTTACATCATTAGAAGCTGAGGGCACTTAACACCTTGCATGACCACATGCTTATCCCTTTTATGACTTCCCCCCACAGGACATTCTGGAAAATATTTTATGAAGCGAATCACTGACAATATCTGGTTCATCTGTCAGCGTATTTACTCAGCAATTTCTGTACAATCAAAAACTTCTGTCTTGTTTCTGTTCTTCCTCCAAATTACTAGTAAACTGAAGGGGAGGAGAATCAAAAGCCTAATGCATAAGAAAGAAATGGCCATTAGACTTACCAAAACTGAATTTAAATCTAAATAAGATAGCAGCCAGTATTTAACTGATAGTATATTTTTGAACATCAGTGTTTAAGAACCGTTGCATGACACCTGAAAAGCTGAGCAGCAGCCAACTGAACAATCTAAACCAACATATATAAATTAAATTATCTCTTTTTCATCTGTATACAAATATTAACAAAACTTTACATCTTAATTTAGGAAATAATTAAAATATCCACTGAAGTCCTACTCAGCTAAGGCAACAAATATGCTTGATTTCAACACTTCAGTATTAATTTAATTAAGTTAAGCATGAAATGCTGATTTCAATATTTAATTAATGAGACAGATGGTTTTTGAGACAATTTTAATTAATGAGATAAATTGTTTAATTCATGAGAAAAAATGGGGTTTTTTCTCTTAACAATAAAGAAAAACAAGTCTCTATCCTAAGTGGATTTGACAGGACTCGTTATATATCGGCAAATGCAGGAAAAGCATTAAAAACCCATAGTTTTTAGGCCAAAGGTTGAACACTGAGTTTCCAAAACATCTGGTTTGCTGATAATGCATATTAATAAATGGACGTCCAGAAATGGTTTAGCTTTCTGCTTCTAAAACCTATACAAGATAATGCCAGTGGATTTAGGAAATACCTATATGGCCTAGAAAAAGAAAGAAACTTGGAAAGAACAGAAGAAATGAGTGATGCAACAAAGGAATAAGTTAAAAGGTTTTTACACTACACAGAGAGCTAATAAGAAAACAAGTCTAAGTAAAGCTATGAAAACGTACCCCTGTTTTGTCTTTCCTATGTAGATTAGGCAAGTGCCATAATTACATTTCTTCTGAAAACGTGTCTGTGTACATGTTTTAAATAATTTCATAAATAATTTAGATATGTTATATATACACAAATAAATAA
>VXBO01001121.1:239244-282444 GCA_013400135.1 Rhinoptilus africanus
CAGGTTCTGGAGAAGGATGCCCTTTAAAAACAAACAAAACAAAACCTCAACAACAACAACAAACTATAAGCACATCATGGTTACCCTCCCATTCCTTTCACATTCTAATCTGTTCCATGCTTTCATTAACATACAGACAGTTGTGATTCACCACAGTCCTTTAGAATAGATGGGGCAGTTCATTCCCTTAAGACATATTTTTTTCACAGCAACCACAAGTTGAGATATTTATCCGGTTCACAATTTAACAGCCTCTTCACAGGTTCAAAGTCTTGACGAAAGGTATTACAGTTCACCTATTTATTTTGTTTGGATTTTTTTCCCATTTTAAATGAAGAATGTCTAAACTCCAGAGCACAATCCTTGGGTGGAAAAACTGTTCAGTAAGCTAGTCACATTCTGTACTTAGTGTAACAGTAAAGACAGAAAAATAATAAGTAATTATTTTGTGAATGTGAACTTCTTGTTCACTTGTCTAAACAATACGACAATAGCAGGATATTTGGATATTTTCAGTTGAAGATTAGCATTAGTATTAACAGAAACATCTAGAAGAAAAGTAGAACCTGCAGAAGGGAACAAATTTCTGCAATAAACTAGATGAACTTTTCAAGATCTGGTCTAATGTGATTAAACTTAACACGGATTGTTTTTCATTTCTGAACACATGCCACGATATTACATAACATGGAAGTGTCACTACTACTCGGCAATAAACACAGCAAACCAATGTTTTTTAGAGTGCAAGATTGTTCACTGTAAATTTTCTTATATCATTATGATTTCATTACATTAGAATACAGTTACTCTTGTATTTGCAGTCATGTTATATATTATGCCCACAGAAGAAAAATATATACTTACTTCAAAAATACAAATTTAAATTGTTTTAATGCACAAAAAAAAGTTCCGCTGTTGGCAGTTAGGTCTCTCAAATGTTGATAACTTAGTTCCCATGGTTTTCTGTTATTTAATTAGGGCTAGTGAGATGGAAGAATATGAAGCTTCCACAAATTCTTTTAAAATATACTGGTGGAAGAAGAGTCAGCTCTTGAACATCCAATGTAATGGGGATGAGACAGAGGTAGCCTGACCAACGTTAAGTCATGAAGGAGATAGCACAAATATAAAATAGATTATATGAACTTAAAGAGTATTATCATTGAATGAAATTAAGGAATATAAGGAGTTAAATGGAACCCATTTTGGTTACACCCAAACCCATCTAATTCTTTACAGGACAACTGAGAGTTGTCCACACTTTTAACAGCCATTAAGAGCTTCCCTCATTGCTTTGGCTCCACCTCACAATCAGTTTGCTCCCACTCTTGTGCAGAGTGCACAATGTGCAGATCCTCAAAGCCCAGTTTGGATGACAGACCTATAAATACCTTCACAGCAACTTGCAGTTCAGCCCATCTGTTTACCCTTGTGTGCTCACTCCATTGAAGAGCTATTTATAAAGTAGTTCAATTCACCCTTCAAAGCCTACCTACTCAAGAAGTCTGTCCACCTAAAATGTGCTTTTGGCCTTATCTACACAAGGAAGCCACTGGGTAATACGATGGAGCTTACATTTATAGTTACTGCAGATTAAATACATGTGACATGCTCAATGAAAATAGTAAGAGTATTTACACTGCATAACTTCAGACATCTACTTTAAATCAGTCTCCAAAGGCTTCCTGGATAGCCAGTGGAAGGGAACAGGGGGCCTGCAAGAAGACACCCTAACACAGGAACTCTGAATAGTAAACCAGAAAAGCACCTCTTCTTCACCGTGTATACAGCTGGCACGGAGTCCAACTTTTTAATAATGGCATCAGAGTTCAACATTGCAGCTACAAATGTGAAGTTGCTGGGTTCGCTTCAAAGTAGATTAGCCTAACGTGGTCAGTTTGATACATATCACTGACATGGGTAGGTTAATCGCAAATGAAAATGAAAATCTAATCTTTAAGCAAATAACAAAAACAAATTGGAAAGGAAAGGAATTTAAAAACAAACGAACAAAAAATTTTAAAAAACCACAGCACACAAACTTTAAAAACCTACACTGACCAGTCTAATCTCACAAATGTAGACACCTATGGCATCAGATTTATTCTGTATCCATACAGAAATAGCGTAAATTAAGAATATACACAAAAGAAGTGTAAATAGATGACTTTTAAAACTTTCCTCGGGATTTTGATGCTACCATTTCCATTGTGAATAATAAGCACAAGGGCCATTACTCACAGTGTTTATAGCCACAGACAGAATCTCAACATCAAACAAGGTCAATAATTGTAGGAGAATAGAGTACTAGAAAAGAAGTATGTTACACGATGACCAAATTTTTGCCTTTTAAACTGAGTAGCAATATATTTAACCTTACCTGGAACCCAATTTAAGTATCGAAAAGGAGCACCACCAACCCATTGCCATCCGCTGTTGAAATTCAAACTGTTAAGACCAAACCAGAGAGCAGTACTCAGTTTGCCAGTCAAACCTAGGTAACAGAGACAAAGAGAGATACTTGAAATGCACAGCAAGAGCAAACACCCTCAAAACAAGAGCTAAATTGTAGCTATACCATCTGCTTCTCCTTTTTCCCAGTATAAGTTTTACCAACCTTTAACCTTTTAGTTAAGGTGGCTATGCTAAACCTGCACAACATGACATCTCACATGGGTCACTTCAGTTTTAGAGTTTCCACAGTTTTAGGTGTGGAGAATTTTACTACAATAGAAAACAAAATGACATTTCTGCATGCTCTTTATAAGTCGATGATGATAAATATGAAACAACTAAATTTTTTCCAGCATTATAAATACTGAATTGATAGAGTTGCACAAAAGGTGACAAAACCAAAAAATCCATTTTCTAAAATTAAACCTGAATAGTTTCCTGTTGTATATTTTCTCTTCCAATAAAATTAACAACTATAAGTTTCAAATTTACATAATGCTGGAAAGTAGAAAAAACTGTTTGCATTTTGTCAAACTACATTAAAATGTGCTCATTCCAAACATCATCTTTTTAACAATGTCTTGTACATTTTTCAGACTCATCTGATTTCACTTCTTTAGCCAATGATAAGTCAGGCTTCTACAAGCCAGTTCCAAATTAATAGTCCAGTTCTGAAAAGCACCTAGACATTTCAGGCTTATGATTGGTCCTGCTGAATTCTCTAGCATTATTTATAGTCATTATTAATCAATTTCTATCTCTGCCTTTTGTATAATACTTGAAAGCCCAGCTGAATGACAGCTTTTTTTTTTAAATTAAATGCATTTCTGCATAGCTCACAGAAAATCATTGCACTGTACATACTATTTATTTATGCTTCTACCGATGGCATTGTGCCAGTATGTAATTTTGCTCTATGTATTTTAGTTGTCGTTGTCACCAGGATTATGGGTAGCATTTGAAACATGGCAAGGTTAAAAGGAGGGGTAGTTAAGTGCTGGAAAGGGCTGGAATGTCATGCAAGAGCCTGATTTGGCAACAACACATGAACGTGTTCCAGTACTACTTCTACACAAATAAGTTGTGGTTAAGACAATCAAGAACTGAGCATGATAGGTAAGCCTGGTTCTGCCAGGAGAGATGTAGAATGAAAAGCTGATATTCACATACAATTGGGAGCAACATCTAGTAGTTTGCAATTAAACCACACCTACTAATAGTTCAATTCTATATGTCAGTGCCAGATTGCTCCCTTGAGCATTAATTTCAACAATAATTTCATCATACTCCGTAAAAAAAAGACCCATGTTTTGAACAAATCTTTAAATTGAAAACAAAAGTTTAGACAGAACAGACTGTTCATAACATTAAAAATACATTTATCATTCATCTAAATTGGAGAAATATGGATTTGATGGATGGACTATTAGACGGATAAGGATGGCTGCATCCAAATTACAATTAACAGATAAATGTCCAAATAGAAACCAGTAGTAAGTGGTGTCCCTCTAGGATCTGCGTTGGGACTGATACTATTAAATGTCGTCAACGAGATGGACAGTGGGATCGACTGCACCCTCAGCAAGTTTGCAGGTGACACCAAGCTGAGTGGTGTGGTTGACAGGCCTGAGGGAACGGATGCCATCCAGAGGGACCTTGACAGGCTTGAGGTGTAGAGCCCACGTGAACCTCATGAAGTCCAACAAGACTAATTGCAAGGTCCTGCATCTGAGTTGGGGCAATCCCCAATATCAATATGGACTTGGGGCTGACTGGATTGAGAGCAGCCCTGCTGAGAAGGACTTGTGGGTACTGGTGGATGAAAAATTGAGTATGAGCCAGCAATGTGTGCTTGCAGTGCAGAAAGCCAACCATATCCTGGGCTGCATCAAAAGAAGCGTGGCCAGCAGGCCGAGGGAGGGGACTCTCCCCCTCCAGTCCTCTTATGAGACCCCACATGGAGTATTGCATCCAGTTCTCAGGTCCCCCCAGNTTCTTTGTTGGCATTCCCTTCTGTTGGCCATACCTTCCCCACCTACTTTGCTCGCGCAGAAGTTTTATGCTCGGTGAATTCAGTTGAGGTCCTTCATGGACTTAAAAAGTTTTCTCTGAAGCACTCTGAAGTAGAATCTGAGGGAGCAGAGCAGCCTTGCCCAACTCTGGAGCAGCTCTTAATGAATGCTTTGTTGCATCTTCGATGCCATGTACTATCCAGAGGAGAGATGGACAAGAAATCTCTGAAGCTTTTTAGACATCTGTGTCAGGTAGGACCTGAATACCAGTGGCCAGGATTTTTGCAACTAAACTACCTTGTCCCCAGTACAAGAAAGACATGGATCTGTTAAAGTGGGTCCAGAGGAGGGCCATGAAAATGATCAGAGGGCTGGAACACCCCTCCTGCAAAGAATGGTTGAGAGAGTCGGGATTGTTCAGCCCGGAGAACAGAAGGTGCCAGGGATACCTTATCACAGCCCTTCAGTATATAACAGGGGCTTATAAGAAAGATGGAGAGAGACTTTTTACTAGGGCCTGTAGTGACAGAACAAAGGGGAAAGGTTTTAAAATGAAAGAGGGTAGATTTATATTGGACATAATGANATGATACGACAGCTTTAAAGATATAGGCAAAAAAATGCTGACTAGTAGGCACAAGTAGGGCACAAAAAGGATGCAATCTTGGTATCTGCATCTTTGGTTTACAAACTATTTTGCATTTTCCGTCATTCCAACATTCATTCCTTATTGCTTGCATTACTTAATTGCTGTGGGTTTTGTTACTGTAAGTTTCTGGCAATATTAAATCAGCATAAAACAATCCTTATCTGTCTGATTTTTGCAGCTGAATAGTTCAAGATAACAATTTAAATCTACCAATTACCAGAATTGAACAAATATCCATTTTCAAGATGTAACATGCTCTACAGATGTCACTGTTACAATAATGCACTTCTAAAAAAAACCTGATGGATAATATTACCCTACCTGTCAGGTACGTTTGTTCATGCAACTCTGTGATGCTTAGTAACTCTGCCTTCTGTTGTTGACAGCTTTTTCTTGCCTGGTGCCATTTCAGAGCTGCATCGGAGTTTATCTGATACTGGACATTTGTTAAAGGATCTGTATTCCACAACACATCAATACCATTAACTGCAGGGAGAAAAAGAAATGTCATAACTGATCATGAAGACGGAGACAGATAAAATACAGCATAAAGTGTGTATAGATAAAATACAGCATAAAGTGTGTAACAAAAAGACACAAAACCTAAACACTGCTATAGACAACTGGTTTGAAAGGAGACCTGAGGCTCTCTAGTGTGTTTGTAAATCCAGGGCAGAGCTCAACTCTGACAGTCGTTTTGGACAGTACATTGGTGATGACATGTCACTGCTTTCTCTAGTATAACAAAGCTGCTGTTTAAGGCAGTAGATGAGTGGCTAAAGTCATGCTAAAACAGTCGATTTGTCACTGTGGAGAAAAAGACTAAAAACTTACAGACCCATTCTAGCTAAGGTATATATCAAGCTGACCACTTTTCTGAGATAAGAAACCCTGATTTTTTTTACTAATTTTGGGTACTATGTAAAGTGGCTATGAATTTTCTCACTATGAAAGAGGTAATCAGACACAAGCACTGAACACAAAATTTGCATTATCGGCATCCATCTCACGCTTTCCTGCAATTCGCCATTTGTCTTATGCATGTATCTGATATACCCTCACGCTTTCTTCTCTGCCATGTGACCTGACTGTCATCTCCTTATATATCTAAACTTGGCACTTTTAGGCAATGCCAAGCCAGTGAAAACATCATCCTGCAGGGCCCATCATTAGAAGTGGCCCCAGAAGGTACCACACTCCTTACGCTGCTGCAGCCTCTCCTGGCTCATGTCAGCTGAATCCCCACAACAGGCAACAGACAACAGGGTGATCTTGCTCTGCCAAAAATGGAACCTACAGGAGACCCCAACACTGATCTAAATTTCACTCCATAAAGAGATGAAATTTGCACGATAAAAGCAGAATATAGCAGAGGTCACTGTATGTCTGCTGACAGTGGGAGAATGACTGAAATTCCTGCAGCCTGTGTCAGAGTTTCTCAAGTTGCAAGCTGTGAAAAAATGAAAGAAAGAGGTCTTTTCCTTTTCCGAATTCAGAGAGCTTGGAAGACCTAAGTGTGCAAATAAGAGGAAAACAGTGCAATAAACAAAACTCAAGACAAAGGATGATACATGTTAAATGTCAGGAGGTCAGCCACCAGTTCCACTTTTTCCTGTATTAAATCTGATAGACTATAGATAATATGAAGTGCTTCTTTTCAAATTAGCCTTAGAAAACAAAAATCGAACATGACCTACTGTAATATTGGCATTTGACTAAAAATGGGAACTTTCATCCCATTATTATTATCTACAAACCAACTTCTGTCCAAAATATTTCATGACTATCAGAAGGCAAAATTTCTTTGCTACACTATGTTCTACAAAACCATAAATTCCTGTGCACAAGCACAAGGCTGGGATAAAACAGAGATCACTAAAAATATTAAAATCTATATTTCAATAAAGAAAACTGTCTCTGACTTGACAGAAAGGGTTTTATAAGCCTTGTACAATTATTACAGAGGAAGAGGTAAAGAAGTCTCGGGCATTTATCCAACCTTCCACCTCACTCCCCCAGTCTCATCATTTATAGCTGACTTGCATATGGTGTTCTTCTGTAGAACTTTGGTCTTTCATAAAAATAAAGTTCATTTCTAAACCTTGGGAAAAAAAATTAAGGTACCTGAGTTTGATGAGGTCAAGTGCCTTCACAGAGCAGGGAGTAGGATCTTGTAAAATCTATATGCTATTGTTTAAAACTTAGTATCCCCAGAGAAACCAGAAGATGAATTATTTTTCTGGAATTATATACTTTAGCACCTAAGCTAAATTGATGTTAAACAATTGCTGTCCTTAGTACAAAACTAGAAAAAAATAATTTAAAAGCTGAACTTTACCCCTACACAGATAAATTCAGCATGCATTTTTGTATACACTGAAATTAGTGAGATCTAGCTATTTCCACTATGATTACTATCAAAATCCCAAAGGTACAATATAGTAAGGCAGAAGATTTCATTCATGTCTTTGAACGTTCTCAGTCTTTAAAGAAAAGCAAAGCGAAGCAGATCAAAAATGCATTGAATTTCAAGCATAGTCCTTGACAGACAAGTTCAAACTTATAGGAAAGTCATAACGTGCTGATCAATGCAAATATTTATTACATTTATAATTTTTTTAATGCCAACATGATTATCATATCAAAATACACTATTTGTCCTGAATTAGGAAATGGAAGAACGAGGAGATTGGTAACGGTCTTGAGAGATTTTAATTTCAAAATTGCAAGATGATATATGGCCTCTAACTAGCAGTAATAGTAAAAGTGCTCGTTTGTTTAGCTATCCATCCAAAACAAGTTGTAATCTCAGTCCATTACCCTTGGAAACTACATGAATAGAATCATGACAAACAAAAACTGGATATAAATCTTGTCAGACAGTCTATAAAATAACTGCCATTGCTTCCTTGGAAACAGTCAGGAAGGAATATCATAATAAAGACATTACACTTCAATGTGAGTTTATAATATAGTATATGAAGTTATAATGCTGTCAATAGTAAAATAGTCTAAAGTATACTAAACTTCCTTCACATGCTTATCTTCACCTTAGATGTCTTTTGCTAAAATGCTCCTCTCTTTCTTTTTTCCACAGATAAATTTGTGAGGTCCAAAGTCAGCTTACGACTTCCAGATAAATCAGAAGAAACAACACAAATCATCTCATACAATTTAGTTGACCAATTCACCAAACTTTTTCAACCTGACTGAAACCACAATGAAAAACCTCTCAAAACATCTTGCAACAGCAGCGTGGGGAAAAAGCTTGTCATAGAAAATAAATTCAGTATTTGTGAATAAATACAAGGATGTAGATTTGCCCAATGATTAACATACCAAGTTAAGACTAAATATTTCCTCATTCTTTGCAGTATTTACTTCCTTCCTAATCAGCTGCAAGTTTTATGCATCACTTATAAGGCTTTCTAAATGCTTCACAGAAATTCTAGCTCTTTCATCTGTCAAGAAAGGGGCCTCAATGGACTTTTGCCCACTTGAATACAGCTATAGACACACCTCATGACTTACCCTCCTGATGGTCTTATTTTCTTCCCCCAAGCCTACTTTCACATTGCAGTGCAAGGTACAGCTCAAAAAGACACAGTGTAACCTGTAAAGAACCAGTATTTCCTAGGCTACTAAAAATTGTCTGATGTAGCGATACTTCTCAGCTTCTTCCTGTGGAATTTAAGTTTCCGCTATCACTGTATCAGCATATCTTTTTGAAGCACCAAATTAGGAGCTCATGCTCACAATTATGTTACCCCTACTAGTCAAAATTCTCCACTTTTATTGGCTATAGTCTTATGCCCTCTTCATTTTGGAGAACATTTGAGCCAGTTTGCCCACAATGAAAAAAGTAACTGGTTCAATCATGACAATTTCATGGTATGTCCAGGCCCCAGTACAAGCAGTTGTAATAGTTTGTATCATATATTTTTGTATTGGCACCTTTGCTACCTCAGACAGTTTATGAAGCAACAAACACTTTAATCTTAATAAATAAACCGCAACATACAAAGGCTTAAATGTTCTGTGTTAAAGGTGTTGTTGAAATTTATTGACTTATTAATCTCTCATGCAGTGCACTCCTCTTTCATAGGGCTGACCAAAACTTCTGCCAGCACAGCTCGTCTCTCATTAAAATATATGACCCAAACTTGAGTATTTTATAGCTAATACTGAAGAATCAGGAAGGAAACATGCAGGCAATCAGCATAAAGCAGCTTTTTCCAAAAACAATCACAGCCATCTGAATGGATTTCCTTGAATTATGCCAAAGAATTAAACAAAATTTTAATGATGCCTCCTATTTACTTTACTCAAAGAACACTAGACATGCAGCATTCTTAAGCTGATCTTGCATGTGCTGTATTAATGAGATCTATATTCCCAACATGTTTTTAATATCTTGAAAATAATACTGGCATAGGGAAAAAAAATGCAATTTTTATTTGTCTAAAATAATGAATGTAACATTCATGGCAATCAGGCAAGGACACCGACACTCCATCATCACACCAGTTAAGATCAACCCACACTGTTTTCTTCACATCAAAGGAAAGACATATTTTTCTCCTTAGCTCTGACTGCGGTCAGCTGGAGCTTCACAGCAAAACACAGTAATAAAGAAGATGGGAGGGAGAGGTGCTGCCTCTCTCAGCGTGACAGAAAAAGCAGCAGATTGCAGACAAAATGCTTAGTACATATTTTACAGAAGTTCAGGGAAATTTTATTCAAATTTAAAAGAATTCAAATAAATACAGGCATATTAATCCAATTTACTGAAAGTAATATCAACATTTCTATGTAAAGTTCTGTATATTCATGATGCTACAATTGAAACTAACTATATTCAAACAAGGGAATTTAGAATATAAATACTCCTCATAGGCTTTAAATACTACGTAGCACACAGATTTAGGAAATACTGGGATTTAGTAAAAAGTGCATGTAAGTGCCTTCATGTTTAAAAGGCAACTCATTCTACGAAGTAGCCTTAATTTTCAATTAAGATTATTCTAGCTTCCAGATCTGCTGCATAAACTTTTGCATGGCCTTTTGCATATGCTAATGTAACATCTTTACATCTAACTAACTTTCCATTTAAGTAAATGGTGTAATTACAGATTCCAGCATATGATTAACATACTTTCACCTGGACGTAGGTGGTCAATTTTTTTTATGCTGAGCCCTATATTTGCATATTTAAGTAATTCCTAAAAGGATAGCAGGATTCATGGAGACAGAAAAATTTCAACCTGTATTTTGAACAGTAAAGCACATTATAAGGACACTATATTTCCAGGCAGCTGAATAACAGCACAGCAGAATCTCGAACATACAAACTTACATTTCAATGGGCAAAATCCATACATCTTGTCAACATCAAAGTTTGAAGTGGTTCCACACCAGAACCAGCCATCTGATCTGCCAGCATCTGTGCAGTCAGCATACCATTTATCACCAAACTTAAAAGGGAATACACAAGGTGCTCCATTGGCATTTCCTTTTACTGTGTAGGTATCTAAGGAGACACGACAATTTAAAAATGTATAAGCAGTAATAGGCATAGAATATATATTAGTTCAGCTTTATGATCATATTACAGCATATTATAGCAAGCAGAGCTTGATAGCTTACTATACAAACTGTACTGGAAATGGAACATTAATAATTTTACTCTCTAGGTCTAAGCTGATACCCATGTCCACAACGAGACAAATCTTTATTGATTAAGGAGACCACTGACCAGAACTGGCTGAACAAAGACAAGTACATTCCTGTGCTAAATTTTGCATGCCCAACAATCAAAAGTATAAAATCCACACAGCTGTGGATTTGGATACACATAGCAAACCATTTTCTTTTTAAGCACAAACAACTGCCGGTTCTTCTGTCAATAACCCACTCAATTGCTGACCATTTTAGACAGGGAAGAGCATGTACATGTAAAAATTAAAGACATATACCACAGAGTGACTCCAATATATTATGCCCAAATAAAATTTACATTGGCATCTAAAGATTTCTTTTTTCCATCAGAAACCTGACTTAATGAAACTTATCAATGTAACTAAAGCAGCTTTCTTTGTGTACACATATACTGTACATGCACTGATGGGAGAACATAAAGAGGAACACTACTTGACAGGGACTGCTGGAGAGATGACATACCAAGGTCACTGTCTCACAGATCTGCTAGAAAACCACGGAGGAAGGAATGGGAGGCCATCACTCCATCTCCTCCCTGCCCACCCCCAGTCTCCTTTCACATAATTTTCTTTGCTAGGATACTTTTATTCTGGCTCTAGGCCAAGGACTAATACTGTAATCAGCCATTGTGTAAACCCTAGAAAATGCATCCTTACCTCCCTCTGTGCCCATTTCTGTTTATCAAACAATACTAAATGGGAAGCCAAACGTTTTCCCAGATACTTATCATACATATATGTATATATATGTATGTATTTATCACAGACAACCTTTTCAAATTTAACTATTTAAATTATCTTATTTCTTTGTCTAACACTTTAGCGCCAACTCTGACATTCACTTCAAACAGCTAGGAAGGCGTCTTCAATATGCTGGAGCTGAAGATATCAAGAGTTAATTAAATTCTTACATCATAATTCATATTTGCTCCCCAAGGAAAAAAAAATAAAACAAAATAAAACATAATCAACAGACTATACACTCACACTATGTCTTTCTGTATACTTGTAAATTGTAAAAGCTGTCATTGATTGTTGAGTGATAGTTACACACGTGTTCTGAATAACCATAGACTTTTTTTTCCTTCTCCAAATGAATCACTTCCATGCATGGCTGATTATCTATCAGAATGTTGACAACTTTGGCAAAAAAAGTAAAAGGAACCCCTCAAAAAACACAGCTCACAATCAAAGTATCGCTGATTTCACCAGAAGTCACAATCACTGATCATTAACAAGATGAAGGAAATTCTCCTACCCTTCTAAATATTTTAATTAGATACACATAGAAATGAGTTTGAAATACAGAAATTAATTCACAGAACTTTACCTTCGTAGCCTCGAGAACACAGATCGTCTGTGGTTCCGTAGACTTTCCACCTACTCCATAAACCAGATCCCTTGTACAGCATAATATTCCTTTCCTGTCTGTTTCCATAGTTGAAAAACAGATCTTCCCCTTGGATTGCAAAGAGAGTCTCATTTCTGCATTCCCATCGCTGAAGTTCACTAGCCTTGTCACAAGGATACAGAGTGATCGGAACCCAGTCTTTCTTCGAAGGCACTCCCAAGCACAATTTGAACGTTACGCTCATAAGCTGGTGATCTGAGACCCACCTGAATTTTTGTGACTCATTTTCTTGAACACAAGGAGCAGTAGTCACTGAATTAGAACTCTGAGCCAGTACACAGCGCTTGTGATCTTCATTATATATTAAGAAGATGCTAGTATCTGTAAGACAAAAAATACTGGAATCATTTGGTTTGAAGTAATCTTACCTACTGCCTAAATGAAATATGAATCTGGAAACTACTCTTGGGGTTAAAATCTCATCTGTTCAGCAAAAGAAGGTGCAGTACTCCTGTGGCCCACACCTGTTAAAGCGACTGTAGAATGCAAGCAGTTCAGATGTGAGGACATTTCAACTATTTTGCATCAGTGAAAGCATCTACGCTCAAAAGTGCAAGGCAGCAGAGATGCAGATCTAGTGTCTCCTGTGGCTTTACAGCACGGCTTAAAGTGAAGAGAAAAAACACGCTCGTGTTATTATTCCAAGCTGCATGGGATTTATTGAAACATGGGACCGCATACACCACACACTGCAGATGTTGACACTGAGCACTCCAGCAGCACTGGCTCCTGGCTCCCGGCTCCCAGGCATGAGGAGATGACAACAGCCATTAAGTTCTTCAGGCTCTGTTTCCCCACAGTGGAGAGTTCTGTTCCCATAAACTCCGCTAAAATCCTTAAAGTCTGAACTGAGGGGAAGGATATTTTTTTAAGCTTTATACACAAGCTACTTGTAGGGCTAGAACAGCATAGTCATTTTTCACTCAACTGCAGTAATCGGTGATTTCTTTCCCCCTTCTTACATTTCTCCATTATGAATGAAATACTGGCAACAGTGGGATTTGCCATCATCAGGTATGCCTCTTAATGACTTATGAAAATCTACAAGGCTCTTCATAGCTCCCAAGTTATTTCTCCCTCTTAGTAAACAGCCCTTCAGAGCATGCATTCTCATGTATTCAAGGTTTATTTCAAAACTGTAACCACTAGAAACGTTTTTGGCATCTCTTATACTTGGATGTACTACGGAGTGCAACATTTCTGGGCTGGTCTTTCCCAAAGACTGAGAATTCCACCTCTCTGATCCCCCTGAGACACATTTTAGCACAGTAACTTAATAGTTCTCCCTGATACTGGATCGCATAATGTAATAGGATGCACAAGGTCTTAAAATTGCATTTTAACCAGACTAAAAGTTAGGAAAGAGAAACATTAATTTATGTGACTCTGGGGATTTAAGCTAATAAAAACATTATTTATTGTCATGTATGATTACCAAATTAAACAAATTCTATAATGGAGAAATATTTAAGGGGAAAATAGGTTAACCACAGAAAACTTTCCCTTCTCTGCTGAGGCTCCACTGTGGAAAGGATCATACTTTTCTGCAGAAGAACAAACTGTGAACAAATAACCACTCTCTCAGAGAAACAGCTGACCTAGACTTATCCATGGTTCAGTTTCCTTCTCCTGTCCTTTGGCTTCCAGCTCACTAGGAAGTAGTGGAAAACTGATGAGTACTGAAGACAGAAATTGTTACCCTTTGCCAATCTGTTTTACTCACAGACAATACAAGGAAATGTATAATTATCACTGGTGGTGATAACTTTTTTAATTCTGCTTTTCTACTAGCATTTAGCACAATGTTCTTGTAAACTGATATATGCAATGCTTGCAACCCTCCTTTCCTGAAATCTTATTTAAAGTTTCCAGGTAAAAGATGTCAAGCATTTTCACATGTGTGGAAAACACTGCCTGGTCTTTCAAGCTACTAAAATTGCGTTTGTTGCCTAAAATAACATGCAGCTTATGGTGTAACAGAGAGGATGCTGTGCCCGTGAAAAAGGTACCCCGAAGTCAAAAGCCTGGGTTGCTGCACCCAAACCTGAAAGGGTGCATATTTTTGGTGTCAGAAACAAGGTTAGAAAGCTGCACAAAGAGGTCTGGCCAGTCCGGGGGGTTGGGGAATATCTTTGGTGCTCTGCTTTCCTGACTGCACCTCTACAAAGAGTTAGCAGACTGTAAACACAACACGGCTGCTTATGCAAGGGCGCCAGTGCAGGCAGGGCTCTGACAGGGAATTATACACAGGTAAGCAGCTAAAGGGCTAACAGAGAAAAGCAGGCATTGCAAGTTGGCACGAAAACAGTAGGACAGCACAGGAGGCAGCAGGATGCAGGAGCAACTGTGGCTGAGGCTGTAGTTGCAGGATTTCCTTCCCCTCAGAGTTGCTCCCGTCTCATCCATGACCATACAGTAGACTTGTAGCATGGTCCTGTGTAGCTTTAGTTTACAGCTTTATTTCTGTGTTCTGCCTGCTTGGACACCAAAGAGGATCCCCATACAACGCTTCCCCTGTGAGTTACTAGATAGTCCAGAGAAGAATATGAAAAAGCAAAGTATTTGTGCAACACTTTCTCTGCCCTGCCAACTCTTCTCTGTAAACAGTTGATACTGCTCCTGTCAATGTGATGAGTTGTGTCTGTAAAATGGGCTGAGCACAATAACTCATATAACTGTTACTGCGTTTCACTGTTCTGCAGCAGTATTTGTTACAGAGCTTTCATAACAGGGTGCCATTCTTTGCTATAGATGAGCTGCAGCAGGTACACTTAAAGGTCCACAACAGTGTGACCATGAGTACCACAGTCATGGTACTTTGAATTACACCAGTTTCTAATAGACTAATCCATATTTTGAAAATTACACCTGGAAGGAGGTTCTTTAAAATGCACAGGAATGCAGAGGAACCAGCTCACCTCACTGTTATAACCCGTTCAGGGAGATCCAGCATCTTTTCCCTCAACTGTCCTAAGTAGATCCTGATACAATTTTTCTCACAGGCTTTCATTTTTCTTTACCCACCACGCGGTGACTATTTGCCTGTCTCTGGCCCCGGCTTATATCCGAAGAATTGTGCCAGGTACTGTAAAGTCTCACTGGCCAAGCATCTTTTCCACAGTAGAGATTTGCAATATGCCAAGGTAGCTTCACACTCGGCAGCATTTGCAAACTATCACATATTATGCAAATGCAAGTCAAGAAGTAACTCCTGAAGCCAGTGAAGTGCTACCAGGGTTAGACACTAATGGACAGCATCAGAAGAGCACACCCAAAGCCAGAAGAGAGAGAGGGGGGAGCAATGAGGCACCAAGCAGGCAGGATGACTGTCTTCTCCACGCAGGCTCTCCAGGTATCGCCTACGATCGCTGCTGCTAATTACACAAAGCAAGAAAGGTTACGAGGCAGTGTTATGAAGTTGTGCTTCAGCAGACCTCAAACAGGAGAGCGGAGGATCCCAAGGGGCTTTTGGGAAGGGCAGATACAAAACTTCAACTGAAAAACAACAGTACACTGGAAATCACAGTAATTCTCAAAGCGAGAGAGTGCAAACTCCAGGTTTCCCCAAGAAACACTGCTTTCACCGGTTTTCACAGCTCTGATCGCTGCCAATCCCTCAGCAGCCTTAACCCCCCGCCACAAAACCCATCTGTCAAAAGCAGGTCCCCGGGCCCGTTGAAGACCAGAGGACTGGAGGAAAAGCTCCGACACCAGGCATGAGGCGGCAGTGGAGGGAAAGCTGGGTGACGGCATGAAATCAATCAAGGGCTGAGCCCACAGGGCAGTGGGAGGGAAACTGAGGCACAGCTGGTGACAGCCCTGTTTGGCTCCCCATGGTGTTATGGGCGCCCAAAGGCTGCCCTGTCGGGCAACTTCGCCCACCGGGCACCTCGGGGTGCAGGAGGCAGGTGGGGCGGGCGGTTATGCCTCCCCTCGGGGCCCTACCTCAGCCGCCCGCCCCGCCGCAGGGAAGCTCCCCTCAGGCCGCGCCGACGGGGTTAAAATGGCGGCGGGATCTCCCACCTGCCTCGCCGCTGCCTCCCCCTGCAGCCGCAGGTCAGGCTGGGCTGGGTGTCCGCCGCGACCCCGCTCTTTTCCGCGTCCCATCCCTCACAAGCCCCTGCGGGCACTTACCCAGCAGCGGGAAAACCCGGGGGAGAAATGCGAGGAGAAGCAGGAGCGGGGAGGGAGCCATCGCCGCTGTGAGGAGAGGGCTTCCCGCCGGGCAGGTCCTCCGCACTTGTGAAGGGCTGGTGGATCAGGGGAAAGCTCTGGGCTCGAAATGATAAGGAAATATCCTGTCACATGGGGCGTTTTGAAATAACAGGAATTCGCTGTTCAAACTTTGCTTTCCTAAGCCTTTTTCTTTTTTTTTTTTTCCCCTCAGCGGAGGGAAGAGCCTCCTTCCAGGCACACGCAGGTGATAGCGTGGTGATAGCTGAGAGGAGGGCTGGGTGGTTGGNGCTGGGGGGGGGGTTGGGTGGTTGGTTGGGGGTTTTTTGGTTTTTTTTTTTTTTTTTGTGGTGGTGTTTTGCTGTGATTTTTTTATCCCTTTTGCCACCCTGTCAGCTTTGCATGTGGGTCAGCCGTTTGTTTTCCAAGCAAAGGAGCCAAACCCGCGCCGGGGAGAGCGGCACATTCCCCCCTCTCCTTTCTGTCGGAGGTGAAACCAAGTCTGGAACCAAACCCCCGCTCGGAACCACCGGGTTTCTCCGGGACTGCGGGAGCAGCGGAGACCTACTTTTGGGAAACCGGGATCTGGGTTGCCTCCCCCCGTCCCCCCTCACTCCTCCCCCGCCGGCGAGCAGGTTGCTCCGGCGGCCGCCGGGGAGCGGGACGGGACGGGGCGGGAGGGAATGAAGACCCGGAGGGGATGCAAGGGCTTTAAAAAAGGTCTTAACGAGGCATATTCTGAGCCCCAGTAATTGCAATTAAGCCACTATTTTATTTGTTTGTTTGTTTATTCATTTTTGGGGCTGTGATGGCTGCATCTGCTGTTAACAGGATTCAAACCTTGCGCATGACTCAGAGCAGGGGGAATAAGCCAGCCTTGCTTCCCGGCCGGGTCTATACAAGCTGAAGTACCCACACGGAATTCTGTAGCCTTTCTAAAAAGATGCCTTTAGAGCGCAGTCTGCCTTGAGGTTTTTGCGGCTTCTTCCAGTGCTGGGTAGGAGACCTCTCCATTTTTTGCAGGGACCAGCACATTATTCTTTAGAGGCCATTATCAATATATGACCTGAAAGGCCCCAAATGGATCAGCCTTACTGCTGTTTTGTAACATACAGGACTTACTGAGCATTGTGAGGCAGCATAGATGCGTTTGCGAAGCATCAAGGCTGCTTCATGTGTGTGAAGCACGTTGTACAGCAGCTGTCCCTGTATTGTCATGCACACAGAAAATTCTCATAATTAGTAGAAAAAAAACTTCAAAAGCCTCCTTGCTGGAAGCTCTGGATGGAAAAGTAGAGCATGTCCAGGGAAGCACCAATGTGTGATTAGTATGGAAGAGTGAGAAGGTACTTTGGTGATATTATTGCAGGAGAAGAGGCGATGGCGATGAAGTCCAAGCTCATTTATGAAGCGCCCATTAACACTGGAAGGGATTCCAGCCAGGCACATCAGCTGTGCTGTGCCCTCCTGTGGACTACGTGCGCGAAGTGAAGAGGAAGTGCTTCATAATTTCTCTTGACATCTGTGGACCCACATAAAGCTCGGGAACAGCTTGGCCCAGCGACAGGAAGTGTGAAGTATTTCAGCTATAATCGGCAATGTTCTGCAGCATTATGTTGATGAGTTCTCATCTGGGAAACTTCATCTGTTGCTACAGTATATGTCAGATATTTATTATTTGCTAACTATTTGCAGTGGCCTTTGTGCTGAACAAAGATTTGAGTGTTTGCACTGAAGAGATTATAGCTAACCCAAATAATCATAGTACAATTCAGAAATGAAGAATTCCTCCATATTCTAGCACTACCACCTTCAAAAGATTCAGGCATTCAAAGCTGTACGAAAAGGGGTTTTTGAGATGGAAGAAAAAATATTTTCCTAAGCCACCTTAATATTTGTGTACATATTTATTTTATTAGCAGTTGGGAACACCTGGAAGCACAGGAAAGCATCTAATTCTAGAAGAAACAAGTCAGAAGATGGAGGTGCAAATGCTGCTTGCACCAACAGAATACCGTTATTTTTAAGCCTGCCACTGAAAGTTTGGGAGTTCGTGGTATTCTGTTGGCCCAAGATAAAATAGAGAAGGGAGACACTATGGGAAGTTCACTCGCAATGTAACTAAGTACAACTTCCACAAAAGTCTTTAGATCGAACCCAGATGATTCAAATAGTAAAGAGGGCTGCACATAACTTAAGTGCAAGTGTGTATCACACAAATAGGCAGAAAAATGGCAGTAAGTAGTTACGTCTATCTGGCAGTCAGTGTACCAAGAATGAACTATACTCAAGTGATACAAGGACCTGTATTAGGCCATTCTTGAAGATTCTCAAAACTGAACTGGACAAGGAGCTGAGCAACCTGATCTAAATTTCAAGTTAGCCCTGCTTTGGGGAGAGGGTCATGCTGGATGATTTCCAAAGGTCCCTTCCAACATCAGAAGAGCTGATTCCAAGACAAGTATTTCAGCCTCTCTTGGAACCAAATTAGCTCCCTTCCGGATCTGAAAATCTGCCCTTTTCTTGTTGTCCTTTACATACACTGGAAATACTGCCACTTTGTCACAGCCGTTTGGGGGGGGGGCGATCTATACACACCCTGTCTAGGGCAGCACAGGTCTCAATGAGCTTATTCACCCAGTCTCCATGTTTCATCTGCAGCATGCTCCTCAACAATTATGTCTGGATCTGGATCACGCAAATACATCAATCGTATATTCTGGTCTGATATAATCCAATGGAAAGATTTTTCCTCTTTTTGAGACAAAAGGATTCAGCAAATTGTAGGCAAATAGTTACCAGAAGTCCAGTCTGCTAAATAACTAATGACAGGATACATGCCCTAGATAGACATATGTTTTCCTCTCTCTCCGTGGGTAGCAAGCCAGCCGCCATTTACATTTGGAACAGAAAGGCCTAAATTCCTCTGAAACAGGTCAGACCCTCTCTGCTTCTGGCACATCCAGTACTTGCAACTGGTGACTGTTCCTGGCAAAATATCCTGAAATCCTGAAGTCACGGTGGCCCTTGACTTTGATAGTCAACAGGAAGATGGAAAGTTCAGTCTAAATGAAATCATATCCAGACCTGAGACATAATATGGCGATTTCGTTTCTGTTGAAGCAAAACTAGATTATTAATCCGTTCTTTCCCTTTTACATCCAAGGTGGGTTTTGATGTCTCATGTGGGAACCTGTATCTCTCAGATGGCATTCAGTAGTTTTCTATACATTTCTAATGTCTGCACAGTCATAAATAATAAACATATACTGAAGAACAAAATGTGCATTATTTTTAATACCTGTACTATGTTAAGAAGCTATATAAACAAGACATTGAGCAGGGGGAAAAAAAGGAATTGGCAAAGTTTATTTTTCCTTTTTATGCAAATCAGATTACTCTGAAATGTTATCCAAAAAATGATCTTGAGGTTTCTGACTTCTAAAAACAAAATGTAGTAAAATGTTTTAGGAAGGAGAATGATCAAGGCTTTGATATCTGTCAGCAGAGAACCTTTACCTAGAAAAAGTCCTTTGAGGATACCATTAATATAATCTATAATACTCACTTTAAATTTAACTAATGCAATCTTTTATATGTGCTTTAAACTTAAAAAACATGAAAAATGCCAACATTCTGCCTTTATTGCAAAGCAAGAATGTCGTTTTTCCTTGCATGTACTTTTAATTGCTTTATAAATGTAAATTATTGGGAATGTGTGTATAATCCATGATCTCTGACATTTCAAGTTCAGTTTGTGCTTGGCCCACACTATGAAAATAAAGAGAACTGTCCATGCCTTTCCCTTTCTGGTTGCTTATAGCTACAAATGAGTGTCGTCTGCATAGTTAAAAGCCACAGTAAATACAGATGAAAGTTTTCAGATGTTCAGGCCAAGTAAAGAAATTCTAGAAGGTGTCTGCTTTCTGTCATCATAGAGGGGACTTGAATGGCAAAGGAGAGAAGATCCATGGCTGAGGAACACCCATTGTGCCTACATAGATCCTGTCAGGTGCCTTTTATCAGTTTGCATTTGATTTTTCCGTGGTATTCTACTATGTTATGTTTCAGAAATAGATAGTGGATTGGGGGGTAGGGACTGGTTTTTATAAAATACGGCTAAAAGGACCTTAGTTATAATGTGTTCGCATCTTCAGATTCATTCAGGCAATTCAATGACTGCTTTCAGCCATCTCCAGGAAAGCAGGGCTCCATTACGCATTACAGTTACTTGGGAAGACAAATGCGGTAATTCTGACCGTCTCCCCCTTCCTTCTTCTTCCCCCAGGTCCATATACCGAGCATGACGTCATATGGCATAGAATAGCCCTTTGGCCAGTTGGGGTCAGCTGTCCCAGCTGTGTCTCCTTCCAGTTTCTTGTGTCCCCGCCCCGAGTCTACCCGCTGGTGGGGCCGTGTGAGGACCCAGAAAGGCCATGAGTGCTTAGCAACAACTAACAGCCCCCATGTGCTCTCACACTATTCCCATCCCACATCCAATACAGCACTACACGCCAGTGAGAAAGTTGACTTTACTCCAGCTGGGACCACGACACTTGGGAAGTAGCCAAACACCTGCCTGACGATGGGAAGCAGTGAATGAATACCTGATTTTGCTTTGCTGGTGCGTGCAGCTTTTTGCTTTACCTAATTAACTGTCTTTATCTCAGCCCACAAGTTTTCTCACTTTCACCTTCCTGAGTCTCTCCCCAGCCCCACTGCAGGGGAGTGAGCGACAGGCTGCGTGGGACTTCGCTGCCGGCTTGGGTTAAACCGCAACAGACATGGACTAAAACATTATTTATGAGGATCTTTTCAAGACGTTTACTATGCTATACGTTCTAATTAGTATACTCTAGTATACTCTAACAGGAGTTAAAAGCTAAGAGGAAAATCACAGAAAATGGACAGAAATCTTGAATTCTCTCTAAGAATTTTCGATGGCAGGCAAACTAAATATAACTATCCAATTGAGGAGAAATTAGAGCAGTGTTGTGTATGAACTACAAGAGCCAAGACACAAACCTATGGATGCCGACCACCATCACCGGAGCTGATTTCAGATGTAGATAAGGCTGAATCAGGCACCTTTCCTCCCTACAGGGCCTAGCAGAAAGAAAGGTTATGGAAACTTTCATCACTTTTTCATCATTTCATCAATGACCTGGATGAGGGGATAGAGTGCACCCTCAGCAAGTTTGCTGACGACACAAAGCTGGGAGGGGTGGCTGACACCCTGGAAGGCTGTGCCGCCATCCAGAGAGACCTGGACAGGCTGGAGAGCTGGGCGGAGAGGAACCTTATGAAATTCAATAAGGGCAAGTGTAGGGTGCTGCCCCTGGGGAGGAATAACCCCCTGCACCAGGACAGGTTGGGAGCTGACCTGCTGGAGAGCAGCTCTGAGGAAAGGGACCTGGGAGTCCTGGTGGACAACAGGATGGCCATGAGCCAGCAATGTGCCCTTGTGGCCAAGAAGGCCAATGGCATCCTGGGGTGCATCAAGAAGAGTGTGGCCAGCAGGTGGAGGGAGGTCATCCTCCCCCTCTACTCTGCCTTGGTGAGGCCCCACCTGGAGTACTGTGTCCAGTTCTGGGCTCCCCAGCTCAAGAGGGACAAGGAATTGCTGGAGAGGGTGCAGCATAGGGCTACTAAGATGATTAGGGGACTGGAACACCTCTCCTATGAAGATAGACTAAGGGAATTAGGTCTCTTTAGCCTGGAAAAGAGGCGTCTGAGGGGGGACCTAATTAACACTTATAAATACTTGAAGGGTGGGTGTCAGGAGGATGGGGCCAGGCTCTTTTCAGTGGTGCCCAGTGATAGGACAAGGGGTAATGGGCACAAACTTGAGCATAGGAAGTTCCACCTAAACATGAGGAGGAACTTCTTTACCTTGAGGGTGGCAGAGCACTGGAACAAGCTGCCCAGGGAGGTGGTGGAGTCTCCGTCTCTGGAGACATTCAAAACCCGCCTGGACGTGTTCCTGAGTAACCTGCTCTAAGGTGGCCCTGCTCTGGCAGGGGGGTTGGACTAGATGATCTACTAAGGTCCCTTCCAACCCTATGATTCTATGATTCTATGATTCTGTGATCTCATCTCTTGGTTCGTAAGGCTTAAGCTCATCCTTTTGACTTCTGCAAGCACAAAGAAATGAGACAGATAATGGGAACAGTGAAGAAAACAGTGCATAAGTTCAGAGGCTCCAGCTGAGCTTTGGTTTCACAATACTATTATCTCAACAAGAAATTATGACCACTGGTGAGAAAAAAAAAGTAAAGCACTGACAAGAAAGTAGATTTATTGCTCTGTAATTACTTTAAATCCCACCAAAAAAAAAATTCTAAATACCCAAACGCGTTCAGCCCACCTACTCCACCCCTGAGACAGCAGTGCAATCGTCCTAACCTCCCTTTGCTGTCAGTGGAGAGGAAAAAAGGAGCGACGTGGCTGTCATTCCCTTCCATGAACACCTCAGGTGTCCACTTTTACCTAACTTGAGCCTGCATTCCTGAACAGGATACGTACACCACTGTGCCAAGCAGAGCAATAGAATAAATACTCAGTCTGAATAACCATTTTGTTTTTCTCAAGGCAACACCTCAAGCCTTTATTGTGAAGCTCTATTTGCTTTTCTTTTTTTTAAAAAAAAAAACTTCTTTTTTCATTACCTTTTTTACCTTTCAGTTGTCCAGCATAAAGAAAATGGAATTAACTTCATACTCTACAAGCTATGGGAGGTATCTGTTGTACAGGAAGAAAACAGCTTACCACTGATTTGGGAGGTAAAGTGCCTTAGCTCACTCCCAGAACAGAATTGCTCTCCAACACGAAATCCATGCTAGAAATGCCCTCCGGCCAGGGGGCAGGAAGGGAATGCCACTGTGGTACGTGTTGGTTGCTCTTCACAGTCTGTTCAGTTTTCCGTCCCATTCTGTGATAATAAAGTACTCCGAAGTGATAACTGTGGGAAGTTTGTTTTAATTGCAGCGCTCTGCATGGCAAAGAGCTGGACGCGCCCAGAGCAGTGGGACCCACAGCGCTGTTGTCTGCACAAGAGACAATTCCAAACCTCTGGACTGCCGTTCCTCATTTATCTAGGTGACGCAAGTCTTTTGATAAAAGTACTTCTCAATTAACCAAATGAATACGCATTTTTAATCCCCCTCATAACTTTACAAGTACACCAGTGCTCTCGCAGTTTTCTTCATGCATAATAATATCCAACTATGTGGGTATTATTGCAGAGACACAGGTCGGCAAAATTTGGAACTCGGTGGGAGCTGAGCAGAGCACGCTTTGAAATGAATGTAATGCCATGACATACTGATAACGGTCACTAGCTTTGAGCTGTACACTCAGCTCTAGGTATTTATCACGGTCAAGAAGAGGTGCAGCAGAAATGTGGCAGTTCACAGATGAAACAGTGTTTAATAAAGGATTAAGAGATTTTCTTGCCAAGAAATAGATTTTTAGAAATGAAAGGCAGAAGTTGATACGTGACGGAAAAAGATAAAAGGATAAACAGTACAGAGCTGGTTTGCCAGTCCTTTCTATTTGCCGTATCATGGTACAAACACAAAAAAAAGAGTCCAGTTTAATTCCAAACAGTTTTCATATTCATTATCACTATCAGCTGAAAACGTAAGCATAGACATGAGCTGTCAGAGGTCCTTCAAGAGCTGCCGTCCTTCAGGAAAGGAATAAATCAGTAGGAGACTATTTAAAAAGGAAATTCTGAGCAGGTTATGAGATCGATAGGTAACTGTCAGGTAGAAAGTCTGGGTTGGCTTTGTTTTCAGAGAAGAGGGTTATTTTGGGGTTTCTTTGTTTTAACTTCAAATAATATAATTTCGGATTAAATCGTCGGCCATACTCCTTAACCACAGATTTAATCCCGTCTCACTGGAATAGGAATACTGTAGCATTCCTATAAGTATTAAGAGGATACCTCAGAAATCTTTAAATCATTCTTTTGGCAACTATTCTGTTGGTTAGTAGTTGAGCAACATTGCAGTGGTTTTTATTATAAATAAAAGCCTACATCCATGATCAGTATACCAGCAAGTTTATGCCATGGTGTATGTTAACTCATGATGGCTACAGTACCGAAGTACTACTTTGTGACAGTTTTATTTGAAAAAAGGTAACAGTTTTCAGTGCAATTTCCCAGAGCTATGAAATTAAACAGCGATATGAGTAAAAAAAAGGCACAAGTTTTAAAAGAAATTGATGTTATCCCTAATATTAGTCAGCTTATTGTTACAGAAGTTCAAACATATTCTAACTTAAAGTTTATGAATTGTTATCCATAGTACAGGCTTTATCCATGTGCAGAATATTAGATTTTTGGAAGGAAATTATACCTAATTTCACTAAAGGCACTTAGAATTGCAGTTACATCTATGATTTAATGTCCGTACCTCCTGCCTTATTCAATGAAGTCCTTAAGCCTGTGCTGTATGGAATTTTTTTTCACCATTTTTGCAGAATTTAAAAACCTTTTTTCATCAGAAAGTGAACTCAGTAAACTGAAAGATTATGGGGTATCATGTAAACTAAACAGTCTCAAAGTGCGTTTTACTGCATTTTCAATATAGTAGGGGAAAAAAAGCTATTTTGTTTTGCAGAACATTGTTACATTTCCTTCTGATTTCAACAATAGGATTTTTCTCCTGGTAATACTTCCTGAAGAACAGAATAAAATTTCCACACCTCAGTTCTGTCCGTGCCAGAACAGCCTGAGCATCCCTCCCAGGGACTTCCCTTTCGGCCAGCACCAGAACCGCGAGATGGCCCTCTGCCCCGCTACAGCTCACCCTCTGTTTTGCTTGTAAACCTGTCAGGTTTGTCTCTCCTGAGAGTGATAATGATGTTTTTATTTGACATTGTTTAGTCACCGAGTAATGTCACTTTGATTAGTCCAAACCTGTTTGTGCATTCAGACACAGTTCACCAAGTTGGTTTGAAAAGTGATTGTTGTGCTGGATTCACGAGACGGGATGACTCATTAGACCGCAGCCGGGTGCATTAGGTCTGGGCACGTGTACGGCGACGGATGCCTCCCACAGTGGATTTCAGATCCCCACAGCACGTGTCCTGTCACTGCAGCGTCACCCAGGAACATCGCCAGACCTGGTGAACACGCAGCTCTCCATAAACCAGTCCTAAGTACCTACCTTAGCCATCCCGTGTTTCGCTTTATTCCTGCCCTCGCTTCCTTACTCTTAAAATGATAATTACTACCTCCCTCGACTTACTAGAGAAGCAAATATAGTGATGTGTATATTGAGTATTGAATATAGTGAAATTTATGAGCCAAAAAGTGGCTGAGACGGTCTCAAAGCTATTCTACCCTCCGGCCTATTTCCAATGAAATAAAAGCCGTGTACCGATTTTGTAGGCTGTGGTCTGAAGGTGCGTGCGTGAAAGAGGATGACCTGTGAGACAGGGGTAGAGGGAGGGAGGCTGGTGCTCCCTGCTGTGTGGGGTAGCTCCCATGGAGGGAGCAGGAGCAGAGCTGCCAGGGGGTGAGGACGAGCTGGGGTGACGCTGAATGCTGCTGGGGGAAGGCACATACTGAAATAGGAGACTGGAACTGGTGTAAAAGATACCTTGGAGCTTAATTCTTACCTGGATCTCAAGAGTTGCTGCGGGAGTTGCAGTTACAAGCCTTCTCCCTTTTTCCTCTCCTCCAAGAGATAAAGACCTTACCACTTGCTCTGGATGCAGTGTCTCCTGTGCTAGGTCTTCGTGGGAGAAAGATAAAGAGAAGACAGAAGTTTAAACTGCTCTCCTCCTCTTACCAAATTTTGATGACACACGAGGGATGAGTCTAAGGCTGTAAGTCATCGTTTCCGGGAAATTCAACAGCCAAGCCTTGAATTTTGAGAAGTTTGTCAAGAGCTCCAAAGTTATTAAGAAATGCAGGAACATGTTAAATACGTGAACAGCACTACACTGCCCCGAAGAACCTGCCATCTGAAAACTGCTCAGTGAGCCCGCAGTGAAGTGGCGGCCAGAAGCACCCTAACATCAGCCATCACTTCAGCTCTTCACTGGGTGGCAGGTTCAGCAGAAACGCCCTGGCAGGAAAGAGCAGAGACTGAGTCACCTTTTTCTCTCCTACCAGGAAGCGTTATGAGGAGTCACAAAATCTCTCCCTGCCTCAGAGACAAGCGGTACCTGCTGTGTACGTAAGGAAAACAGCCAGTTTCACTGTTACTTGTCCAACTTGTTTTCCATTAAAAGAAATATGTTTAAATGTTGAGATTTAAGTGAAATGTCTTGTACCACTGTGTAACAGGCTCCACAGGCATTTCCTTGAGAATATTTATGAATATTGACTTTGTAAAATCTGAAAGGGAAGTAGTACAGATTCCCGGGAGCTACGCCAAGAGATTTTGGTTCCAGGGAAACAGCACGCTCATGATGTGCAAACAGGACTAGAATGCAGAGCTCCTGGAATTTAACCTCAGCTACCGGTTCTCTGCGTGTTCGTGGCACACGGCGCAGTCGCTGCATGCCACATCTCACCGCTCTAAGGCCCGCTGACGTAGCGTGCCGCGTAGGTCAGCCAATAATTGTAAGATGATGATGACTCGTAGGTAAGATCGTGGTGTTCCTCATGGTAACACTTGTTTGCAGAGCGAGCAGAAAAGTACAATCAGGAAAGCTTTCCTCAGAACAGCAGGGAGCCATATTCAAACGTGGTTCTGAAAACCACGTAAAAGACCAAAACATTAGGGAACAGCAGCCAGTTTGGGCCCTAGCTGAAAAAAGTCCTGCTCCACAGAAACACCTCAGAGTACCGTACTATTTTCTGTGACTACTGTCTCCTTTTTTGCACCAGCAGCGGGGACCAGCCCTCACACACATGGACGTCAACAACATTGTAGTGCTGAGGAGCCTCATACGCTCCCCCTTTCTCTCCTACAAAATAGTCCTGTACCTCCTCCCTGGCCAAACGGCAACGGTCCTGTCACCCGCAGAGCCTTTGACTCCTGTTTTCATACAGATACAGGTCATTTATGGGTGACCTGGACTCCAACTTCTGTAGGTATTTCCACAGATGGACAAGACATTGCTTATATATGTCAAAGTGAAAAACAAAACAAAAAACCTTAACCACACATGGGAAAGAACATCCAGTAAAAGGTGCCTCCAAACAGGAAAGGCATAATACTCCCAACCAGGCAGGGCCTGGAATTACTTGCCTTTCCTGGTGCCTTGGCTAGAAGCAGGAGATCAGCCACAGTTGCGGCTGGATTATTTTGATGCCTCCTTTCAGTGGGAGTTAGGCATCAAAATGACTTTGGAAAATGTGAAACCTAGGTGTTTATTTAATCCTAAATGGAAGTCTTAAAACTGATTAAGTGGCAGTTAAATCAGAAAAAAATCAAATGGAAACACTCTGATAGGTTAAGAATAGTTTTGTGATAGGGTAGGTTTTTTCCCTTTTTCGGACACTCTTTTTGTCAAGACCAACATCTTCTCCATAATTTGCCAAATTTGCATTTAAACCCCAATCAGGCTACCCCCGCTAGCAATCCCAGAAAGTGGGTATCATCCACAGCACTCAGCTCAGGACAAGAGATCCTCGCAGTCTGTTTCCGAAGGCAGGGCAGGAGCTGTGCCGTTTGTCATTCCAGCCAGGGCGATGCGTAACGGCTCAGGCGGGCCCAGCGCGGGCAGCCCGCTGAGCCACCAGGACACCGACGATGCGACAGCTTCGTTCTCTCTTACTTCGTTTCGTACTGGCACTGTCATCTTATCTAAGCTTTCTGGAGAGCAATGGGTTTGAAATCACAAACAACTTCAAATATCTGTATTTTCTGAGAACAGCTTCCTTCTGCGGTATCAAAACATACCATTTGCTTTTTCTTCCTAAAATAAAAAAAACTCACTTCAGCTCTGTGCTGCGTGGAGGATTTACACGGACTATTCTTCTTAGGAGCCCTGGCAGCTCTTCCTGCCTGTTATCTATGACCAGAAGTGAGCTGATGTATCAGTTTTTACAGGAAACCAAATCAGCAAATGTCACACAGGCAGCCAAGCAGGATATAGTAAACCATGCTCCATATATACATCCCGTGCTTCCTTTACGTTCTTAAAACTGAGAGCCAAGTGGCAAACAGCAAATGGGGGGGAGGGGAGGGGGTAGAAAGCTGAAGTGCTTCATAAATCATAAAACCCGATTTTCCCTACAATCTACTTAGTGCAAACGTAAGCAAATGAAGACGAACGCTGAGGTGCTCAGGATATCGCATGCCACAGGAGTCGGAATACTGTCCAAAAAGACTTGCCTATATATCCTTAATTTTTGTTCATTTTAATAATTTTCCTGGGTGCCGTACTTAAGTACGGCACCCAAAGCAGGAAAGTTCTGTAAGTCTCATGGCATTACAAAACCTGCTGCAACTCTGATTTCACTCAGAGCCCTGGATTACTTCGCATCTTTTGTAACACAAAGAGGTTGCTTTTTACACAGATTTAAAATACTGCTTGCTTTACAGACAACGGGGGGGTTCTGTGGATGACTCCCCTCTATTTGAAGCATGCGTGTCCTTCTAGAAATAAAGCTTTGTTATTAAAGATTAATTGATTTCCACAAAGTCGTCTTCTTTCTTTGTCTCTCCTGATTGCAACAAGTGCTAAGTTGTTTTTTTCCTTCGTCTCTCTCCACCACTCTTAAGTCCTTGAGACCCTGCCCCACATGTCATACCCAATTTGAGTGAAGCCAACGCTTGGCAGTGAAATACTCAGAAAAGAGACTAAATCCGTTTCATCGTGGTCTGTTGTTTGTCATTGCTATTACAAACTACAACATTACCCCAAAAGACTGACTTCCATATTCCGTGTTTTACCACGGATACCTTCAAGAGCTGCTCTTCTGTTCTGTTCTACAAGATAAGTAAGTATTAAAAATAAAAAGTAAAATAGCCCAAATCCCTGTAGTGAGCTATGGAGAACAAGTCTGCTTTAGCAGAGAAATTCAGACAAAATAAGTATTTCTGGGTAGTTACGACAGGCTAGATCTGCAGTCGAGATCCAGTGCATGGCACAACGTCCGTTACAGTTTTGCACTGGGAGTTAACAATCAATAAAAGATCAAAGAACGCACGAAGCAAAGATGAGGATCCCTGCAAAGCGTATGCCAGAGGTGACATCGTTATCACTACCTGAATGCAGCATCCTCCTACCAAAGGAGCTGAAGACCCTCCCTTACCAGCCTTCTCAGATGAAACACAAACTCTTTAGGCTTGCAGTGCTGAGGCTGATCTTACGCAGGACCCATTTTTATTCTTCAAATAAATTAACCTAAAACTATTGTACCTCCATGGGCAATTTTTATTGATTTTTTTTTTACAAGGGACAATTTAAAACCTTGTGCCCCCAATGGAAATAGAAAAACCAGGCGATCTTGATATTCCGGTAAAGTCAGTAAACCCACAAGTAAACCCAGTAAGTCCACAAGGTGGGCTTAAATATTCCCTGAATATGCAGACAGTGCTACAGCTGTCCCATAGGATCCCAGGGCTTAGAAAGGAATCATGAAAGAGATTTTTGGCAGACTTTATTGATAAGAAAGATTCTTAAGCCTGCAGGATTTACTGACGCGGACCATGCAGTAGGGCTGCTGATAAAAACCAGTCTGGCGGTAAAGAACCAGGAGCTCGTATTCCTTCATATTGCGGTGGAACATTCACAAAATAAAATTATATATGTAGGAGACCAACACTATTTTTCCTGACTGGTGCCTCTTTGTGAAACTGTATTGCAAGTGTAATGATAACAGTTTCGCTATGAGTAAGGAGACAGAAAATGAACTCTGCGGGCATCCGCCAGCCAGCATCTCAGAGCTTCCCCTCCCTCCTTAGGAGGAGCAAGTCTGCAGTGCCGCCCCCCGTCTGGAGCTCTCTTTCAACATGCTGATGTGGGCTCACACCTCTGGTGTCACCCCTCGGCGCACCTGTAGCCCCAGGTATGGAGGTCTCGGTGAGCACGGGCCTTTGGCTCTGGGTTTGTTGGAACACATCCAGGGAACGCGTGGGGCTTATCCTGCTTTTTATCAAAAATATGAACCGGCAGTAGTTGTAACCAGGGCTGCTGCTTATTCGGTTAAATCTCTGACTCAAATGTCTTCCAGAAAAAAAGGAGGGAGGAGTTCCAAGATCATAAACTGCATATAGTCAGCACCAGCATTATACAGCTAAAAGAAGAGGCTATAAGTGTCTAAATTGGTATTATTATGCATAATTCCAATGGATAAAGGGCTGGAGCACCTCTCTTATGAGGACAGGCTGAGAGAGCTGGTGTTGTTCAGCCTGGAGAAGAGAAGGCTCCAGGGAGACCTTACAGCCGCCTTCCAGTACCTGAAGGGGGCCTAAAGAAAGCTGGGGAGGGGCTGTTTGCAAGGGCATGTAGTGATAGGACGAGGGGCAATGGTTTTAAACTAGAGCAGGGGAGGGTTAGATCAGACATTAGGAAGAAGTTCTTTACAATGAGGATGGTGAGACACTGGAACAGGTTGCCCAGAGAGGTGGTGGAGGCCCCATCCCTGGAGACATTCAAGGCCAGGCTTGATGAGGCTCTAAGCAACCTGATCTAGTTGACGATGTCCCTGCTCACTGCAGGGGGGTTGGACTAGGTGACCTTTAAAGGTCCCTTCCAACCCAACACATTCTATGATTCTGTGATAACGGGGACATTATCACTGTCAAGACACACTGTGATTCAGCAGATGCTCACACTGTTTAAGCGGGACAATTCTCTTTGAACTTGGAGGAGGGGGAACTGCAAAGTACCCATTACTGCTCTGAAGCATCTTAAAAGATCAAACTTAGTAAAGAAAATATCCAGAAACAAATCAAGTGACCATAAACCATAAACAGCAACGCTCCAAGCCTCCTGGCAGACCACAGGAGGATTTTGCAGCAAATCTTTGATAGTGAAATGTGGTTTCCAAATACTGAGGAGAGCTGTGTGTCACACAACAGGCTGCAGCCCGGAAGACTGGGGAATTGAGAATTGAGCAGGGAACTGGGATTTGATGTTTGTTAGGATAAAAATTAAAGGAAAATGCAAACAAAGGATGGAGTAGGAGGTAAGACAGAAAATAGGAGGAAAATGTCAGGATCACCAAGTTTTTGTGTGCAATAGAGTTATTGATTTATTTGAAAAAGAGCCAATACAAATGTGAGAGAGAAAAGACTCACTTTTCCCACCTAATACTAAAATAAATTTTTAAAGGAAGAAAAGGGGTTGGTGAGAGAGACTTGTTAAATAGAGTATTTTGAAGACCAGGATGGGCACTCCCAACATGATTACAAATGTGCTGCACTTGGACCCAGCGCTGACACCATGTTTTATGATCCTGATTCTCTTTTAGCTGGGAGTTGCCTTTATATAAACCCTATTAAAAAAAAAAAATCATTAAAATTACCCAACAGAAAGTAGAAAAAGATGAGGAGGGAACAGATTAATAACAGAAATACCATGATAAAAATACAGAAACCTACTGGATTATGCTTAAGTGGAAACTCCTACAAGGTCTATTAAAAATTCTACTTCTTAATAGGGTCAGCTAATTAGGCAGACAGACATTTCCGTCAGAATATTATGTTCAGCACAGTACGACACTTTAAAAACAATGACTTCCATAGGAAAGCATTTACTTTTAAGCACTCACATCTATTCTATTTGCTCTACCCAAATGGTACAATTAAAATAATTAGAATAGCTTCCTCCTGAGCAAAGTATGAGAAAGAAATGAAGAGCTTTTGATTGTTATCTTTAGAACTGTTCCGTAACAGAATATTTTTCTAGTGGTTTATTTTCAAAGATGAGGCCGGGACATGTGAAAGAGAATAGTCCCAGCAGCACCGGCTGACTGGCTCTTGGAAAAGCTCAGAGCCGTCACCTACCTGTGGGGTAAAAATTGCAGCCATTCAGTAATGCTTATAAAGGTATAATTTCTGACTACTTGGAATTTGTGTGCTTGCATTCGTTCACTGCCGAGTAAAGAAAATGCATTATTTTCAAAGCAATCCACAGTGTTCTGGAAGTAAATCCGTGTTTGTCACAGATTTAGAAAATTTTTGTTTTTTCTTCCCAAGAAGCTGCAGAAACAACCTGTGCTCTTGAAGGACCTGCCTTCACTTTGGAACATATCAATTAACACCTGACAAATTGAGACACAAACTTTGATAAATGCAGGGTTGGAATGGACTGCTCTTACACTATTAACAACCAACTTTCCCCTCCATTCCCCCCCATCCATCCATCCATCCATCCATCCATCCATCCATCCATCCATCCATCCATCCATCCCATGAAGTCATTAGCAAGAAACTAAGTTCAAAGAATGCACAAAGCCTGTGGCAGAGCCAAACAAGACTGCAAAAGCTGTTAAGCGCACGGTCTAGCTGGCATGAAAGCTGCAATAATCTCTGGGAGTGTATAAGCATAATCAAATTTTTAAAAGCAATGCTAAGTGGTGAACCACTCGTAAAAGTTTGTGACGGCCTTCCCGCACATACTAAAGTAATTGCCTTTCTGAATCCTGTAATGGATAAAAATAGCAAATAGGATGCAACTATCAACTTCTATCATTAAACCATTTGGAAACAGACTTCAGTCCCCAAGAAGACAAGTGCTTTTTTCCTGGGTTGAAATTGGCCAATTCCTTTGTGAAACTGTACCACTGGTGAACAAAAAATAACACATATTGGAAAATGATGATCCAAAGGTAATGAGCAGGGTGCAGTGTGAAGAACACGCCGTAGGTCAGAGTGACATTACACAGACTTGAAAAACACAAAGCCCAATTACAGGAATTGTGTGACTGAACCAGGGATGAGGGGAAGGGACAATACTTGAGAGATTAAAGAGAAGGACTGTCTGCATTTCAGAAAACAATGGAGCTTAAAAGCTCCATGAGACACCTGTACTATTGTGGAAGGACAATCTGCAGAGGAGGAATGTCCAATCATTAGTATTTGTGGGCATGCTTACTATAAGGACCAAGCATATGAAAGAAGGAGATAACCATCAGAAAACACATATAGCATGGGGAACTGATTGAATATATGTATAGGTACATATACAGGAGAGCTGGGATTTGGATTCTTTGCGCTGCTGCTGCTGAACTACAGGACCCTGCTGAACGCTGCTCACCTCAGTGCTGGTAGCAGACATGCCCCTGTCTGCATGTCGTGCCACACATCTGATCACCTTCTGTGATGGTGTGACTGGATGGATGGATGAGGGGAGAGTGGTAGATGTGGTCTACCTTGACTTCAGCAAGGCGTTTGACATCGTCTCCCACAGCATCCTCCTAGGGAAGCTTAGGAAGAGTGGGTTAGATGAGTGGACAGTGAGGTGGATAGAAAACTGGTTGCAAGACAGAGCCCAGAGGGTTGTGATTAGGGGCGTGGAGTCTAGCTGGAGGTCAGTGATGAGCGGTGTTCCCCAGGGGTCAGTACTGGGCCCAGTGCTCTTCAATATATTCATCAATGACCTGGATGAGGGGATAGAGTGCACCCTCAGCAAGTTTGCTGACGACACAAAGCTGGGAGGGGTGGCTGACACCCCGGAAGGCTGTGCCGCCATCCAGAGAGACCTGGACAGGCTGGAGAGCTGGGCGGAGAGGAACCTTATGAAATTCAATAAGGGCAAGTGTAGGGTGCTGCACCTGGGGAGGAATAACCCCCTGCACCAGTACAGGTTGGGAGCTGACCTGCTGGAGAGCAGCTCTGAGGAAAGGGACCTGGGAGTCCTGGTGGACAACAGGATGACCATGAGCCAGCAATGTGCCCTTGTGGCCAAGAAGGCCAATGGCATCCTGGGGTGCATCAAGAAGAGTGTGGCCAGCAGGTCGAGGGAGGTCATCCTCCCCCTCTACTCTGCCTTGGTGAGGCCCCACCTGGAGTACTGTGTCCAGTTCTGGGCTCCCCAGCTCAAGAGGGACAAGGAATTGCTGGAGAGGGTGCAGCATAGGGCTACAAAGATGATTAGGGGACTGGAACACCTCTCCTATGAAGATAGACTGAGGGAATTAGGTCTCTTTAGCCTGGAAAAGAGGCGTCTGAGGGGGGACCTTATCAACACTTACAAATACTTGAAGGGTGGGTGTCAGGAGGATGGGGCCAGGCTCTTTTCAGTGGTGCCCAGGGACAGGACAAGAGGGAACGGGCACAAACTTGAGCACAGGAGGTTCCACCTAAACATGAGGAGGAACTTCTTTCCCTTGAGGGTGGCAGAGCACTGGAACAAGCTGCCCAGGGAGGTGGTGGAGTCTCCGTCTCTGGAGACATTCAAAACCCACCCGGACGTGTTCCTGTGCAACCTGCTCTAAGGTGGCCCTGCTCTGGCAGGGGGGTTGGACTGGATGATCTCCTGAGATCCCTTCCAACCCTATGATTCTGTGATTCTGTAACCCTATGATTGTATGCAATTAATTACTTGCTACCTACTATCTCTCCTGAATAAAGAAACCTGAGAAACAAATCTGGTGTAAATTTGAGCCTCATGGATAGAGAAATTCAAGGGAGTCAAGTTCTTGGAAGAGGCAAAATTAGGGACAGGTTTGAGCAACGAAGGCAAATAACTGCCCCCTGAAGTGATCGGTGGGACTCTGAAGCCTTGGAAGGAACAGCCAAAGTTTACAGGAAGCCTTGATTATCCGGAGGATAAGAAGTGCTCAAGAGTGGAAAGCACGTCTGTTTTGAGAGAGAACAAGCTTACTAAAATAAATTACTAAATTAAAATTATCTACTTCACAGTTAAGTGAGCAGGAGGAGTTTTAAAAATTACTAATGCTGAATCCTACTTGAGTGTGATTACCCACACAATCAGGTGATATAAATCACGATTCCATAGAAGCTGCAAGGAATTTGTTACGAAGTGAGAATGTGGACTCTATTAAAGCAAAAAGTTCTTCGCTGTTTGTTTCTGCTCCCTGCATCAGGAGGAAAGGGAGCCTTTTAAGAAAAACGCACCCCCAACAAGAGTCCTTTAGACAACACCTATGTTTTCTCTGAAAAACACCTATTTGAATGTTTCAAGAGCACGTTACAGTGAGGCGATGGGTACTGACCCTGTGCTCTTACAGAGCTCCAGACAACCATGACTTCTCTGTCCTCGGTGAGCTGAGACTTCCATTTATTCTCATGTAAAATACCTTATTTTTGTGTAATCATCATATAACCTACGTTCCTCAGGGCACATGGATTTTATCGCAGGGTTTCCCTAAACGAACTCTGCCACAATTCTTCAGCATCAGCTGCAAGAGTACGTCACCAGGGAAACAAAGGAAAAGACTAATTTGGGGAAATTTTCACAAGCCCACAAGACATTAAAACCAGGGGATCTGAAGGTCCACGCTCCTTTGTGAAGCTCGGTAAATTGGGACAGTCTGACACATAGTTTGCAAAAGTAAACACATCTGCATGAAGCAGAAACACCTGAGGACGCGTGACTCGGCAGGGGTGAGCCATCACCACTGGCCAGAAATAAATGCCAGTGTGGTTTCAGTAGCAGCCAGGGCAGATTTTTTTGCTTATTAATCCTTCTTAGAAAACAGCTACGGAATATTAAATTAAGTGGAGCGGGCATGGATGCATTGAAGGGATGCACTGAATGTGTGCTTCCTGTAGCTAAAAAGTGGGAAACAGAGACACTGAGCCGTCAAATAATGAAGAGTTTCGAGTAATGAACAGTGTCACACTCGTGACGGGCTTTACCGAGCACGTGTTCCTGCTGGATTCAGCACCGAGAGGGTCCAAAGTGACCAACAGCAGGAACATGGGGCATAAACACCAAACCCCATTGATTTTAACAACCGAAGGTGCATACATAAGCACTCCCAACTCACGCTTAACATGGTTAAGCAAAGTCAAAGCAAAATATATGGTACTAAAATCACTAGTGGTTATTTTCTTACATTTTATGTCAACTCAAGAGATTGTACTCTAAAGACGTTCTCAATCTACAACTGGAAATATGTATTTGCCTTTTTTCCCCCCACATGATTTTCTGTATTATTGCGTGTTGCCCACGCAGACTCCCAGCACTGATGTGAATTTTCAGAAGTGCAAACCAGCCTTAAGCAGTGGAAATTTCTACACAAGTTCTTTCGCAAGGGCTTATTTCTCGCTTAAAACACAGATCACCATCGGTATCAACCAAAGCAACCTTGACTTAAAATAATCCAGATAATTTAAATTTACAACTATCGTTAGAGACAAAAGTCTTTATCCTGCAACAGAGTAGCACAAGATTTTGAAAACCAGCTGCAGTAGTGAGACAATAGGTCAAGGTCCCCAGCTCTGTAATGCAAGATGAAGTGATTGCTAATGAAGAGAGATTACACACGAACCTTTCAGTGAAAGCTTAAGTGAAGATACGGTTGGTTTGACCCCCTTAAACACAGACTGAGGCTTATTTTATTTGTTGCCCAGATTCATGGCAGCAGATTTAAATACTACAGCACAAACTCTCAAACTGTATTTTCACCACAGGCATCTCAACAGCAACACGCTTTCTGTCCAGAAGAGAGGGGCAGTAAAGCAAACTCCGTATTAATTCCCCCTCCCTGCTGCAAGTCAGAGACGTTACATGTTTCATTTCTACACAATCCGTAGGATGTTTAATTCTGTCAACCGAATCTATATTCTCTTGAAACACAGGAATTATGTCCCCGAGTTAACCCGCAGTCCACATAATGACTTCTCCTAAGGTGTTTAGCTCACACTTTTAGGAAGAGACCCCAAGAACAGGCCAAACTGATCATCTGTTGCTCACTGCTCCCGAAGTTCCATGGTGATCTCCGACATTTACATTGGTTTCAGTAAGAAATCTATAAAGTTTAACATTGTTTAAGGACACAGTGTACATCTGCCAATACTATCATTTCACCTGTGTCAGTATTTTAAGCAGTAATGCAGATTCACGAGCCAGGCTTTAGCCAGATCTTCAACTCATTTCACAGAGATGAAACCACCACGTCTTAACGCTACTTCGTGTTCCTGTCATCAAAAATGGAATTAACTGTCAAACAACCGTGTAAATTAACGCTCAAGCTGCTGGCAGTATTTACTTATTGCTCTGTAAGCGAATGTATACATTAGACTGTACAGATATAGTTGGTTTTGTTTGTTCTTTACCACACCGTGAAAATACTCATGCCATATTCCTCTCAAAAAAAAACAAGAGGACATGCAGTATACTTGAAATAAGATATATAATGTATGACTTGGATTCTTGGATTTTAGGTGAAGGAAGTTGACAGATAAAAGACTTCAAAAGTAAAAATAATATAATCTATGTCTAAGTATCATCCAAAAAAAAAAAATCCACCAGACCCAGACCAAAAAAAATCCCCACCTCCATCCCACCTGAAATCAGAAAATTTGAGTTAAGTATTTCTAACAGACCTTGCCTGTTGCCTCTCTGGGTCCTTCCAGCAAAGGAAGGCCTTTTCTGATTCTTCTTCCAGGAAATTTATAAATTGACTTTGCAACGTAATGAACTAAATACTCCAACTTTAATATTTTGCATTCATACCAAAAACAATTAACAGTTTTTACAAATAGTGTTATTTACTAAAACAAGTCTTGTACAACAGTGCAGTATATCTAAATATATACATATGTCAACATCAAAGGGAGCATCAAAACAAACAAAACCAAAAATGCACTTTGCTACTGTGTACACTTTATTAAAACCAAAGCAGACTGGAGCAGGCTGCTTTTCTTTTTCATGACAAAGACAAAAATTATTTGAATTTCCAGAAGCACATGCAGGAGAGAAGAAGAAAAAACAAAAAAAAATCCTACCACCTTTTTGCCAAGGTAGCAGCATAAAAAGTGAACTTCAGATCTGCAATTTTACAGAGTAGCAAACAGAATGTTTTTAAAACACAAACACCCCAATTTAAGAAACAAGGCTTCAAAAACGTACGTGGTGGGTTTTTTTACATCTTGAAGCAAGAAGTTGAAATGGCAAGGCCTTCCCACATTTTCCTGTGGTGCTGGATAGTGTAACGCATGAAGGTTAACATTGTGCATCGCAGCTGAAAATGGAAAAGGAGTCTCTGTAGTGTCAGCTGGTCAGCTGTACCGAAACCGAATAATACAGTAAAAAATGATTCTGCCCGCTGTTAGCAATGGAGGGATTTGTGGCAACAGAGGTTTTTGTAAATTTACTTTACCTCTTTCTTTAAAAAACAAAAAAATCTCCTCCTGATTTTTAACTGGAAACATTATGCTCCCTTGTTCCGAAATAGATCCATGAGGCTTCTCCAAAGGAAGCTGCAATTACATCATTCAAGGTGCTGTTGTAGCTGCTGCAATTAGAGATGTTCGTTTCATTCTGTCTGTGAAACCCAGCAAACGAATAAGGTAAGACCTTTATATATAAAGACTGCACAGACATCTTTGAAATATGAATGAAAAATAAGGTAAGTGATATGAGAGAAAATACGAAAGAACTTGGAGAATGAGGTATTAAGCAGTTCTCCAGTGTAAATCTGATGTTCCTGCCATCTAGATAAAATCAGAGAACTATAATAGCAGCCTAGATCTGATCACCAAAATACGTACATGCTATTCAACCCAAACTTCTCTCTTTTGTTACGTCTAAGCATCTGCAATCTGGCAGAATTCTCTGAAGTTCTGGTTCCGCAAATTCATTTCAGTTCTCCTCCCCTCAAAATTCATGAATAATAACTGTACCGTGAGGGCAATATGCTGCTGCTCCACACCTACTGAGAGGCGTGCAGTAATTCTTATATTCTGTTCTTTTTTACTGTTGTTTTACTGCTGTCTATGTGTACTTTGGCCAGTGACATTAAATACACACCTTCATGGGGACCAGTTACTAAACAGAGGCAGGTAAATACGTTGCAACTCTTTCTGCGACTGCGCACTCTGGAATATGCTGCCACGACATCAACGCAGCCAACTTTAACGCGCTGCCTCAGCATTGTTCCTGGGATGCTTTACAGTGAATCCTGACATCTTTGTTCTGCCCACATAAATTGAGATGATACACACGGGTAAACAAGCTTTGTTTATACAAGCGAAATGCACAGAAGGCACTTTCCAGAGTTTGCTCCAGTTCATGATAAACAAGCCACTAAAATACCCCTTCTGGAATTAATTAACATCTTTTGTATTCCTTAATGAAAGGGTTAAATAGCAAAAGTTTATACAAAATATTCTGAAAACATTTTAGCCTTTCATTGACAATTTACATGTAAAGAAACAAGACATTCAAAAATTAGGTCTTCTATTGGAACACGAGTAACATATTTTCAGGGATCCTTAAACTGTCAAACAGATTAACTTCCTGACACTTTATTTGCTAAAAAGCTCTTCCATACAGTAGCTGTACAGTACTTTCCCCCTCTCACCCATATTCAGCGTTCAATAGCACAGTAAGACAGAACATCTGTGAATTTGGTGAAAACAACGGACAAACGAGGAATCTCAGAATGAATCACAGCAGAGACACCCCAGCAATGGCATCTCCAGGTTCGTGATACTAAACCAGCTGAGAGGAGGTGAAATGAAATATAATTGCTAAATTATCAGTTAGAGAGGAGAGGAGACGAGAGGATGAGTGGAGAAAGGAGTGCAAAGACAGCATCTAGCAAGGCAGGAGGAAGCATCGCTTTTGACTGTCTGGCATATGGGACACAACCAAGTGAGAAGATGAAATAATCTTTTTCTGATAAATGAGACAAATCAATGTGAAGCAATACAGCTCCAAATTCAATTTAATCTGAAAATTGTACCTGAAATGGAAAATGTAGGTAGGATGCAATAGAAACACTAAGACTCCGAACCTAAAAATCTAGGCATCTACTGCATCAATTGTGGACAACAAAAACTGATTCTTAGTCAACTAAAATTCACAATTTGTTACAGGAGATACCTTAGAGCAGTGACTCTAATAAAGGCATGAAAGAAAATAAAAAGTGTCCATCCTTTTTTCAAAACTTTTCTGACTTATACTGAATTTTTAGTGGCATTGCATTTGAGAAAGTGTTTTTTGGTCACCAGGAACATTAAGAAAACTAAAATCACCTTTCATGTAAGATGGTTAAGGGCCCAAAATAAGTAAGGGGAAGGCAGAAAACCTTAAGATATACTTAAGTTTTCAGTGTTAAAAGGAGAAACCAGGAACAACCATTTCCGTGTTTTAAGGAAAGAAGACTTCAAAAATTTTAAAAACAAAGACAAATTAGTACTAAAAAGTATTTTTGCGGAGTCATTTCTGTACAGAAGTTCCATAGCCCCTTATTAGGGAATATGTGACACAACATGTGAAAACCTGAGAATACAAATAGTCAATTTGTCAAACAGCTGGATTATTATGATGCTTCAATCTCCTCCTTGAATCAGGGCCTAAGAACTATGGACTAAAAAGTCCTTTTCACTTTTGTGTAGAAATTATACACTTCTATACACATTGTTTCTCTGGTTTTGGAATAAGGTAGCTAAAGCATACAGACAACACTATCTAAATGATACTACATGCCCCTTCTAAAGAAAATCACCTCTTCCATCTATTAAAAATTGTCAAGGATTCTTTTTTTTTATCCTTTCCTTTCAAATTCCACAGACCTCTGTGATGACACCAAGTACTGAAGTAATGACAAGTTTTTGAGGGTGCTTAAGAATTGTGGAGAAAAAAAAAACCAAACATGAAAATATTAGTATCAAAAAAGCCAGCTGGCTAGAACATCCCCAACGGGAACCCATCAGCTACGGGCACGTTTTGTAACCACCCTTGTTAGAAGTTATGCAAAATAGTCATCTGAAAGGACAGGGGAAATACCAGTGTCTATTAAAACAACGAACCCAAGGTGTGTTAGGTATCTGTGAACAGATGCGGGAGCGTATGGGACAACTGAGGTCAGCTTATAGTACAATGTACAATTGCAGTGTTTAATTCCAGAAGCACCACACTAAAATCTAGTACACAAAAGCAAACCATTTCTGGCATACACTCTACCAAGACTGAAAATGCAGATCTGATGTTGAAGCCATCCAGTATTGCTCTAATCGGAATTAGAGTCGCTGGAAACGATAAGAGGAAACCAGGATGCATTAATAGATTGAACACAAATGCAGTCACAACAGCCTTTGTACAAGAAACTCTGATCAGGCATGTCTAAAATGCTGCCTTCCATCACCGTGTTCCTTGTGCAGCTCCTCAGCTGTAGAAAGAAAATATCATGCCTTAAAGAGCCACCTGGGTGAGTTACTGAGAAATGCAAGGGTTTAAAAAAGGCTAATGGCTGCTGCTGCAGAAGAGAATTCAAAGTAACCTGAAAGTGAATGAAAAGAAGATGCCTCATAAGCTATTCATACTACAGACGGGCAAATAAACTCTAATGGTACAACTGGAAATTGAAGCAGATGTTTAAGGCAGAAGTGTTTGTGTACGAACAGTAAACAGAACAAATTGCTAAGCAAGGCCACAAGAGATAAAATAAAGCCCTGAAGGTTTGTTCAGCAAAGTGATTTAAATGTCCATAATTCTCCGTGTTCTAATTAAGAAGAGTTGAATAAAGTAGTGTTATTCATGTTGTGTGTTCCAGTTTAAAACTCCATCATTTCTCCTCCAGCTCAATTCCTCTGTCTTTGGTGTAATCTCTACCAACACACATAGAGTACAGTTCTGGTTCTCATTGTAAAAAACAACTCGGAAAAAATAAATTACATGCTCCTATGATAAAATGCAAGATTCTGATCTGTTGCATGGTCCCATGATATGTTTAGCAGCCTCTGACTATTAGTTTTAAGTTATTCATTATATCTGAAGCAGAATCATAATTTGCTGTTATCCCCCCAAATCACTTACTAGTTAACGAGTTTACTTTGGTAGATAAGCCATCTAATAGTCATGATACACTTGTGTTCAATTCAAGAAGCAGTGAAACCTAGACTCAGATAAGTTTGTAAATCCATATGTAGACCTTAGCTTGTAAGTGTAACCATGATATGTAGAATTACTGCTTTTCCTGCATTGGAAAATGACATCACATCTGTCATAAAACTAGACAAAACTATGAAACCTGGTCGTCAGTTCATGATTAAAATAAAATAGTAAAGCAAATTATTCTTAAACATTGTGTTAAATATATTCACATGATCACCATAGCTATACGAAATGGCCACTACTGCAATCACACACTATATGTACATAACATATATGCCACGACAGTTTGCAAGTGTTGAGTTTTCACAGACTAGCCAATTTTACCAGACATAAATAATCTTGTACCAATCTTTAGGCATTTTAAAAGGAATTAAATGTCCTAAATATATCCGTTCCTCTGCAAAATTAAAAAAAAAAATCCTAAAAAGTCAGTGCAAATTGAACTTGTTCACCAAGATAGATTCTTATTAAGCTGAGGATAAACAAAGTTTAAGAGATTAAGGGAAGAAACTCATAGAATTGCCAACTGCCTTTAGCAGAGGTTAAAGAAGATTAGGAATCCGAAGTCCTGGATCCTATAGCAGAGCCTTCTGCGAGTAACTATGCTGTGGTTGCTGAGGTGGCGGAGGCTGTGGTTGCTGTGGAGGCGCCTGCTGGCTGCCTGCTGTCTGTGGCAGAGGTGTAGATGCTAAGTTATAGTTTGGCACCTGGGACACAGTAGTTCCAGCATTCTGATAAGCAGCGACATCAACAGTAGCAGGCGGTGGACTGTACACTGAAGCCTGGTTAGCGTAAGTATTTCCAGCAACAGAGCCAACCATTGCACTGGGGGGG
>VXBO01001121.1:293810-312720 GCA_013400135.1 Rhinoptilus africanus
AAAGAGAACAAATACCAGAGAACCCATGCAGAATCTAAACCTTTGAGACAGAAATCCCTTGAGTTGATCCTTTGGCGGATCAACTGTCGAAAAAACAATTAGTAACATACACAGATGGGCTAATGCCAATTTAAATAAATCAATGTTACATTAGGTAATAGTTAAACAACAAAAATTTCTATCAAAGATGAGAAAGTGCAAATGTCCACCAACCACTAGCACAAGAACTTCGCTCATATACTGGTACAATTTAAGCCCAAAGCCATGCTACATAAAACGGGCAACATTTGAGGTCTTTACATTGCTGAAGTTTGACCTCAAAAAACCAGTATCTACACCATAAAGAGCAAACCACTCTAAGAATAACTTCACACATCTCTGGGTGTGGTATAGGATTATTAAATGACCTTTAAATATACTTTAGTACAACATTAAATCAAAAGAAGCCACCCTAGTTTTGTTTACTGGGACTGCAGTAAGACATTTAACAGCTACCTACAACAACCAAAGCTTTAAAGTATACTGCAGATGCAGTATTCAGAGGAATAAAAGTTCAAAGTCATATACCCAAAACACTTTGCATACAACTTACACTATAATTCTCATTTTCTCCTTCCATCAAATGTTTAAATTGGAAATGAATGTGCTTCCCTTGCCCCAGAAAGAAGGAAAATCCAAGTGGAGAACTTGTATCAGATATTTCAATAATGGAGCATGTCCTTAACATGAGATTTTGAAGATTTTTTTTACTGTGTTGTTTCAGTTTGGCAAGGGGAAAAAAAAAAAGAATAAATTGGTAATTTTTCATGGTTTTTACTCATAAAATAGTTTTAATCTCTAACCATCCAGGAAGGATATAAAAAGAAAGGAATAGAAGTCATAACCACAATCCATAAATATGCTAGTCACATAGACAAAAGAAGCAAAAAATTTTTTCCTCCTTTATTTGATATTTACCAATACATTCATCAGGTCAACAAGTAAATGCACTCACCTTTAGCTAAATCCTCCTCTTCCTTTTTGTTGGCTACTGTACCAGGATCTTTGGCAACTAGAGCTGGACTTGCTTTTGCCTGCTCAGCAGCCTAGCCAGAAGTAAAAGATGTAAAAATGAATTCAACAAAAAAATTGAAAATGCATTAAGTTGACTGTTTTCATTTGTATTCATCTGCAATATGAACATCTAAAGTAAATCAGAGCATTTCACCCCTCAAAGGAGTGTTTTATTAAGACGATAGAGATTTCATTTGCCAAACAGACTGTAGAATTCAAGACTACAAACTGTAAAATACAGAACCGAGGATAAAAGGGATTTGTCATACCCTTTAAAAACAACCACAAAATTTAATGTACCTGTGAACCAATAGCTGGGAAAGTGACTCCTTGCTCCTTAAGATTTTTTATCATAGCAGATATTAAACTAAGCTGTGGGTCATTCTTGAATTCATCGGTCCATTCCACCATAAGGGCTTTCAGCTTTTCACAAACTTTTGGATGACCCTGCAAGAACAGTAGAAACGAGTTCAGTAACGTCCTTAATTCCTTGATTTCAATTAATTTCATGTTACTGTCAATATAAACTATACAGACATTTTATTTTGAAGTCACATAGGGATACTAAATGTATCACTAATGGGTATCTTTATAGAAAGGGAGAATAGTTCACCAGCATTTTGTTTGTACTAGTACAATATGTACTAGGCCCAAAATAAAGTAAAATAAGGTTATATAAAAGCCCTGTATTATCACCATTTCACCACACCTGTATTTAGTGTTTCACTGATGTTATTTAATGTAAAAACTAATTTGTATATTTATAAATTAACACACCACACCCTCCCTCCCCCGAACGGAATATGTAACTAACTGTAGTGTGAAGTGGCATTCACAAAGGTCTTTCTCACAGCCACAGTCTTTCGAGTAATCTTGTACCCTTTCATCCACCATCAAACTTCCAGTCTCCCAAAAGCAAATTCCATTCCGCTTTCAGATTACCCCAATTTTGTGTCTGATTGCGCTTTTCTATGAGTTGTACAAATCAATGAAATGCATTACCTTATTCAACACATTGCTTACTTCACTGGCAAAATCTCTTGAACAGACTTCTAAATGAAAGATTTTACCACAGTTTGATACACATGCTCCTAGAAGCTAAAGAAAGAAAGAGAGATCTCAGAGAAGATTTTCCGCAGTGTAACTTTTCAGGAAGGAAAAGCACTACATTAAAAAGAACTTACTGTTAATGCTTGCATAGCAACATGGGGATCTTTATGGTTCACTCTCTTCATAATAGAACGGAGACAGTCTTTAGGCCTAAAAAACACAAGACACTTTAAAAAAAAAATGTAATGGAATGAACATTTCCTATTGCACACATGGCAATGCATGACAATGCTAACAGATAGGAAGCTCTCCCGAACATCGTCACTAAATTATTTAGTAGCTTATAAGTGTAACATTAAAAAAAATTAACATAGTGAACAGTTATAGCCATTTCTATCTGTAGGTAAGATTGCTAGCTTTCTTAATCATCAAAACGTCTCAGTAAGTTACGTTATCTTTTGTAAATACTCTAGAAATGCACAGAATCCCTTAAAATTAGAGAACTGTAATTCCATGTAGCCTATGCACCAACTCCTCTCTATTTCACATACACATGTAAGAATGTTTGCTTCCATACTGGTTACCAACACCCTTTTGCTACTTTTTTTTTTTTAATTACCACCACTACATTCCTCAGTCTCTTTTAATCTACAGAATAATATTTTTAAAGAAGGTATGCAATGAACCAATAAGTAAGTACAAAAAAAAAAATCATTATACATTCCACATCAAAGTTTCAAAACAATTAAACACAGAATTCAAGTCTTACCTATATTATGGTAGATAGAAATAATGTGAAAAGGAAATTTAAGAAAAAAGTTGAATGGGAGTTTCAGACATAGTTTAGCTTATTAAAATCTATGTGAATTTGTGTTAATTTGTTCTGTCTTTAAAGGTGGTGGAAGGCTGAGGGAGGCTGCAGTAGGAATTATCATGGACATAAAAGCACTATCTGTTGAATAGCCCTGAAAAGACAACCCTGAAAGAGGGTAAGTAGGGAGAGCAGAAAAAAGAAGGTAAATTTAAACTAAGAGGTTTTATGCATTTCTGGAGTATTTACAGTAATTTTTTTTTTTTAAGCAAAATTATTTTTCTATTGAGCTGATATCCAAGAACTAACATGAAACTTAGGTATGTCACACCACTGCTTGGCTATACTATATTTGGCAGTGTCCACATTTTACAGAAATGTCCACCTCATATTTAGTAGTACCAATTATAGAAAATGCTGTCACACAGCAAGACTACATATCACTCAGTCTATACCTTCATATAAGCAATTATTACAAATGAAGGCTATAAGGCAAACACTTTAGTTTATCTATTGATTATCCAAGAATTCTCCTAAGTTCACTTTAATTGAGAAAGAATACATGCTAAAATTTTCAGAAATAATTGCCTTTTTTAACCATTAATTTATGAGTAGGACTACCAAGGTGGTATGAGCGCAAGCACAAAAAAATGCATGTCCATTAATTGTTAAGCCAGCATTTATAAAGGAAGGGTGCAGGATCAAGAGCTCAGCAGTTCAGGAATGGGACCACTAGCCTAAGATTCTTTTATTAAGGAATCCAAAGTCTTATTAAAAATGAATAAAGTAACAAGAAAGCCTCAAAGCCACATGATTTTCCATGTGTGTCAAGTACAATTTTGAAAAGGTAAAGAAAGCAACAAGAAACCTCTTAAAAATAATAAATCTATTTGGTCGTGTATTTAACAGGAATGATCAATATTTGTGTGTTAATGTTTTAACATGCTCTGATGTTTAAAAAATAAATAAATAAATCTTTTCATTGCATCTACAACAAAAAAAAAAGGTTTACCGATGTTAAGTCACACAGACTAAGAATTACTATTCTAGACAGAACTGTAATCCTTATTTATACTTCAAATTATTAATCTTAAGATTAATTTGTAAATTACAAGAAGTGCTATGCAGAAATCAGAGGGAAGAGACGCACCCTGAGAGAACAGAATTCTATCTATTTATTAGGCATCTCTCCATACCATGCTACAGAAGTATTGTGCCACACTTCTGCTCCAATGATTCTACAAATCAAAATTTCAGAGGGAGTATGGTAAATGGGAATAGCAAATCAGTAGGGGAAGAAATAGGGAAAGATACAATAGAAGCTATGGTATTACATACAGATGTATCTAGAAAACAGTCATAATAAATTTCAGGTTTTGTTTTAGAGAGGAAAAAGTAATGTACTTGATTATATTTTATTTAACAAAGACAAAATTAACAGCAACTGGAATTTAAAATACTACTCTGTACAAAACATTTCATACATTTTCAGGAATTTATTGTTCATTAGCAGTCTAAGGTAACTGTCTGTGGGTCCCAAGACTACACACGCGACCCTTCTCCTCCATGCTCCTTTAGAAAAAAGCTAGTCAAGGAGCTTCCTGGTCAGCCTGTTGGACAGACACTGCAGTGACCAGTAAAATGCTGCTGAGATTGAGTAAATTGAGGAAGAGGGGAAGAAGGTAGTTTGGAAGACTGTTGAGTAAGCAATTTTGCTGTTCTCTCTTGTGTGAGCAGGCACAAAAACAACCAAAGAAGAACTAGCTAACCAGGACACTGACTCACTGAGGCAGTGATTAATCCACAAGGAATCAGGACAAAGTTAGGCAAGCAGCAATATAGACAAACCAATTCTCAATGACAATTTTTTTCAATACCCAACCCCAACAGAGAGAGCTGCAATGAACATTTATATTTTCTCAACCATTGGTGTATTCTCCCAGTTGTTGACTTCCTTTATTTTTTTTCAGCCATCATTTTTATTAAGTAACTGAAAAGTTACTTAAAAGTTACTATCACAACTGAAGTTGTGATAGTTTCAAACAAAAACTGATAGGTCTCATTAATACAAAAGGTACAATCAACTCAAAGCCAAATGCAAACAGAATTAGACTCAGAGCTGCTATAGATTCAGTTGTGCAGGCACTTTCATTGCAGAAAACCAACACTACGCAAAAATCTACGCCTTTCCTGTAATCAGATGATCTAAAATGCCAGTCAAATATAAATTTTTAAAATAAAACAAGTTTTCAATAATGCTGTATAAAAACCAGGAAAAAAGGATTGCCTCTACTGGTAAAACCTTTGTTTTAATCATGTTTCCATGTTGAAAAGGCAATTTGCTCATTGAGCTACCGATATTCCCCAAAAATGGCACCCCAAACAATGTAATACGCAACTGCTGAACTGTGTGAATTTCTCAAAAAAGTTCAGAGATTCAAAAAGATGTGTTCATTGTCTCATAGACAAATTTTAGATCATCTTAAGAACCTGATATGCAAAACATGCAGAAATTATCAAGTTAACTCCGCACTACATACGGCAGTACTTTATATATGCTATTGTAAAAAAGGCATATTATTAACAAAATTACTGAATTTACTGTCTTTCCAGTGTTTTCTATGAAAATTTTGGCACCAACTCTAATCATTTCGATTTTTGAAATTCATAAAAAATAGAGAAAATAGTCAGAGAGATTCAGTAGAATTCTAATTTGCTAAAACTTGCTTTAGTTGGCTGGATTAAGGGAAGAAAGATAAATTTTTTAGCTATTGGCAATTCTCTGTAACAAAGGTGTTGCAATTTAGAAATTAACAGTAGCAATTCTGTTGCTGAACTGTAACTAATGTATCTTAAGAGAAAATGTAGTATCTTTGCAGCATAACAGGTTTCTAACAATTATTCTGGATCCAAACAAGTTGTTGGCAGACCTAAATGAGAAAACGTCTCCTGTAACACTGTGGGACAAAATGCCACTTAATGAAGAACAGTCCTTGCAGTCTACTGTGGCTTCATGTGTAAGATGATCTACACCCAAAGTGCTGCAAGCGTGCCACAGAGCTTATAGACTGATACAAAGAAAAGCCATAAAACAGAGATTTTATAATCTAAAGTTCTGCCAAGAGCAGGATCAGACAGCTTGCACTGGACCAGAATTGGTTAAAAGATTAAAGCAGATCCCAGTTAAGAAGACTAGCACCCTTGTCACAGAAACTTAAACTGCAGGAGAATTTCAAACAGCGTAGCATATCTCATTTAAACTTCTTAATGGGGAACTTTGTCTTGCTTTACCTTCCTTTGTCATGGCGTAATCCACTGAAACAAAGAAAATCTGCTATCAGCAAGTTTTAACAGAATCTGGATTTAAGCAATGAGTCAGCTGACAGCCTATTAACAAGCAGCATAAATATTACAAAGCTTAAAGTCACAGCCAGGATCAAACCACTGTTTAATTCAAAAAAAAAAAAAAAGAAAACACAAACCCATAAACACACAACAAAGAAAAAACCAAACGCCAAACCAAAACAAACGCACGCCACAAATCATAACAGAAATTCCAGCTATCCCAGAGAACTTTAGCTGCACATTACCAGAAGGTCTCTAGCTTTGTCTGCACTCCCAAGCAGCTGTCTCTTCCAGCTACATACATCTGAGCACCGTTCAGGCTAAACTGCTGTGAGACTCAATCTTGCCTGTGGAAATGCTTTCAGTGATTATATAAAATATTGAAGCCTTCAACAGTTCAAGTTATTGTTATGGGCTCAGCATCAAACTGCACAAAGAGCAGAAATGCAGTTTTAAATATACAGACTAATATGAAACATTATTAACAACTTGCCAGCTGTTAACTCCAGTTATACACAACAGCACAGAAATCTCAATACGCCGTGCTATTTTTAAGTACTTCTCTAGAGACCATCTCTAATCCCAAGAAATAAGCTTATTTGCAAACCTGTCCTTTGGAACAAAAGTCCCAGGTGGGAATTTGCTGTCTGGCATCTCCTACTGTTTCCCTCAGTTTTACAAGGCCACCCAAGTCATTCTCAGAGAAGACTTTCACTAAACAGCAGCAACAGCAAAACTCTCTGATGCTATTCCTCACCTGAATTGTTACAAGGAATGCTTGGAGAAGATGTATTTAAAGCATTTCCAAAGTCTAATACTACACTGAATAAAAACACTATAGATACACTGAAATAATGTCTTTAAAACATATTTTTTATTTGCTAACTCAAATTATACCTCAACTTTTCATGTCCAAAAAACGAGTGCACACATAAATTCTATGAGAGCGCTCAGTAAAGAATCAATAATCAAAGCATTAGCAGCCCATATTAAGATGTGGTTAATTTAATATCACATTTTCAAAAGGTACATTTATCAAAGCCCTCATGTCAGAGAACAGCTTCTCAAAACAAGAGGAAGAAACACAGAACCTCGTTGCTTTCTGTGACAAAGACTCTGGAGGTAAGGAAAGGGAAGGGCAGAAGATGCTTTATACCTTGGTTTTAGCAAAGTTTCGCCATACAGTTTAAGCTCATATAGTCTCCTTATTACCCAATTGGTAAATATGGGCTGGATAAAAGGATGACAAGTCGGGTGGAAAACTGGCCAGCCCCCTAAGTTCAAAGAGTTGTCACCAGTGGTGCAAATTCCAGCTAGTAGGCAGTAACTAGCAGGCTCCCTCAGGGATCTCTGCTGGGACAAACACTGCTAGATGTCTTCACTAATAACCTGAATGATGAGTGGCAGTGCACTCTCAGCAGCGTCACTGACAACAGGAAACTGGGGGGGAGAAATCTGTGTACTGGAGGGCAGGGCTACTGTGCAGAAGGACCTGGAGAGTCTGGAGAAATGGGCAGACTGGAAATTTAGACACATTTCAGATGGTCTGAGCCAGCAAAGGCTAGGAGCTGACCACCTAAAATGAAGGTCCACAAGAAAAGATCTGCCGATCCTACTGCGTGAGAGGTGTGAGCAGTGCAGCCTGGCAGCAAAGACAAACAACTACATCCTGGGTCAAACCAGTGGTCAGTACAGCCAGCAGGGACAGGGAAGCAATCCTTCCCCTCCATTTTGTACTTGTAAGATTGCATTTGGAGAACTTTGTCCAGTTCGGGGCTCCTGAGTGCAAGGAGGCTATTCATGCACTGCAGTAAGTCCAACGGAGGGCTGCCATGATGGTCAGAGGAGAGTCATGTACAAGAAGAGATGAAGAGCTGCTTTCACTTTTGAGAAGAGCGGACTAAAGAGAGACCTTACTGCTTTCTATAACTAATGAATCAGAGAATACATATAAGATCCAGCCAGACTCTGTTTTAGAGCAGCACAGTCATAGGACAAGATGCAACGGACAAGTTGGAACAGAGGAAATTATAATCAGATTGCAGGATATTTATTTATTTACTTACTTACTGTGAGGGTAGTTAAATATTGAAACATGTTGCCCATAGAGGTTGTGGAAACTCTGACCTTGGAGGCATTCAGGACTCGACACAGTCTTGAGCAACCTGATCTAATTAGACTTGTTTGGAGCTGGGGGGGTTGGACTAGAACATGACCTCTGGAGGTCACTTCCAACCTAGATTATGACTGTGTAAGAAAAGTCCCTAATGAAGTCTCCTGGGTTACAGCGGGTTTACAGTTTATCAGTTTATTTATTCTGTTACATTGGTGAAAAGCTGCTGTACACAAGTCCTAATTTTAACAGATCAGTTAGTATCTCCAAAGGAAGCACTGCAAAATATTTTCGCAGAAAATCCACTTGTAATACTTGTAATAAATTCAAGTCAAATTAAGCTGTTGCAAAAGTCTATGAAAAATAACAAAAATTCCATTCCTCTGAGTAAGAGACTGAAATAACAAAATTTCTAAGAAATTTCTAAAGTCACTTACCCCGTGCGTGACTGTCCAACTTTATCACAGATGTCTAAAATGAGGCCCCAGTCCTCTGCAGTGTTCATCTCACTGGTTGCTTTCTCTGATGAAAAAATAATTTAACAAAATTTTCAACATATATTTTGCAATATTACCTCTTTGTATATTGCTAAATGCATAACAAATCCATATATTTAATAAATTCATACATTAAAACTGTTATACCTAATACTTTTTAATTTTCAAATGCTCAGTTGTGGCCATGAATTTAAACTCATAAGCAAATGTATATTTGGGGGCTGTTTTCCCACATAATAAAGATATACCCAGAATATGACAAAAGCAGTAGAGCTACCAACAGATTTTTTTTTTTCATTTGGAATTATAAAGCTTAATAGGATATGAATATCCAAAGCATTAATTCACTGTTTGCAGAGTCAGATACAACCACATTTACCACTTCCTCTGACACTAAAATGCTGTCTTGCATTTTCTTTCTGTGTATTACAATTCAAGAAAAAGGATTCAACAATTCACTAATAATCATTAAACTTTTATGTCTTCATTCTCATCTCTGCTTTGGATGATATGTTTCGCTGTCTCTTTTCAGCTATAAATGACTGCTAAACGAAAATTAATCTGAGAGAAGCCATTAGGACTCTTTCTTCCAAATATTTTGAATAGGATAAGCAGAGTCCCTGCTGAAGAGTGAAGAAACAGAGAGGGTAGATGGAGAAGAAATAGGTTACACTTAAAAAATAAATAAATAAAAAATAGAGCCTCCCTCCCTATTTCTCCCACAGAAAAGCTTAGGTACACAGAGAGTAACAATAAATAAGTGTTAAAGGAACTGAGCCTTACACTGCAGCTGAACGGAAGATTATCTAAACACTGATAGATCAGATCAGGGGTGGAGGACACACGGGAATGCACAGGCACTTTCCATTATTCACTAAATAGAAGGAGAATGGGCACAGAGTAGTACACAAATTTTTTTCCTATCCCTGCTTCATCTAATATTCACTTCTTAATCTACAAAACACAAAATATGCTTCAGCAATGAGTACCATCCCTTGGGGAACGTCTCAGAGTACTTAGTTTTATGGAAGTAAGCAAAGATTTCCTATAAAACCTTATCTGCAGGAAAGATTCATTACCCATATTAGCATTTGCAAGACTGCAGAGAAAAGAAGGACAAAGCAAAACATCTAATCTCCAAAAATTACTAGGAATTATTCATCCCAAAGTTGATGGCTTGTCCTTATAAATGAGTTTCTCTGTCCTACAAATTGAAGTCAGGTTACAGTTAATTAGTTTCTTATTCAGAACTAAAATGCAGAAAAGCAAAGCTCTTTGGTTATGTGCTCTAAAAGTATTTCTGAGGAAAAATTAAAGACTGCCATACGAAACTAGAATGATGACACATCAGTTGTACTGCCCAATGCAAGGAAAACAGCAAAGCAGCACAGGGACATCCTAAATCTATGTTAGTTACAATTCTATATGTTCTCTCAGATATCGTAAAAGAGCACTGCCTCTTCTCTCTAAACTGAATGGGAAAAGTTACTTGATTACAAAAAATAGTCATAATCAATAAAAAAATGAAAAATTCTGGATAGGTACCAGGCTAACATCTAGCACTAAGATATACCAGCTGATCAACCAACCACTTTACTTTTCTTTCAGCCTACTATTGTTCCAAATCATGCTTAGGGCTAGTATAGCTAACAACCAGGGAAATTCTTGATTTTTAAATCTTGTCATGGAAATGTATGTATAATGGAAACGTGTCAGCAGTGAAGCAAAAATTGAGAGGAACACCATAATGGCAGAATCCACTCAGCATGACAACTAAAAATGCCAAAACATGAGAACAGAGCAATGAGACTGTACCCTGCTTATATCAATTAATATTGTTTCATTACTCCATAATTCCAGTTCCTTAGTTGGGGATACCTTATAAATACAAGCTAATGAGACAGGAAGGGAAAAAAAGGCAAAGAAAAACCCATAGCAGAACTATTAATTACTCTTTTCATGCTTGTTATTTATCATTTTAATGTAGCCAGCTCTCAGTCCTCTGTAGGCAGTATACTTGTGCAGTAAGGCACCTGAACTGAATGCCTTGCATAGGGCCATCACAGGCCAAGACAGTCTCCTGTAATCACAGTCCATGGGCAGCTGCACTGCTTCCAAAGCCAGCCTCAAGGCTGAGGCATCACAGCTGGTTTTTTGGAAACACGGAGCCCAAGTGGAGTTGTACCTGAGCTGAAGGTGCACCTACATGACATTCCCAGAACTGAAAACAGCTGACAACCACAGTCCAGAGATACTCAAAGCAGACCGTATGGAGGCAGTTCAGTTCCAGGACTCCACTGTTCCAGCTCACTGGTGGTTCTGCTGAAGCTGGACCAGCTCCAGTCCATGTGTGTCTGCACGATGCTCTCCAGAGCCGCAAGTTCCCACCAGGCTAAGAGCTCACACGCAGCTTCACAGACCCACACCGCTCACTCACGCCTGCTGTCATGCTTCAGTTAGCACGTCCTTCAGCAGCCAGAGCTGAGACATCCAATGGAACTGAAACTCTGACCTTTTCCATTGTTCTACACAACAGACAGTTGTCTGTACTTTGGGCAACAATTGATCCTTCTTTCCTCACAATGTCATCAGAGAGAAATGGCACAGCAATTGGTTATGTTTTTACAAACCAAAAAGTAAACCAATGCATGCTTAAAGTTTAAAAATGTCTTTTATGCTAATTTAAATAGTTTGGCTAAAACTAAAAATAAGATGGTGATTGATGAAATCCCTGACCCATATCAACCACACCAATTATTATGACCTCCATTTTAATTCTCAGTAAGAACGTTTTGCAAATTTATCTGCAAGTTTTCTATCATGGCCATATTCCTTCTTAGAAGTTGAACTTAGTCCTGTATAAAAAATGCCATTTGCTTGCAACACCTTCCCTCTTGTTAGTCCAGATGTTTCCTCCACCAAACACTAGATAGCTTCTTCCTAAATTTCAGTCTGAAATTTCATTGTGTACTTTCTTGTCTTCTGTAGCAACAAGCATCCATTAATTCCCTTAGATAATAAACTTAATTGTAAGACATGAGGAAAAAAAAGCGTCTAGAATTTAAATTAAATTCTGTCTCAAACAAGGACGGTTAAAAGCTAAGGGCATACTGTGAATGTTGGCAGTACGCTATCTGACACTGACTGTCCACAAAAAGGCCACTATCTCTGTCAGAGCATTAGCGAGTGACTATCACCTTTCACCACTCTGGGAACAGGAGCAACAAAGACACTTTGACAAAATTCCTATGTTGCATCAGTGGTTTGTAGACAAAATTATGACTTAAAGCTACTTAAGTTAAATTACTTACACTACTATCACTTAAAATCCATGAATACTCTCTCTTCTAATGTGAGGCACACGTGCACAGCCTAAAAAAACCCTTTATGTACCTTCAGTATTTGCTGACCGTGACTAACAGCTGGCACCCTGCCAGCCTTCAGGTACATCTTACGTGACACTGTCTTAGGACCCAAATGGACTCTGATAGGGAGGGAAAAACAGACATTCGTATTTAAAGTCTTAGGGTAGGTTGGCACAGGAGATGGAAGATAACTTAAACTGGAAGTGTTTTTTATCTTCCATCTCTGATCAAAAATAATTCTGCCATAGCAATATTAATGCTTACTTCAGACCCTATCCCTCCACCTCATCCCTGTTACAAAATCTTATTCAACGCCAAGCCAGGATCAGGTAACACTTCAGACTTTGCTAAAACAACTTTTAAAGACAGTGATGGCTCCTTCATTAAATCAGTGTTCTTTAAAATTTATTAATGCTATATCAAGCACAACAGAAAACAGGACCACGTGACACAGACGTACACATGATGGAACTTTGCCTCTAGTTTTCCAAGACAGCTCTCCCTCCTAAAGCAGTATCAGTCAAATTTGAAGCACTGGTTTCCTAGCACAAGCAAGGCATACAAATTAATGGAGTAACTTAAACCAAAGCAAGACTATAAAATCTTACTCAGATTGAAATTAGTAGTTTTAAAATTTTATGACCGCTTTTTTTACTTTTTTTTTTTTTTCATTACAGGTCTTCAACTTTCACCTTTATTTTTCTATGAGTTATTTAAAGTTATTTTACAATTAATTCCACAAAGACCGACACACAAAGTGGTAAGCACCATCATTTCAGAGGAAAAGAATACTTAGAACTATGGCTTCTTCGGACAACAGCAATAACAATGATTCTGCACAATATATGTTTCTAAATAACTCCAACAATTTAGTTAATTCCTAAAACAAAAGCAAGACACTCAAAGCTAAGATACTGAATTTTTCAGCCACTTTGCAAGGCACAAAGCATGGGATCATTAGGCTTCTCCCTTTATAGTTCCGTGCGCAGAACACTAATCATACTGAGCCAGACCAATTTCACCTTGCCCAATATTCAGACTCTAATATATATTAAACCTAAAGAAGTAGATGCCTACGAAAACATAAAAAATAGTAAGGCAAGCATTAGCTGTACTTCTCTACAACACACCTTTCAGTGACCAACTATTTGCAGCTTCGTAACTCCTGAGTCAGAAATGGTGCGTCAACCGCATAAACATAATCATAAATCACATAAAACAAATAACTAAGTGTTTTGAAGCAAAATGCATCTCCTGTGATAGAAATCTCAGCTCTGTCTCTATCTTCAAAATTTCTCAGTAATTTCTAGAACAGAATCTCCTTCAAATACAATATTCATATGCTGAAATCGTATTTCCAAACTTATTTTCTATCTTTTTTTTTTCAACTAAACCTTTGCGTAAGATTTATACAAACCTGAACATCATCTGCCTTCTAATGAAAACGCCACTCCTTGGTATAAATTGTGTCTAATCTCACTGAAATACTGTACCAAAAACCGAGGAGACAGTGTTACACCTACTGATCAGAAGCCAGGCCAGAAAGAGCTAAAATATTATACAAGTTACATTACTTACACTTTAGTTGTGGTGAAAGTACATGGGCTCTTGCATGGACTCTTTTAGGATACCTACAACCAGCCCCTCCTGCTGTTGTAAAGTTCATTAATTTTGTTCATTAATTTCAGAAAAGCCATTAACCAACTTCTTCAGCTTAACTGTATCCCCAAAAAGTCCTTATGGGAGCACTTGTAGAAGGTGTCCCATGAAAGCATCACTAGCTGATCCACGGCAAAGCAAGCAGCAGCGACTGAGCTGACATGAGGCCACCTCAGCTCACTCCTTCAGAAGGCTACATTGGATCTCACTATGCACGAGGCAGCCCAGCCAAGACAGACATCACTCAACTCAGTAAGCCAAGAACGACGACAAAAGGATTCACGATCTTGTAAGACAATGCTGAAAACAACAGTACGATAAGCAGGGCAAAAATAATTTAGATGTTTAGACATCTTATGGCAAACTCTAACACATTCATGGAACTCAAACTACCTCTCACCCAGAAATACTACAACAGAGCAGGAAGGTGAGCACATTAGAGATGTACGAGAATTATAATAATTACTCTGTAAATAAGGTGTATCACAGGCATGTTATACTAATAAATGGTGCCAGGATCTATTTGAAGAGCCCCACAAACTAAACCACAGCAGAGGCAGGAGGAATTCAGAAGTATTCAGAAGGAATATCAACAAGTGACTTAACTTTTCATATCAAGTATACAGTCTTATTTTTATCAGCTAGAGGAACAGATTTTACATGTTAGAGAACTACTTTGATTCTTCTGAATTTTGATATTATAATGCACACTGTCACAGCTGAAATGAGGGGAAGCACTTAAAACGACAGCTCTTCCCTGGGAGGAAAGAAAAAGAATTACCAGGAAAGTACAATCTACAAAAACTCCTTTGCCTATGGAACATACTATGCTGGCTTCAAATAGCCCAGCTGAACTCAAAGTCTGGCGTTTCATTTTCAGAAAGGTACACTGAAGATTTTCTTGTTGGCTATTACACAGAAGGGTTATTCCACACATTTTTATCCTGTCAGTGTTGCTATTTTTCACTGAGAATAGACACCAAAGGTATCTTTAGTGAGAAGTTCTTGTTTTTCATAAACATTCACAAATAACCGAAAAGGGGGGTGGCTATAGCTCATTTCCCACACATTTTCTACTCAGCCTCCCTGTTAGTTCACAGTTAATGTCCTTCTCCCTAAAACACTGCTGGGAAAAGCAGTAAGCCAACTTGGGCAAAAAAGCACCAGCCTCATGACAAGCTGAACCAATCCTTGGAATTCTTCTTCCCTTGCAGACAGAAGTTAACTCACAGTCTGCAGTCTCTCTAATTATCTGGGGTCAAGAATGTCCTCTGCAACAATTTTCCCTCCTTTTGACAAACCTGGCCTAAACAGAGAAAAGCTCAGCCCAGAAAGACTTGTAATTGGACGGGATTGAAGACATTGACTAACCAAGGGGATAAATCTCAAGAATAATGAGTTTAAATAGCAACAGTATTTTACTACAAGAAACCGCACCATGGGAATCACGGTCAAAGTATTTCTTACATTCTATACGCTATGGTACCATAGCGTCCTTACTTACCCACGTGTCATTCACACATAATATTTAATATCTAAAGAGTCATGAGCATAAAATGATCAGTAACTGCTGCAGCTAATAAAACATGTGAAAATCATTTCAATTCGCATCAGGTGACAGTTCTACTACATTACTAAACTATCTGCTTAATTTCCTACTACTGTGAATAGTAAGCCTGAATCTTTCCTTTCTTCCCACTCCTGTGGTGCCTTAAACCACGCCACCAGCTACATTCAGAACTAGACTAACATCCAAAGCCAATGCAAGAAGTGCCCTCATCCCTTACTGTGCATAAGCCACAAAAATCATGCAAAACATGCCCCTCCATGGTTTTTAAACACCTGCTCGTAATATCAGATGTGATTTTATGAATACTCACACCAGAACCTGTATTTATCGCAGCTTATAAAATTTCAGAAATAACAAGCTTACAGTAGGAAGTAAAAAAGTTCTTCCAGTTCTCTTCTCACAACACATATTAAGTTTACAATGCTTGACATCAAGTTACAATAAAGTATGTATTACATTAAGTCCAGAGTTACAGATTTTATTTGAGATAACATCTAAATGACACTTCAGAACTGCTTTAGCAGTAAATTCTTCATCAAACCAAGCCTAACCACTGAGACAGTACTAATTATTCTGTCACGACAGATTAGCAGACAGTCTTTTGGTTCTTAAAGCACACTTCACCATTATTTTGCCCACATCAAACTTACAGATAAACCTGCACTTCTCAGGAACAAGTCTCTGGGAGTAATTTTATGATTAAGGTTGTGAAATACGGTAGAAACAGACTTCCCATCAAACTAATACGAACAACATTAATTCTAACTCCTTAAATAGAGAGTCAGAGTTTCTTAAGTATAACCTCAGCAGTGTGGTGTCTTGAAGGATTTTTATTTTGTTAAATTCCAATATTAAGTTCCTTACTTGGACACACTGCCAAAAGGTGCCCAGACTTGATTTTGAAATTCCACACTGACCTGTGTCACCACTGATCAGTATCCCTTCCTGCTGAAATATTCCTAAATATGGTAAAAAGAGTGTTCAGAAAACAAAAACTATTTGGGATTCATCCACAGATTTGAACTCTTTTGGACGGGGGACAACAATGGCTTACCTCCTCAAATCTCTGGGCAGCTTAAAGCTTTCTTTAATATTATTAGTTTAATAGTAGTCTTAATCAACATTCTTTTGCCAATTACACGTAAAGAAAAGGTGCACCCCTCCAAAATCTCTGTACAAAGTTGACACTAAATGGTAAGCCATTATGGATGACCAGGTTGCCCAGTAGGAGCATGCTAACAGGACTAGCCAACTGCTGATGGCTGGCCAAGCTGAGAAATTTATCCTGAACTGAGATACTTATGCTCCTCAAAACAACGGAAAACAATTTAGTTCCAGATGTGTTCTCTGCAATCCATCACCCTAAATGGTTCCAAAATCATCTCCAACTATTACACAGTGCTGATTAGCTGCCCAGCAGACGAAAACACACAGCTATCACAGCAACACTAGCAACTACACCAATGTCCAAATTCATATGAAATTAAGAACAGCTTTTGACTGCCCTCCTCCTTCAGGCATCTGATTTTCAAAAGAAAACTTTCTTGCTGGGCAAGAACAAAAGCAGAGCACTCAGCTTTCATTCTGAGAAAAGAAATGAAAAATAACTCTAATGCTTGACAACTTTTCAAAGTTTCCTGAGAACACGAGAGCTTACTTTACAACTGACGTTATCGTATGAAGCCTGCCAAGAAGTTCATCCAGATAATAGCACATTCCCTAGGGGCCTTAGGGCAGAAAGGCCCAGGGACACTTTCCGGGAGACTTCTTCATTCCCATCTCGCTGGCACAAACCCAGTTAAGTGATGGATAAAGGCAGCAGGCTCATGAAAGTAGGCTGCCACTAACTGACCAGCCTGCTGCTCCTTCAGTCTCCCTCAGGACACCAGGAAAGGGGCCAAGAGAAAGAGGCTGTGATTACGGGTGAAAATTAGCCCAGTCCTCGCTATCTGCTTTTGTAAGAACAATTTGGGATTGAGTGATTATTCCCCGTGCTCACACAGAATAATACTTTTGAAAAATAGCTACTGGTGATCCTACTAGGCAAGAGCAACAGGTAAGGTACTGGCATCCTCTGCACCTAGAAAACAGCAAATCACCCACCAAAGTAACAGTTGGGTGCTACTACCTTGCGCTGTGAAATTTACAGTGCTGACAAGCACATCTATCAGACCTAGCTCTAGAGAAAACCACTGAAGCAGTCTGATCTTCGCTGCTAGACAGTGGCCCTAGGAAGTAAAAAGGTCAACACTTGCCAGAACCTCAGCTATCACTTTTAAATCTTATTAGTTCAAATCATTCTCATAAATACTACCAACGTTTCAATCCTCTAATAGTCCATCAAAAATTGGCAAGCAGTGCAATCTCTTCCCCATTTTCAACTGCCAAATTACATTAGAAGACAGCAAAACAATTAGGAAAAATTATTTACTACTTTTCAAAATAAGTCATTGTCAACTTTGCCACCAAGAAAATGATAAACTGAAGGGCAGTCTTCAGCAGAAAAGTGTTCTTAACTGTTCAACACAGGAAGAAAAACAAGCTACACTTTATTAAGATGCAACAGACTAAGAAATCCTTTACCATACATACAGAATTTGTGTCACAGTGCTTTGTTTATGCACTAACCCTTGCCCCCTGAAAAGACACATACTTTCCAAACAGTTCTGAGTTGGATTTTTGAAGAGCAAGAAGTATTAGATTGAACCCCTCACTTCTAAAGTTGGATCAACATTAAGAGAGAAACAATGAATTTGTAGTTGAAAGCTTCAGCAAGCATAAAGAAATTTGTTTCAAGAAACCTATACAGCATCATACTGCTGTAAGAAAACAATTTAGGGTGGGGGGGTACTCATCCAAGTATGAGAAGTCCCTTTACGTTACGCTGTTCGCCAGACAAAGCTTCACTCTAAGTAAAACAGACGTCAGCGGCAGGTAGGAGATAAAACGTATTGCACAATCACAAATCAGACGTGCAAAACGAATTTTTAACTGCCTATATGCTATTTTACCTTCAGTTTGGACACATCACCATTAAGTGCAATTTTTCTCCAGTAAAAGCCAGACGTTTTCTCTCCACCTCGCTGGGCCTTGGAAAGAGCAAGGTGGGGGTGAAACCTGATCACAGCACGTCAAGTTTCTCTTGAACGGGAAAAAGAAAGCTCCCGCAGGAATTCACTTTGAAGCACCGAGTACAAAACGCTGTGACAGTTTTCTCGCGCCTGCCCGTGAAGCAACTGCAGACGGTGCTTTTTACTTCCCACCCTTTCAGCCACGCTCCAGCACCGGCCCTTCTCGCCGCTTGTTTTGCTATGCGGCAACGCTGCTTGGGCTGAGCAGGCCGGCCTGACTCCCGCCGCCCCCCGGCGCTCGCCCGCAGCCCCGCGACGCCAGGCCGGGCCCGCAGCACCCCCCGTGCTGTCACCGACCAGGCCGCAGCCATCGCCG
>VXBO01001121.1:322262-349493 GCA_013400135.1 Rhinoptilus africanus
GATAGCGGCGGGGGCTCGGGTGGGGTAACGCTCCACGCTGCGGGGCTGTGCGGTGAGGAGAGCGGGTGCGTGTTGGGAACAGAAGATCACAAGAGCGCTCACGTTTGTGCTCTTAGTGCTTGAAGCGCACGCTTCTTCGAAATCTGTCCTGTTCACGAACTCCTGGGGAAAAAACCCCGACCCTACTCATTTCCACATGCTTAAAAGAAAACTAAGAACGAACAGTTTCATAACGTCTAGGCTGACATTCATCATGAGAACAGTTTTGCCTTCGTTACCAGCAGGTGAACTCTCTGCCATTTGAATCCCTTAGAGCAAAGCTGGTACGCAGCGGTTGAAGCGGGAGTTGAAGCACTGATGCAAGAAACCAGGAATGTGATCGTAATGGCTTTCTTCTCCCTAGCATCTGTGGATCTTGAGCACGTGTTGAAGTCTGTTCATATGTTGCAGCACCACCTTTTGAAAAGTGCTTTTACTCAATGTCATTTTTTTGGTAGCTGGCAGGTTAATGTTATCTCATTGGATTCCCAGCCTTGTGCTCCATGTGTGAATTTGCTAATGAACACTGACTCTTGACGCTGACTTTTATATGTCTGTAGAAGATTATCGAACCATAGTTAGTTTTGACCTTAGGTGCTGATTCAGTATCTCCCACTTCCTTCTCTCTCATCTTCCATTAATATCAAAAGGGATTAAGACGTGCAAAATTACATATTTTAAGTGAAAACAGAGAAAGAAGTTTTAGGAATAAGCTTTTACAGATACAATGTAAGAGAAAAATAAACATTTGACATAGAGCAATACTTAACAGGGGCACTACACAGAATAAATAAGTAACAAGAACAGTATATTTGTCCATTTGTCCAAACAGTGCAATATAGCAAAGTTTTTTTAGAGCTTTAACAAACTAATACGTAATTGCTTGTTAACAACCATCCTAATAAAAAATGATAGCTTATCTTTGTAACAAGGGTTTAAGGGACTAAAATGGCAGATCAGTATCCAGTCTTACTGACAGTCCCAACTGTAAATGCTACCTTTATTATGGAAGATGTTTTCCATTTCCTGGTGATTTGCAATACTCAGTACAAGGGCTTTCTTGAGATCCCAGAGCCACAGACGCTCCATAAATCTACCTACCGAAATTCATGTCCAAATAAAAATTTATTTAAGAAAAACGTATTTGCAGTCTTTGCTTCTGAGCGTAATCCAAGATTACTTCTCTCTGCAACGCTTCAGTTACAGAATTAGGTGCAGAAAATGCGTTGTTAGATTAGATGTATTATGACTTCTCAGGCTAGGGCTGGGACAGAGCTGTTGCTGTCACCGTTTGTGCTGCCAGCTGGATGTAAACTCACTGTCACCTTCCTCTTGTCAAACACTTCACTACAGAACAGGGCAGCGTTACTGCGAGGGACTGCCAGTGATATTCCAGTAATTCCTCATTTCTACAGTGGTGAGAGGCAACCTCAAATTAATGCACTCAGGTTTAAAATCCAGTAGTGCTGGTGGGGTCAAATTTTGGAGCTCTGGCAGATTGGATTAATGAGCTTAAAGTAGAAGAGATCAAGGAGGGGAATCTTTCCGACCGTTTGGGGAAGCTTGACTAACTTTATGTGAGTTTGAAATGCTGTCATGAAGTGCTGGAACGGGCCATGCCAAGCGACTGCGTAGCAGTAGGCCGCGTATGTAAGGGTTGTTCAGGAGCTGATACTGAAGTACATGCCATCCGAGGTGAACAGAGAGCTGTCACGATCCATGCGACTCTCATGCCGGTACAGCATATCTGGTCTGACCAAGGATCAGTGCCTCCTGGTACCCCGTTTCCAATGTTAGCCAATACTTTATGCTTAGGGAGAGTATAAGAACCAGAGGTGTGTTAAATATTTAATCCAAGTGTTTATATAAATATTTCTTTGAATATTTATATGCTCTCTGAATCTCCCTCTGAGTATTTCTCAGACCCCTCTGCTTTGTCACTTGAGCCCTTAGCCAGAGCTCATGTCTCTGTACAGCATGCTTGCTATGGCTTTATGTGGAATGAAAGGACTGAGTAACTGTTCCCACTATCATCAGACAAGAAGTTAAGCTAAAGTTATTGTAATTTTTGTATTTTTATTTTTAACTCTCAAAATAGCCAGCCATAGCTCTGGTTATGCTATAAATCTGTATTAAAGAATTTTTGTACTTTCTTAGTCTTTGTGGATTGAAACCTGGAGTTTCAAGGCACCTCACTAGTGTGGTGTTTGTAAGAATGTGGCATAGCTCTGCATTAAGGATGGAACATACAGCACACTATTTTGAAAACCTCAGTTATATAAATATGGATTAATAGTGTGTAAGGAGTTGCTCATGACTTGGGTTATTGTACAGGGTCTGGGCTGGGTGGTGGGGATCAACCCCCCACAGTTTAGAAGTTTATTTTTTTTAGTCTCAATTTCCATTTGAAATCTCAATTTAAGTTTTATATCAAATTCCAGTTTGATTAAAAGATAATGTTATGTACTTTCTTTTACATTGGAAGGATTATCAGTCAGCAGCATTGCTCAGTTTCCTTAAAAAACCCCAAAATTAAAAAAATAGCCAACACCATCAAATGTGCTAGTTAAATATATCTGCCTCTGGAAGCCAGTCACACAAAGCACCCATCTGTCAGCACACTGGACTCTGATTTTTCAAAGGTGACTTCTCAATGCTTTTGAAAACTGAATCATAATTGTAACTTCAGTTGGACAATCACAAGCAGAAACATTCAAATCATTAATCAGTTCTGAAAATTACAAGTTGAGGGGCCATGAAAAATGTAAAAATGATGTGCATAGGTTCCGGTCCTTTACTTATACAAATCTCTGACCCAAAAGTGTGACTCAGTGCAGCGTTCATCACGTGTTTTCAAATAACAGTAATTCACAGTAAAGATCCATGAGGATTTAATAATAAAAATATATAGTCACTGCTAGTGAAAAGTCTGATGGACCCGTGGTTTTGAGGGCGTCCCCTCATTTCAGGTCAGTCCTCTGAAGGTGAACAAGTCATTCTCTAGCCTTTTCCAAGTAAAGAGATAAAAGACTGTAATGTTTACATAACATTGTGTAATATTTATGTCTAAAGATATTTTTAATATAATCTTCTAAGAGCACCGACAAGTGAAGAAGCAAAGATATTCTGTGAAGAAAATATTCTACTAAATTATTTACTGTGGATGGATATTTTTAGAATTCTAATTTGAAATGTATCCATTCTCTCTCTTTCGTAGGTGGCTGGTATTAGGTATTGCCATGGTGCGGTTTTACATACAGAAAGGAACACATAGAGGCTTATTCAGAAGTGTTCAAAAGACGCTTAAATTTTTCCAGACATTTGCTTTGCTTGAGGTAAATTTTAAACATTCGTTTACTTTGCTGGATGCTGCATATCATAGGCAAAACACCTTATTAACCTGAACCTAATATCAAAATATTATATTAGTACTTAAAGTCCTTTTAACTTTATTATTCAAAGAAGATTTTTTGGAGGGCAGGGTGACTAGTTGAGACAAATGGGCACATTTTTTCAAAATTAATTCTAATATTTCTTTAAATCAAATACTGCCTGGGAACTGCTTTGATTTGAGAGTCTTAAACTCAAAAGGCAAAATCTCTGAAGGCATTCCAGCCAACAGATCAACCCTCTAGCTTAGCAGATATCTCATATCCATGTCCAGAGATGATAGCTTCCCTTTTATTCCTTGTACTGGACTCATTATCCTTCTGTGCCTTTGCTGCTTCTGCTTATTTCCAGACTTGGCTTACAGGCCCCACCTAATCTGTTACAATGGGGTCTGTGCAAGTTGTGCAAAGTATTCTTCAAATAGCACGACTTTTCGCCAACTATGCACTCGTGGTCTCAGTTTATGGTACAAGTCTGGAATTAAACTGTTGGGTGTATCGAAAGAACTTTCAGTTCTTTCCCAGGCACAACAGAGAGTGCCGACTTACATTTTAACTTTTTCTCAATCTGCCAATAACATCTGTAGTTCAAGCAACTATTAAAATAACGTGGCCAGCTGTGCATAGGCTTTTATGCTATTAAACTTTCACAGTAAGTAATTCTAGTCAAATCTGTCAAAATAATGAAAAGCACTCTGTTTGCTAAATGTTACTGACCAGAAAATACAATAAGTCTGAAGCTTTATAGCTGTCATTCGCAAAATTATAATAATGTTATTAATCTGTAGTGAATACAGAACATTTTGTAGTTGCTATGCATTTAGCACCCCTTATATGACTCCCTCCACACTGTCCTGTGAAATTCTTCTTTGGATAAGATAATGGAAGGGAAGCTTACTAGTTGAAAAAATAAATGCTTTGTGAGTGTCTAAATAGGTAATGTGTACAATTAATTTGGAAAATACATGTATGTCATGTGTTTGGACAGATTGAATTCTGAGCCCATCACAGCATGAATTGCCATGGCTCTAACGTGTATTTCTTTTAAAGCCTGTTAGTTGGAGACAAAAACACAGTTCTTCTTCAGAATCAAGCCTAGGTTTATGTTAGTATCGAAAGGCCACGTTCATAGTATAGCAAGTAACATACTGTACATCAGTAACCTCTAACTTGTTTTTATTTACAGGTAGTCCACTGTGCAGTTGGTGAGTTCTTTGTTTTAGTTTCTCTTGTAACTAATTAAAACATGAATTGTGGAACAGAGATAACATGTTTCTCTTTTTAAGGAATAGTTCGCACATCTGTGCTTGTGACTGGGGTCCAAGTGAGTTCAAGAATCTTCATGGTGTGGTTCATTGCACATAGTATAAAGCAGGTATGTGTGTGAGCAAGTCGCTTTTTGATTGTTTTGGGTGAGAAGCTATTAATACAGTTCTCAATCTAAAAATTAATGACATTCCTCCAGAGAATACTTACATACTTGAGTGTGATTTTGGAAGTTGGGGTTAAAGAATGGAATTTATGTGCTTCTACCCAGGAGACCAGCTCTGGGTCTTAACTGTGATTCAGCCCTGTCTTTGGCATCTTGCCGGCTGTGATCTGCCTAAGTGAGATCAATGATTGCTGCTATTATTTATCAGCAGATCTACCACAGTGTTACCGATTCCCTTTCAAAAAATGAAATTAGCACTTACTGAATTAACGTAAATGAAAATATGTCTTAAATTAAATTTATCTGGATAAACACGGTTGTGATTTTTCAATTTATTTTAGGAACCTTGTGAAGATTTTAATGTTATGTAATATTAAAATTTGATGGCATGCATACTGCAGTGTTTTCATTAAAAATATTTCAAGACATCCAGCATGTCACAGTGATGCTTAAGGTCCTGTATAAATGATAATAGTTTATTTGCCTGGATGGAGGTGATTATTCTAAGTCTAGTGATTTGCTAGCGGAATGAAGGAAGCAGACTGCTTACAGCTAGTAGATGGGGCATTCAGTTCAGTTTCTGAGGTCTGTTTTCTGTGAAGGGCGTGAAGGAATTAAGTGATAGATTTTGAGTCTATTCTGAATTTCTTTAAACTTAAAAAGTTGAGCCATTAAACTGTCTCACCAGCAGATGGCATATACCTTTCTACTAATGGGATATCATATAGCACCTGCCTCAGTTTTCAAATCTCTTTGTTTCAGTCCACTGAGGACTTCATCTTTTCCTTTGCTGTTGTTTTTCCTAACATGGCTTTTCATAGCTTTTTTTTTTTGTGTATTTTCATGTGTGCCTTAAGGGAAAATGTTTCAAAGATTAACGCGTTTTTGTATTGAATGTTTACATGAATGCTGGAATATAGCACTGCATTTTACCAGTTTGTTATTATCTGCAGTGGATTAAATCTTTAGCATATCCAGTCATTTCTTTTGTTTCCTCTCTTTTCAGTACAGTAGGTCAAGCTGTGTCCGAGAAATACATCTGAATGTATGTCTGATTGTATTTCACGCTGTTATTGCTTAGCAGGCATGAATGTTCAGGGTCACTTTAGGTGGTGAGAGGCTTGTTAGTGATAATAGCCAGACCCAGATCTCTCTACTTGACTGGAGATTTGCAAGGCAACAGATAGGAATTCTCTGCATACTTATTTAAAGCTCTTCTGCTTGGATTTAGCACTGTGACATGAATCCAAGTTTGGGTTATCAATGTTTGTCTCTAGTCGCATGAGGCTGAGAGCAGCCTAATTCTGTCTTTCCCTTTGCTTATTTGTTTGGATGTCTTTGCACTTCAGTTGTTGCTATTTGTTTGTGAGTTTGGCAGTATTTTTATATCTCCTTTTTTTTTGTGGTGTTGATGAGATCCTTTCACTAAAAGCGCACCTTTTTGACTGACACATTGAGGGCGCGATTTTATGAGATGATGAGGTCTTACAATTCTTCTTGACTTTTGACAGAGTTGTGCATTTGCAGCATCTTTGAGATGTATTAAGCTTTGTCACCATGTTGCATTTTATTTAAAAGAATCATTTCCCTTTTTTGTAATTTTAACAAAACTTGTGTTACTTTATTTTATTTCACAGACATCCCTGGAGCTTTTCAGCCTTCAGGCATGGAAGTGTATTACAAAATTCCTCCCCTTTTAAAGAAAAGAAAATTACTTGCGTGTAATTCTTCTTCTCAGAAGGTAGTGTTTGTAATAGATCCCCATGTGCCACCTTTGTATTTGGGGACTTTTGTTTATTTGTTCACTTAGAGTGAAAAAGAACTGATGTTTTGAAACAGCAGAGAGATTTGCTACCTACTGATGAGGCAGTTTAATGACTCAGAACTTAAACCTTAAATGGGATTGTTGAGTGAGTTTACCCAGAGCTCCTCATCTACCAACTACTCTTCATTTAGTGATCCGTCAGCGTTCCAGCTCCTTAACTATCTTACAGCTCCCTGAAGTCTGCTGAATTTGATCTTCTGTGATCAAGTTCCAGTTAGTAGATTACACTAAACAATTCCTTTTGTCTAAAGCTTCATGGAGACGTGCATTATATAGCGAGGAAGAAGCAAGATAAAATGTAAGAGAGAGTCTAGGAGACAGAGTAGTGAAATGCAGAGTGGGAAAAAAATGATTATGAAAGGAACATATTTTCTGTAGTGTTGTTTTCTTCTTACTGTTTTGAGGAGTAAGAAAATAAACAAGTAAATCAACTACAAATAAAAAGAGGGAGACAGATAGCGTAGTGAAAATGCAGGTAGAGAATAATGATGAGGAATAAGCTTAATTATAGGGGTTTATATTCTGATATTTACATAATGGATAAAGATTGCTCAGTTTGCAAAGTGTCTGTTTGTTAGTAAATACATACAGTAAAGAACTGTACATGGTAATGGTTTCAGCATATCACTTCTATGCCAAAATTTTCTTTGCAAGATGTTAGTTGTGTTCCATATATCTTAAATGGAAGTCTGTTGCAGTTTGCACAGAAAAGAAGCTTGAGGATGAAGAAAGTGTTGGTTCTTTATACTTCTACAGATCCAAAATGAGGAGAGCGTTATTCTTTTTCTGGTCGTATGGACTGTGACAGAGATTACTCGATATTCCTTCTACACATTCAACCTGCTCAACCATTTGCCATACTTCATTAAATGGGCCAGGTGGAGATGTCTTGCACTTCAGTTTCTCATGGTTCTGTGCATGTTAGTTTCACGCATGCTGAGCTAACACACAGGAGAGCAGATGTTTGAGCTTTGGTTATGTGTCAGCAGAGTGCAAATTAGTTGCTTTCTGTACTTGGGGTCCTTGTGACTTGGTTTAAAATGTTAAAAATATTTTAACTGAGATTTTGGGGTGTGATTTGTCCTTTGCTTTCTGTGTCTCACAGTTTGAACTCTGCTTTCATTTACTTTTAATTTTTTTCTTTATCTTTGGAGTCATCTTTTAACTTGCAGTATGACTCCTTAAGATGCTTTTAAGTACAATGCCCAAAATTAAGCACCTATGCTAGCCTGTGGATTTCAGGTCTTTGAAAAGGTGGGAGTTGTTGTGTGCATATCACTACTTTATGAGAAGTTCTGCTTTATCAGAGCTTTTCTAAGGTTATATCCATGTAGTGAAGCTACATATTGACTTAGTTTAGTCCACATAAAAAGTGTATTCCATGTCAAAACTACTTTGATTTTGAAGCATACTTAAGTCTGGCCACTAGATCACATATTACTGGGACTGCATGTTTATCAGGAGACTTAACTGGAAGAATAGTATTCTCTGTAGTCATTATTTGAAAAATACATGTAAGGCAGACAGACTTACAACTGTTAGAAAGAAAATATCTAACCTACATTCAGCACAGGCGACTCTTATTTAAAAGCGTGTGTTTGTTTATTTTCCTTTATTTTTGTTTTATAGATAACGCGGTTATGATGCTTCTAATGCACTTCTTTGATATGTCTGATATTTATGTCCATTCTTATAATACATTATCTTTTTGCTAATAGCTGAAGTGGTAGGCTTGGTTATGTTTAAGCACTAAATGGCAAACCTAATCAGGTCTGGTTTCATTAATAAAGTTTTATTTAGGCTTCAGAAAGAGAAATGCATTCAGAAAGTACTATGTTGATAGATGCACTTTTTGCCATTGAGTCAGTGTGTCTTGAATGACAGAATTTTTGTTTCCTTGTAATAGACAACAGGGAAAACAGACGTTCTCACAGCAGTGATATATTGTGAAACAAGCTTTAAACAAAACATTTGAAAATGTATTATCTTTTCACAGAGTCCAAAATATCTATCAAGATTTATGGATAATAAACCAGTACAACTGGGCATAAATTCAGTACTCCAAGAGAGCTGGAAATTTCTGATCTTTAGCTTATAATTGTAAAAGATTTGTCTGCCTGTGGCTAATGGAATAGGTATGCTCTAAATTTTAGTTCAGAATTTTTGTTTTTAATTTTTTTCTCGCTGCATAGTGACAAACTGTGTAGGTCATGGCATCAGTTCCTTCTTATACCTCCCTTAATCTGTTCTGTGACCTGTGAGTCCTTTCAGCCCATCTGCTCCTGGGACGGTTTCATATTTGGTTGCTACAGTTTTGGATCTCATCTCTTTTGGTCACAGAGTGCACACTGTGCCTTCCTTTCTGTGCGACAGCTCTCATTGCTGTTCCCTGCATGAACCTGAGAGCTGTTCCTTAGGAGAAACTGCTTCTCCATGGTGCACTATGAGTAAGGACAGCACAGACGCTATGGATTACGTTTTTCATTTTGTCACCACCTGTGGCATTCAAACCACATTTTCTTCAGCTTTTATTTGAACATCTTCCTGTTTTAAAATGGATCTGATGAGTTTCTGTCACTCTCATTTTATTTTATTTTTTTATTTCCATTTCCACCAGTAGTAAATGTAGCATTATTTGGATTCCCCATGTGGCAGTGAACAAAACAGGCTTCTGATGTTTCTCAATGTTTTCAACATCTTCAAAGAAATCATAGTACATAGCGTTGACCCATTGTGTGTGCACTGTGACAAAGATAGGTAGGATCATCTGAATTTGGGATCCAGTCCTGGTCTGTATCCTGTCTGTGACAACAGGAGCAAGATCAGTAAATTTGAAGATTTTTTTACTCTTTAGTGTTAAAAAGACATACAAACATGCTGATACTTCACTGTTTTTAAATAAAAGGACTGAGGAATGCATTCTCTGTAAACCTAAGCAATGCTATCCAAAGTAACTGAAACTGCTGTTCTGTACCAAGTCAGGATGTGGTCCTCGATTTTGGTGCAGGAACTACTGTAATACATTGCTGTGCCACTAATAATAACAAAAGGAAATTTTAAATTCATGGGGTGTTTCTCACAAGGGTTTTTCTTTTAATGCAGATACAACTTTTTTATCATTTTGTACCCTGCTGGAGTTGCAGGTGAACTGCTAACCATATATGCTGCTTTACCATATGTGAAGAAAACAGGAATGTTTTCACTGAGACTTCCCAACAAATATAATGTCTCCTTTGACTACTATTACTTCCTTATTATTGTCATGTTCTCCTATGTGCCGTGTAAGTATTACTTAACTGTAGTGATGCTAACAACATGACAATCAATTATCACCAATGCTGGAAACACTGCCTGTGGTTAATTTTACTGAAGGATTTCTTCTATAAAAGCCTGCTTTCTGTTGTTCTGAGCTTTGCTGTGTTTTATTTGGTTAGACTGAAATTTTCCATCCTGTTATCTGCCTCAGAACATAAGCTGTCTTAAAAATTTCAGTGAAAATGCTAAAAACATTTCTAAGACTTGGACAAAGTCAAAAAATAATTTTGCTTACACATAGAAATGTCTGTAACTGTGTCGCTGAGAATTTCTGGTGCCCCTGCCACTTTGAAACAATAGCTGAAAAATTGTCCTGCAAGTTATGCTAGAGATTTGCTTTGCTTTGCTTTTATTGCTATTAATATCCATTTACGTGTTACCTCTGAAAAACACCATTTGAGCATGCTTGGGAAAAAACTTGAAGCAATATTCTCCAAGATTTCATTTTCACAGTAATCTACCCCCCAAACTTCTGCGAACATACTTCAGTCCCTGGTTTAATGAATTTGTCCTTGTACTTCGGGATACCAGAAGCCGCAGACCAATTGGCTAACCAGAGCTAAGAGTGGAGAGACTGTCTGTCTTTCACTTCCAGTGTTATTTCCACTGGTACCTAAGCAGCATAGACAAGGAGAAAGCAACATGATTCAGATATAGCACCATGAATGGGGCTAGACCAAACCAGGCAACTAGAATATTTTAGATAATCTGACAATGAGGCTAGAAACGATTAGGGAGGGGCATGAGAAGGAGGAAAACTGAGGTTAACAGGGTCTGTGATCTACATCCATAAATGGTATTCGTTTAAGAAGTTGACCTTAAACGTGGACTTTCACACGCACTGTGAAATTTTTTTGTCACAAGAAATCATGAAGGCCAATGAGAGAGATTTATATGAGTAAAAAGTGTCCTAAGCTATCAGAACTTGCTAACAGTTTTACAGTTGCTTACATAACATAATGCTTCAAGAATAAATCCAATTTTCTGTCCATTAAATATAAGGATCAAATGTATCAACAGGACAGTAGTGTAATAGATTCCAGAGCATCAGGAGAGAGGGAGCTCCTCACTTGACACTTGAACAAGTAGGGTAAATTTGTATCCTCCTCAAAGTCTTAATTCAAACACGCTTACCTTAGCACAGATTTGAGGACTTCAGGCACTGCTGGAACGTGGTTAAGTCCTGTTTATGCAAAGAAAGTGTTGGAGGGAAGTTCCTTGAACACAGGCTGTACGTTCAGGGAACCGTGTCTGACTTCTGAGTAATTATTGTTCTGTAATTCATTGCAATGTTCATGACTTCCTATTATATTGTTTACCTTAACCAACTCTAGCACTGTGTGCCATAATTTTTCCTCGGTTCATCATTCTGCAAAGTTGTATTTTTCTGTTATGTCATCTGTTGAATTTTTTCGTCTAACTTTCTTTCTTTTATGGTTTGATCAAGTATTTCCACAACTCTACTTCCACATGCTGCGGCAGAGAAGAAGAGTGCTTCATGGAGAAGTGATTGTGGAAAAGGATGATTGAATCAAGCCGTGTAACTATGGTGCTTTTAATGGAAAAAAAAAGAGGGTAAAAAACCAAAACTTCCTGTGATTTTTGTGAGTCCAAGTTTTAAAACACGGAACAAGAATAAACAGCTGTGCATAAAATAGCATGGACTGTATTATTTTTACATTTAATATATTTTCAGACTCAGCTTTTAATCCTTGGTTTTACTTTGATTTTTAATTGTTCGTTTCTTCAGACAGATTATTTTCTTATTTTCAATAGGTTTGCAAATAGCTATAAGAATTGGAATAGCTGACTACTGTGCTTTCTACTCTGACAGTTCTGTTATGATCTGTAATCATCAAGAGCAGAAGGAGAGTTGATAAATTGTACTGAAAGTGAGTCTTCTGGAAAACAGAGCATAAATTAGGTAATGGTGTTTTTCATAGACTAGGTGGCTTAAATGTTATTTAAGCTTTATATTAAATAATACCTTTCCAGTTATAAGTACTGTTAGCATGTTCAACATTCTTTGGATTACAGGATTACACTGCAGAATTCCAGAAGGACTTTTGAAAGGAGCTGAATTCTTGTCAGTGAAAATTTGGAACTCTCTGTATTTTCATTGGCAATGTTAAAGATATGTAGAATAATANTAATAGGTTAAAAGCTTGTGCTGAGGAGTAGACTTGATGTGCTTACCTTTCTCTGATCAGTGGCTGGAATGGGACTCGTTTGCAGAGGAAGACCGATTGTCAGCCTATTTCCTATTCTACGTTTAATTATGTATGCAGAAAAAGTACGGTATTGCATTTGGAAACTGTAGCTATAGTGAAATAATTAACTTCTTATAAATAGCTAAGTAGAATAAAATATATTTGAAATGGCACCTTAAAATATAAATTGTGCTTTGAATCATCCCATTGTGCAATTTTAATTGCTCCCTCCCCTTTAGTTGTTTATGCTGTGTTGACCTAATTCTTTTTAATGTCTTCAATAATCTGCAAGAGGGATCTACAGTATATTGATAAAAGTTACAGATGATACTACGTTATATGATACCTGAATGGGAGAGGTCTAATGAATTAGACACAGCCAAAGAGATTCGGAGAAAAGGTAATGCATTTGAGGAAACTTGGATACGTAGTGAGAGAGAAGATTGAAATGTAATAATGTAGTAAGAAGCCTTGATGATACTGGCGTCAGAGTTGCTTCTGGTATCACTGATGTCAAAAGAAGAGTGTATATGCAGAAAAGCTGCATCGGGCATCTAGAAGTCAGAGAACTCCTTAATGATTGCTGCAGGCATTTCTGGAGTATGGTCTTGTATTTTGGGTGCCTCGGGGAGGAATTGAGTCAATCTTCTGAAGTCAGAGAACAGTAACAAAACTAATTAAAGTGAGAAAGAAGTCGGAAAGACTGAGTTGTTAAGTGTGTATAATTTTTTGTTATGTGACAAGTACACATAAAGGAAGAGGCTTTCTAAGCATGGAAGAGTAACTAGAACTGATTATACAAATTTGAAACAAGGTAAATATCCAATTAATATCAGGAGAAAGATCCTACCAATGAGATCAGTTAGATTATGGAATGACACAGTAGTGCTTATCAATACATACAATTTCTTGGAAGGTTTTAAGTTAGATGTAATGCAATAGTGGAAAATAATCTTCCTTTGGCAAGAGTTTGAACTACATACTTGAATAGGCAGTTTCCATTTTTAGCTTCAATGATTCTATGATAATTCAGCTTTTTTGAAAATTGTATTTACACCTTTTTCTGGTGTATCAGGTAATTTGATGAAAAAGCAGGAGTTACTACATCCCTAACTTTCCATTTTGTGCCCCAAATTTGTGATGTTTATGCATGCCTTCATTAAATGTAAATTCATTTCCTTTTAAATGACAGGTGCATAGTGGACTTGAGATAGAATAGTTGTATTTCTTACCATTTTAAAAAGTGTAATCTTTGTATTTTCTAGAACAAATTTCACACAAGGTGCTATAATTTAATTTATTACTTATCTGTTTTATATGCAGCTAGAATTATTAAAAGTTTAAAATATAAACTACATTTACAACACTGAATCACAAAATTGTTGCACGTGTTCAGATTAGCAGTTGTATTTGTCCAAAGTTCTTTTGGTACTGTTTTATAAACTTCACTTGCTTTTTGATCCATGAGGAACATCATGGCAGTTTTTAGAAATACTTCTCAGTTAGCAAGCAGAAGAGTGGGATGAAATACGAGTAATTTAAGATTAGATTAAGTTCTGTGTCTCTTTTTTTACTGTCAAGGCAGCTCACTGAAGACCATAGCTATCAATTCCTTGAAAATGCATTGGATACTTTAAGGTTGTGATTTTGAAATCCTTGATCGGATGAGTGTATCTCACAGATACTATTCCTGTAATAAAAGGAATACCTGTACTATAATACTGTATTATATTTTTTTTCATTTTGGCCTGAGGATATTATCACACGTCAATCAAGGAGCTATTTTTCTATCCTTTTGTACATGTAACATGAAAGAAATACAGCACTGTTTGCTAAAATCTTGGGTTTGCTCTTTCATAAAGCAACAGTGTACAAAGTAATGATAGAATTTTAAAAGTGATTTGCAGCTACAGAAGAGTCTTGGTAAAAGATCAATGAATAAAAATAAACCTAAAAATTACAGTATTGCATTCAGTGTTTTATAGACCAGAGAGATTGCCATGTAGATTAGTTTACATGGCATGTACTTTAAAAAAAACAAGTTCTTTTCTTCTCTTCTTTTTGAACTGGACCCTTTTTCTGAAGCCTCACTGTATACCTTTTGTTTTAGTATCTTCTCAAAGACAGTGAGAATTGCAGGTAAAAATCCCCTTTCCATTGACTTCACATGGGCCAGGATTTTATCCTAGGTAGCTTACTTAAACTTCAGTATAACATCATGAGACATTTAATCAGCTTGTTAAATGGACAAAAGTTAAGTATGATTTTCATATGGTGCTCTCTTTCCAACTTCTTTTTGACACCTGTCTTTTTCTTCTTCCTCTCTGCAATATTCCTAGTTTTCTAAAGCATTGAAATCCTCCTGTTTATCAAAGATTAGGAATGTATTCAAACATCACTGTCTTTAATGTTTTAATGTAGTCTTTAACAAGCTGTTCATATGAAATTCTTTTCTTACATGTGCTGTATATGCCTAGTGGAATGGATTCATATAGAATATGACCTTATCAAGCTCTTTTAATGACAAGACATAGGAATAGGCACTTGGAAGGAGATTCCTATTCATCAGGTGACATTTCCTACTATTGGCAGTAACATAAACACACCGTCCTTTTTACAAACTCCATCTGAAAGCAGATGGATTTTTTGAGGTTCGTCCCTACATTCACAGACTGTTCCCCATGGGAAAGGCTGTTCCAGGACAGATTGGGGTAACCACCTCGTTTCACAGCTCTGCCCGGAACGTCTAGAGGTCAGATCCTGGCCTCAGGGCGTGGGCAGTACAATGGAATATGACACTGAGAAACTGCATCTTCCACATTAGCTGCCAGGAGGGTCACTGAGGCCATTGCGAACAGTAGTTGATAGATGTCATTTTTCTCACTTCTCACCACGCAGGATGGGAGAGGAGATGTTCAGTGTGCTCTCATACCTTCTGCCTAGCGAGCTCGTGAGATAGCAGGGAGGATCTCTGTGCACAAATGGCTTTTCTGCTCCACTCAGTTATCTTAGTGCTATCTATAAGCCTATATTTCTTGAAATGCTGGTATGCCAAGATAGCTGTGCCACAGGGCTCTCCACAGTATGGTTGAAAATTTACAGCCTTGAAGAAATGGCACAGTGTGCTGCTTCTGATTCCCATTGAGTGTAACGTGTAGCCAGGTTCATGTTAATGGACAGATTGCAGTGAGGAGTTAACAGGGAGGTGCATGGAGACTTTTTTGTGATCAGAGGGAACCTGCCTTTTCTTATCCAAAAAGAAATATGCGCATTTTAAATCTAGGTCTAGCTACTGCTCTGACTGTGGTACTTACAGTCTTCACAGTAGCTCACTTTAGTGGGTATTTGGATATTTACATGTACTAAATAAACTAGAACGAAATCAAATTACAACCATGACAATAAATTATAATTTAAGTTAGTTGCTACATTAACAGGTTTTGTGAATTCAGCTTTTACTTAATCTGCCTTAGGAAAAAAAAAATACAAATAAGTGTTCTGCACTAGGCAGGAGGGCTTCATAAATCAAAATTTTCGGGCAGGCAGACAGGCTGCAGTTGTTTATAAAGGATTGGTTAAATGTGCTTTTGAACAAAAAGGTTGAAAGCTTTTCTGAAAATTAAATTTTATTTCATAATATATATTTTAAAATATGCTCAGAGATACTGTATTATTTATTACCTGTTTATAATTTAAATTCATGCTGAACATACACTTTTTATAGATGATTAACTGTAGCCCATTAAAATGCTTTATTCTATGTTTGTTACAATGACTGTTGAAGAAACAAACACCTCATGTTTCCGCTCTGTGTTCTCTTGCTCAAGTGAGTTGCAGTTTTGTTAGTGCCTTCCAAGCTTTGCAAGGTTTTTGAAGGGGCAGGTGAATGTTTGCCAAGGATACCTCCTTAACCTTTCTTTCATGCCGGCACACCTCAGTAGCGGGTGGTACTCTGGGTTCCGCGTCTGGTACTGTACGTCACCGCTGTCGTCCTAGGGGTGTTGGGTGCCCTCAGTAGGACCGAAGGCTTTAAGATGTCAGTGAGTGATTCATCCTTACGAATTACCAGATTGAGAAGACCTGTCTTGTGCACTCTTAGGTCACAAAAGTGACAAGTCTGACAGTTGAACTCAAGGCTGTACCAAGACAAACGGAGGAGGAGCTGGATGTTGGGTAACTCCAGCCCTCTCATAGGAACTTGCTGTCAAGTTCAGGCCTACAATTGCTAATGGCTTTCGAGTTCTAAAATGTACAGTACTTTCTGTGTCATGTTGTATCAATTGGAACATGTTGTCTTTTCATTCACAGCTCTCTTGCTTCTTTGTTCGGTCTTCAATGTATTTTACGTCCCTGTAGTTGATGGCTTTGTAAAAGTGTTAAGTACAGAAATACGTATCTAAGCGTATAATGTATAGAATTGTACTTAAAGATTCTTAATAATGTAAATGCACCACAGCTGCTCATTATTGTTATTTTTTCTGAAATGCATTATCATTAGCAGTTTACACAGACAGGAAAACAACACAATATGATACTTTTAATAACTTATTTATTTGCAAAGATTATAAGATTTGTTGAGCTATAGATTCAGATACTTGTTTTAGAGGTTGTTAATACTGTAGCACTGGAGAAATTAATCATCAATTAAAAGACATGTTCTAAACTATGTTCTATCTGATTTTATTTTTTTCTTAGCTTGTACAAGTCAGTTCATACAAATGTTCTGTGTATTACACCAGACTGGTATCTGTTTTCAAATACTATACTTCTTTATCTGGAATTATTTCATAAATTAATCTTGATGTCCTCTGTAACATGTTCACTATTAGCCATCCTTCTTTTTTGTGTTTCTTAAAATATTGTCCATTAAAAAAGAGATAGTTTTGAGTAGTAATATTGGGTTATTAAACAAGAGGGGAAAATACGGGGCATTAAAGAGAGTGTATAACATGTATCAACATGTATGAAGACAATTGCACATTACAGTGGTCCTGAAATATATATTACAATAGTGGATATTTCAGTGGTTTGGAACAGGACTTTTTTGTGGTATTAACCTTTGAGGGGTGCGGAGGCAGTGAACATCCTCTGGCTGTCCTTTGCTACATGACTAACAATGACATTGCAGCTCTGAGGATTTTGTTGCCATGACAGCTCGATAAAGCAGTATGTGAGTATTCACACCTACTTCTTTTGAATTAGGAATCAAGTGGTTGTAACCCCGAGAAGCTTAACTGCCTACAAAGGCTAAATCCTGTTAGTCAGATGTATTGTAATGGAGATGTAGATCTCCTAATCCGAAAGTCGCAGAAGTGGTCTCCTGATCTAAATTTATAGGACAGGATTTACTTGTCCTGGCCCTTTACCAACCTTAAACTGGTCAGATTTCTATAGAAACTAGTGGAAGAATATCCACTGATCTCAACAGGAGTATGATGGGATGTAGACATTCCTGTATTCTGTTCTGTGCAAATCTGGATTGACCAGGAAGAGAGTGAACTCTGTTCTCCCTGTTGGAGCTGCCCGGGAGGGAGCAGATGCCCGTTGCACGTTGGCGGTCGCGAGGTGGCTGGCCCGTTCTCCCAGCTTCACAGGGCGACTGCACCCAGCGCCGCTCCCTGCGGAACACGCCAAAGGCCAAAAAATCACCAGCCTTACTCTACTGCTGCGTTCAGCAGAGTCATAGAAACTCCCTTCACATATCTGCAGAAGTGTCTTTTATTTCTGAAATTAATCTAGGCTCAGTGACACAGCCCATTAAAAATAGGCCAGGCAGATCAGCCCTCACAGCTGCTTGGACATTGCTAGCTGGGAATGCTGCTGTCACCGAGCAACTTCGATTTTCGTATGTAGGCTCTTGGCGGTCTGTGCTCATACCACACTCATAAAACGGCACTTTGCCTGTCCTGAAGTGGCTGGTCCAGATTCAGTAGAACAAATTGCAGATGACGAGCGAGAAAAGGTTGGGACGGGTGTACTGCTTCACGTGCCAAGCACTCTCCTGCGCTCCGGAGAGGACCCTGGGTGGGCAGTCAAGTTTTTGTGCCTCTTAATTTGTCACATACGGAGTTGCGTTGTATAATAGAACTTTATACAATATTTCTTTCAGCTTGCGAAGGAAAGAAACCAATTTGAGTACTGAAGGCAGCAGATTACCATGTGTTGTGTAAATTAAGTCTGGGAAGACCATTAAGACTGGGATTCACCTGGTGCCAAAAGAGAGACAGAATTGTGTATCTTGCAGCCAATTGAAAGCCAAGTATTTAACATTGCTCTCGTTTTCATTCAAAGTGAGGTGACTTTACTGAGAATAATAGTCTGGAATTCCTGTCAGGAGTCTTTTTGCAGGGGTAATCTCTGACTGGGCCTTGATTGATTTCCCTTTCCGATCTCATGTCCAGCAAACTCTTAACAAAAGGTTCTGTCCCTGGAAACAATTCCTCCAGAGGTTCCTAAATAGAAAATTTATCTGAGAGTTCATGAGATATAAACACCTTTGAACATTTTCATACTCTTCAGGAGAAATAATAATTTAAATCATAGGAGTATTTATTTATTTATTTTGTTCTCTGTGCTTACTATGATAATACAGTGCTTATCGAACTCTCTCAGGAGTTGGAAATCTCTTTCTTAATGCCCAGATCCTAAATATGCTGATACCAGATCTTTAAAAAGATGTTAGCATCTTAGGGTTAATAGGAAGAAAGCGAAGGCACAAACTAACTGTTCTCAGACGGAAAGAGTAGCTCTGATCTTGGGTCTGCCTGATCAGCTCTGATCCATCGGCAGCGGCTGCCATTACCTAGTGTGTTACAAATTTCACTGTGTTCATACTTGATATAGAAGGGTATGCTTTCTCCATTGCTCAGCCCTTCTAAATTGAAAGATTGTCTTAAGAGCCAATCAGCGTTGCCGTGATATTTTTTATTTGCCATGAAACCAAAATTAAGCTACTTTTTAGATTATTAGTTTCCCACCATTTTGTTTTCTGCTATGCAGGAATGAGTATGTGGTCTAGATGGTTTTCTCAGTTGTCTCAGAGCCCTGCTATTTTATGAGCCAGCAGTGGTCCACCGTCCACAGCTGGAAGAACACTGCACCGTGATACTCCTAAATGGGTACAATGGCTACATTCTTCCGAAATAACTTCATTCTCCCCATAATTGCAGGATGAAGATAAAATATTAAAGACTAATATTTTGTATAAATGTGATTGCCTCCTGAATAATGTGTTATATGTGAACAGGTTGGGGGGGGGGGGGCTGTTTGTTTCTTTCTTTCTTTGTTTGCTTTTGCCTGTATATTACTTGCAAACTAATTACGTCATTACCTAGGCTTTTGTGGTTGGCATAAATGTGAGTCCCTTGAGTTTATGTGGAGTTTGTAGTCCACTTCTTGATGGTTAGCTTTAACTCTTAGCTGCAAATATTTGTGGGAAAGATACAGCGATGTCACCGTCTGTCTGAAGTGAGCGTTATACTTCAGGATATCTTTCTCAATGCATCCGGCATTTAAGCATGATTCCTTTCTTGTCTTGCTCCCTTCTGATCTGTGCGGGCTGCTGGCAGAGAGGGAACAATCACAAGATCTTTTGTAAACAACGTCAGGTTTTTGTTAGGTCTGGTTTCACTCCCCCGACTCCTTTGGAGGCTTGCTGCAGTCCTCCAGCTGGTCTCGTTGGAGATCGTTGGAGAAGTTGGAGATAACTCAGTCACCTTCCCGTGGTCTGTGAAGTATTCGGGGGCAGAGCCTGCAGAAGACAGAAAGCCAGCAAACAATGACAGAGCGAGCGTTTTGTGTTGGATGAAGAGTGGGTGGCTTTAGCCGTGCGCTGAGGCTAGTACGTAGGATATATCCTCAGGGAACTGAAAAGGAGACTCTGTGTTTCGGAGTCAGTCACTCCCGGATGGCCGCTGTGCTTGTGACTGGAACAAACTTGCTATTTAGCCCTTGGTACTGAGAAGACACATGAGACGTGCTTCACCGAGGAGCGGTACCATTTATACATCTGCTCTTGTTTTTCATCTCTGGGCACGCTGTGTGCCTGCAACTGCACGCTTTGCAGATGCTGCTTTCTGCATGTTAAAAGAGTTAACACCTTCCTCCAGTATTTCAGTGTAGTTTAATTCTGAGATGTCAAGAACTTCTTGGAAGAAATAGCGCTTTTCTTCTGATTCCTTCTTGAGAGCATGAATGTTTCAAGCAGCAGAAGTAAATCTATTCAGGGTTTTGGGTGCCCTCCGTAAATAGTTCTGACAGCTAATTTAGTCCTGTCTCCCATCTTTCTGATGTCCTCTTTTCCGGCATAGCCTGTATCTTCTAACTCATTCTGCGCTGTGAAATCTCATTACACAAAATAAAATATGTACGAAAGAGAAGTATGCGGTACGGAGGTGGGCCAGCATGCTTGGAGTGTGGGACCTGTCCCTCCGTGCTGCAGCCTTTGGTGGCAGTCGTGGGAGGAACGTCAGACCAACAATTCTGAGGAACAGCAAAACTCTTGGAATCTGCTCAGGGATGGGGTTTCTGTGAGTGCTCGCTGAGAAGCCAGGCACAAGCTCTTTTTCCCAAGGCGTGTTGGGGTGGTCTTTTTGCTTTAAGATGACTGCATGTGCTTCACTTCACAGGTGATGCTTAAACCTTCAGGGTGCCTTGTGCTAATAGTAAGATTTCTACCTTTCAAGGAGCTTTAACCTTTCTGTTACTCATTTATACTCCCATTATAGGCACATAGCATCCCTCTAGTGATGGTCTTTCTGCAGTCTATATTTCATATTTCCCGGGGGGGGGCTGTGACTGTTGTACTCAAGAATAATTCAGAGCCAAAGTTATATTAACTAATATTTCCTCTGGTTGGGGCAGGGTATAACCTTTGTTTTGGTAATGGTTAGCCGGGGTGGGGGGTGGGGGAGCTGATCAAGGAACGCGTAGTTTAAAAGCTGAGATCTACAATGAAACCTGGAAACGTTAAATTGGAGAAAGGGGCTAAACTACGTTATTATTTATGACAAACTCTAAGACCTGTAACAGGTGTGTATTGAAGGAGATATTTAGGCATGCTTTAAAGTCAGCTGCAGTCAAACAAATATTTCAGGATTTCTCTCTCAGAAACCACAGGAAGAGAGTTATGGGTCTCATGGTGATAGTGAGTGCCCTCAGCGCACTACCCGGGCTAACATAGCATCGCTGCCCATTGCAACCCCTCTTCCACGGGAAACAGAAATAATTACCATGTAAGTACACCGAGCTTTAAATAGCTGTTATTCCTTAGGCATACTCTTTACCAAGATGTTTCATCTGCAAATAATACATTTTGAGATGGAGCATGGGAAGGATGTGAAAATTTAGAAAAGCCTTTAAGAGGTCAGGTTTTAGAACGTCGCAGCTGGGTGGGTTTGCAGTTCACAGAAGGTTTGGAGATGTAGATCATGGGACCAGATCCTCTGCTGCTGTGCCTCAGTGGCGTTGTGCTGACATGCAAATCAGAAGACTTCACTCTTAAAGAGCTTTCCTAAGAACAGTTCAAAATTTGAAAATGTAGTCCATGGGAAATGATGACATTTTTCTTTTTTAATTTGGACAAACACTGTAAATATCAGCATCCCTTTCAGAACAAGAATTGCAGCAAAGCAAAGCTGGAAACAGTGAGGGAATTTGTTCTGAACCAGTTCTAGATTAAATCTTTTTCTCAATATTCTGATACGATGAAAATGCAATTTTCTGTCAAACAAGTGTTATTTTCCTAGGAAATTCCTGGCTAGCTCACGAGTGCTGAGGCCGAGGATGTGGGTATAGGGAGTGGGGTGGAAGATGGTGAATGGAAAGCTGTGCTGCCTCCCCCAGCTGTGAGGCCGGCGGAGGCTCCCACTCGGAGACAGCTGCCGTACGGGACTGCAGCCCCGGCAGAATGGGGTCAGTAGGTGGAGAGAGGGGTGGCTGCCAGGGGCAGGCTTTAGAGATCCCAGCTGAAAGAAGCTGTGGAAGGAGCAAAGGGAGTGAAGCCTGCCAAGCCAGGGAAGCAAGGAGCGGCCACAGGGAGCAAGGGACAGAAAGGAACAGTCCTTGGTCGCCTAACGCACAGTCGTTAAATCTACAGGAAAGATTTCCTGGGTCTTCTGCCCTGCAGAAAAAGGAGGAGATGTTCCTGGAGGAGAAGAGGGTGAAGGATTAAATAATCACAGACCTAAGAAAAATAAAGTCACATTCAATGAGATTCCACTTTATTTATTTTACCCTACTCTGTCACCTACAGCATGTGATCTTTTATCCTGAATCTGTTTCTTCCCAATATAAGCGATGGGATGGAAACATCTTCTGACACGTCATGACACACCTATTTTCTCTCCTGTCCTGGTGCCTTTGACTGAATTTGGAGAACAGTGGAGGGATCTTGAACTGGGAACCAGCTAACTCCTCCTTCTGTGGGCAGCCCTGCCTGCGTTTGTGCTGCCTATCTCCAAAGGAGTGGTTTCTTCCTTCTGTGCATCAGGGGGTTAACCCTGATTCACCTCAGCTCTCCAGTCAGAAAATTCTCTGGGGTCCATCTGAAACACCTACACAGCCACTTCCCCGAAGCCTTTGGAAATCCCTGAAGTCGTCAGAGTTTTGCGAGCAGTTCAGCAATTTGAGATCCACCTCTGCCAAGGTGATCTGTTCTGCAGGGGAGAGGAGCCAAGAGGATTTGGCTTCAGATGTGGGTTACTTCCAACCCCCTTCTGATATGGGGGCCAGATCTTCACAGGAAATGTAGCCACTACCGTGAATCTGGATTCTTGCAGTGGTTCATCACTTTCAGTCTGGGAGTGTAGAAGGAGTTAAAATAAACCCTGTTCTAACAATTCTCCCATCTCATTTTTTACCACTGTGCCCTCTGGGAATTGTGACTGGCTGAAAGAACCATATTTTGTTCTCAAAAGCTTAGAAAGAGGCTTAATGTTGTGACAGATGAGAAAGTGGCTGAGAAAACAAAGGATGAAGTGACAGCAAGAACTGTTTAGAGAGTAGGAACGTGGGATTTAACAAGAGTACACATTAAAAACAAGCTAAGTCTAAATGCTGATCTTGCATATCTGAGGTCAATTGGGGAGGCTTCCATGTTTCCCAGATTTTTCTGACACTTGAAGTGGACCAGATGGTCATGCGGTGGGAATTAGTGTTGTGCCATGAAAGTTAAGCTGCTGGTTTACACCAGCTGATACGTGGCCCTTCATGTTTCGAAAACACATCATGTGTTTTTTCTACATTGCTTTAAGTTTTCTATATTTCTCTTTCCTATATTGCTTTAAGTTTTCTAAACTACATCTCTCTAGATCATTCTTTGGAAAGCTGAACGAAATTCAGCCGCTCTCTCATTTCATTGTGCTGGGCCTTTACTTGGTTTAAGGCTACAGCGAAGACAATTTTTCCTCTCTGTTACGTGCGAGTCCCTTCTGACTCTGAGAACATTATATTGTCTTCACAAAGGATTGATGCTGTTTATTGGACATAAAACTAAAGGGGCACTAAACCCAATGATAATAATACTGTATCTGCAGACAAACAGCTTTTCTGACACAAAACAACAAAATGAGTTATTGCTGTAAGTGTCAATTAATGCTTTTAAAATGCTCTAATTGCACAGTATCTATTTCAGAATATTGAAATGAAGAGGTAATTTGGGCTAAAAGAAGATATGATTCACAGTCGAGATGTAAGCTGTGACTTGACAAGGGGTTTAATAGCTGCCTCAGGCAGATCAGAATGTGTGATAATGAGAATCTAGCAGAAAAACACATCGTGGGACTGAACTTCAGAGTTTGCCAGGGTAAGTGGTGTCAGTGACTAGCTGGTAACGCTCCTTCTACGAGGCAAAGGGGCAGAAGTGGTCACTCTTGACAGCAGTGACTGCTGCGTGCTTCCAGCTAGTTACAAAGTACGCATTTTTGAAGGAAATACTTGCATTCATATACAGTCATATTTATATATACGTACATACATCCCTGTGTACACATAAAATCCATTTCTGTGGAGTACAGTTCAGTGAAATGCATGTCAGCATGACAGAGAAGTAGGGTCATGATAAAGCCTTCACCAACGTACTGTGCTCCATTGTCTGTCCTCTGCCAAGTCCTTTCTGGGAAGCTGTAAAAAGAAAATTATTTGCTGGCTTAGGGTTGGACTTGATTCTGTTCCCTTCATTGCTACTGTACTCTTCTCTGCAGGAGATCGTTTTACATTTTCTTAATTGCAGAGATAGCTCGTGGTGTTGGCAGGGGTTGTACTGAGAAATGGATTTTAATGAAGTGCAGTTCTCTTACTCCACTGGAACTGCAGCGTTCGCAGGCTGAGTGATAGCATCCTGTCCAGATAGTGCTGACAACTTTGTCACCTGCAGGACAGATTTATTTGGCATCTATGCATTTTATAGCAAGATTGTGTTTTAAAATGTCTTGCCGTGTTGCTTTATGTTTACCTGTATTTTTCTGTTTGAGAATATTGTTACTTGGAAGAAAAATGAAAGAGAATTTACTGACTGGACCCTAAGGTGAGATTCCTTTCACCTAACTTTAGATTCTTATGCTGCGGATGTTTGCAGACAAGTTTACCGTTAGAGTCAGGAGAGGGAGATGGGCATTAGGAGGGTTCACTTCATTTAACCTTTTGCAGACATCTAATTTGAGTTGAAGTGAATCCCACTCTTGCCTCTTTGTCTGTAAAGACAGCATACTGTAGCTGGCTCTGCAAACAGCATTCCTACAGGTACACTGGGCGCCTCCTGCATCCACACTGTTCATAGGCTGCCCCATCAGAAGAAGACTGGTTGTGTCTCTGCTGCATAACACCTCTACCTTGAGAAACTCTCCAAAACAGATCACACTCGGGAACTTCTGAGCCCCACTTGGAACAAATGGAGAAAAACATTGCAGATGATCTCTAAAGGGGGAAATCAATCCCATATTTTTGAAGTTTTTGTCCACCAGAAGGTTTGAAGTCTTGTATCTCTCTGTGAATGTCTAAAGAGTGATGCATACAGGGCTTTACTTTCAGTCCATGCTTGCACTTGCCTTCTCTCCGGTGGCTTTGCAGCCCAGTTGTGAATTTCAGCCACATTGAAACGAGGCAGTAACATTGCAAAGACATTGTATTCCTAAAAGGTGGGGTTTTTTTAATTGGTGTTTGAATGGAGAAATGAGTGTCACCATAAAAGAAAGGCGTCAGCATCATCTGGGCAGGTCCCTGCCGTGTTTGACTTGCCGGTGGCTGAAGCCGGGTGCACACACTGGCTCGGGACAACCCACGGCACCCTGCTCCTCTCTCTAGCTGGTACCTAGGGCACGCAGAGGAAAGCAGGGGTTTCGGGACCACGGGAGCAGGAGCTGGGGTTGCTGAGGCAGAAAGGCAATAGGGAATAGCTGGGTCTGTGGTGAAATGCTGGGTGGATAAAAATCCATAGGAATCCCGGCTAAGACTGTTTGTCCCATGCCCTTCCTAATCACTCATAACCTTGTAAATTCCATTAACTTCTAAAAGTCAAAGTAAGACCAGGAGAATTTGAGAGAATAAGATGGACACACTGTTCAGAAACTACAACAAACCAGAACAAACAATTGACTTCACCTGCAGCATCCTTTTCTGCAATCCCCAGTTTCCTACTGTGAAATCCTCTTAGCATCACCCTGAAACACTTAAAAGTCTAAAGAAAATTGCAGTCTGTCTGCAGTTCTGTTTAGCTAACGGAAAAGAGGTCATCTCTGCCGCCTGGGTATTGTCCAAATGCTATACTTAATGAGTCTACTTAAACATCTTAACGAGAGAAAAAGATATAGAAAGGCTGTTCTCCCAGCCAATTTATCACAGGAACTGTGGAAAGGTCAACAGTGGAAATGCTGTGAGACACACAACACAGATTCTCTGTGGAAGGGATTCAGCATCTGAAACATCCATAGGAAAGGAAGAAGAACCGTTTCCCCCCACTTCTCAGGCTGCTTATAACCAACCTGAACAACTAGTTAAAATCAGCATGTGCCTGTCGATACCGTGGCTGGTAACTTCAACCTCCTCAGNCATGCTCCATTCATTCCCTGCGCTGCTCTGCTCAGTCCTTACTCTCCGTCCCGTCCTATCAACCAGCTTCTCAGCCCTTCTGCTTGAGCCTCCCTGATTCAGGCGCATCCCTCAATCTCTGAAAGGAGGTAATCCGGCTTCTTTTTCTACCTGTGTGTCTATTCTTATTCAGCAATCAGCACGCTGGGGTAAGAAACAGCTTCTCAAGAGGTTATTTATTCACTGTTATACTTGTATATAAATTAATCTTCCCATGACTATAAAGGCTTTGGGTCATATAAGCTTTGTCATATAGATTTTCTGTTTGATCTGTTGCTTTCTCACTGTATTTTAAGGGGGTTTAGTGCCCTGGTTTTAACATCAATTAAGGAGGTAGTGTCTGTCTGTTAAACAAGAATCCACAGTCCCAGTCCCACAAGTACTGCTCTGCAATCTGGTAGGGCTTTACCAGCTAGTCTTTTCTAGTGTCCTTTTGGCAATTTCAGTATTTTTTTCCCAGGAAGGCTTTAGATTGTGTTTGTCACTATTTTGAAAAGCTTGTCACTATTCTGAAATTATCATAATAGAATCATAGAATCATAGAATCATAGAATCCTAGGGTTGGAAGGGACCTTAGTAGATCATCTAGTCCAACCCCCCTGCCAGAGCAGGGCCACCTTAGAGCAGGTTACACAGGAACGCGTCCAGGCGGGTTTTGAATGTCTCCAGAGACGGAGACTCCACCACCTCCCTGGGCAGCCTGTTCCAGTGCTCTGCCACCCTCAAGGTAAAGAAGTTCCTCCTCATGTTTAGGTGGAACTTCCTATGCTCAAGTTTGTGCCCGTTACCCCTTGTCCTATCACTGGGCACTACTGAAAAGAGCCTGGCCCCATCCTCCTGACACCCACCCTTCAAGTATTTATAAGTGTTAATTAGGTCCCCCCTCAGACGCCTCTTTCCCAGGCTAAAGAGACCTAATTCCCTTAGTCTATCTTCATA